>NC_061160.1:2219698-2392198 GCF_022113875.1 Hydra vulgaris | reverse complement strand
TAAAAGTTAATATAATAAAATACAAAAGTAAAAATTGCTAGTTTTTGTAACACCTTTAATTTAATTTTTGTAAGTTAATATTTCAAAGTATAAAACTCAGAAATATTAATAGAGTAAATAGTTAATTTGTTTTATTTAAAGGTTTTCCTTTTTCAAATACTCTGCCGCTATTGGTTGCAAAATTTTTTTTCGATTCCGCCTTTAAATCAAAGCCTTTTAACCCTATATTGCATAACTTATTCCACAAATGATTAAAAAATTTTAAAAACCTATGAAAATGTTATAAAAGGTCTAGGAAAACAAAAAATATTCGGAATATTTTTTTTACATTCTTAATTAGGCTTTTTGGGCTTTGTTGCTTTAACGCAACATATGATAATGTTTTAAACTAAGTTACAATGTCAAAGAATAATTTTTTTACATTCTTAATTAGGCTTTTTGGGCTTTGTTGCTTTAACGCAACATATGATAATGTTTTAAACTAAGTTACAATGTCAAAGAATAATTTTTTTACATTCTTAATTAGGCTTTTTTGGCTTTGTTGCTTTAACGCAACATGATAATGTTTTAAACTAAGTTACATATATACTCAAAGAATAATCTACATATATACTCAAAGAATAATTTATCCGAAGAAGATAATATTATAAATTGACCATAAAGTCTAAACAAGAATTCTAAAATAGAAATAACTAAATTAATTGTAATTAAAAATCAAATTTAGTTAAGATTTAGTTACAGCTCTTGGTTAAAACATAAATATCAAAAAATTTTGAAGTGGTCAAGGATTACTCATGAAACTTTCAAAAACAATTTGAATTAGATGTAAAACTTAAATGAACTTTACACTTCTCACAAAAAACTATCGTTATTCCTGTGCAGCCTGGATACTTTAACGTCCTTTTTTGTCAACAAAAGAAGGAAAATGACCAATATTATCTATCCTTGTGGATGGTTCAGGTAAATTTGCAGCAGGACACCCCCTTCTCTTTAATCTATGAAGATGGTAAACAGAAATGGTTGGTCCTCGTATGATGATGGTCCTCGCCTACTGCTTAAAACCTTATTAGACTGAACTAAGCCTTTTGCAACTTTTAGCTTAATTATGCGCAGTTGAAGAATATCCCCTTACGGTATATTCCATAAAACCCATGGAATTCCATGAGTAAACCATGGTTTTTCCATGAAAAACGGAAATTCTATGGAATTTCCATGGGTGAATTTCAAGAAAATTGAAATGCCACGGAATTTCCATGGGTGAACCATGGTTTTTTAATTATTGCTGCCTCATGGTTGTTACGAATGCGCTTTTAAAGATGGCGTCATAACTCGTAGAGTTACGGTTACTTTTAACTTGAGTAAACAATACTTACTGCATTCTTCTGTTTTTCTGTGTTTAATAAGACTATAAATTATATGTTTTTTATAAAGCATCACGTTTATATGATTCAAACTAAACATACAGACATAAACAACTAGATATATTTATCATATTATAATGGATTATAAAATGGATTATTTTTAATTATATTTAACTATATATCATTTATGCATACACTTATTTTAACTGTTTCCAGTAGCTTTGCTTACTTTTCATAACTGGTAATAGATTAGCAAGTATGTCAAGTAAACAAGTTTGAATTTTAATGCTTACTTGGCAAACTATTTGCTAAATAATTATTATTTGGTTTAAATCAAATACACATTAAATGTTTATAAACTAAATGTTACATTTAGTTTATGTTTAAAACTAAATGTTACATTTAGTTTTAATCTACATTAAATAACTAGTTTTAATCTACATTAAATAACTAAATATCTTTTTTATTTTTTTTTTTATAATAGCCTTAGATTACATAAAAGTGCTTGAAGTTTATTGTAAGGTTAGTTAAGTATTTAAAAACATTTTTTTATGACAAATATTCTATTCAATTTTAGTTCTGTTAAGTTGTTTTTGTCTTTTTGTTGTTGTTTTTAAATTACTTCATTATAAGCCGACAGGTTTGACTGACAATATAAATAATGTTGTTCATCGTTTATATCGTTTATAACATTGTAAGTTTTTATATGCATTACATATTTTTAAAAATAGTTCAAAAGCTGTCAAAATAAAAGAGCGAATTGAGTTTAAATTAACCAGAAAAGATATAAACGTAATCTTTGGGATTCAACTTGTAAGGATGTTCCAAGAACCACTTAGTTGGAGAAGGAAAACTGTGGTAATGTTTGAAAATACCAGAAGAGGAAGTTAATTAATGCACAAGATTTTACTTCATAGTTTATTATATAAGCATATAAAAGCAATGTTTATAAATAATACACTATTTTTCATTATAATACAATTATTTTTATTTGTTTATATTTAATTAATGTAAAGCAGCCGTGGCGCAGTGGTAGCGCACTTGCCTCAGAAACGTAAGATCCGTGGTTCAAACCCACTTCTGTGCAAGTTTTGCAACATCGGTTGGGAAGGAGGCGTGAACTTCCTATTAAATGCTCTTCCGCGGTGCTCTGTGATAAAAAAAGTGCTTGTCTTTAGTTAAAATAAATTATTTATGCACACACTTTGATATTTATTATGCTTTTACATTACTATACTTTATAAATTACATATTTATTAGATTTGTTATGTTTTAAATAATTATTTGTTATGCTTTAAATAATTATGTTGTAAAGTAAAAATATAATAACATTTTGAATTTAATGGTGTGTGCATAAGTTCTTTTCATTTAACTTTATCATTTTATTTAAATTACTGCATTATAAGCAGGTAAGTTTGACTGACAATATAAATAATGTTGTACATCATGCAGACAGCTCAGACAAAGAAGTAACCCACCCAACATTAAGTCGTCTTAAAGACGTCTTAAAGTCGTCTTGATAAACGTCTTAAAGATGTCTTAAACTTGTCTAAAATGAAACACTGTAAGACGTCTGTTTGAAGATGTCTTAAAGTTGTCTTTAAAACGTTTGAAAAAGTCAAAACATTTTAACTTTTAGTTTATGAACTATCCAAATGCTATTGGAGAAAAAAAGAGACATGATTTACTACCAAAAATTTATTTCACGCCATCAACAACAAAAACTAAATTATAATATGTTCAATCAGATTTTCGTGATGCTGGTGCGTTTTTCAACACGCCCTGAATAAACTGATGGACTGTCTTCTCTGATTCCTTTGGATATCTTTCTAGGACAGACCCTAATAAGTAAAAATTAATAAAAATAGGTCTAGAAAATAATTGTTATTTTAGAAAGTAGCATTAGAAGACACTTACTAATCACACATTTATAAAGATTGGTGTCTTTAAAACTTCTCTTTCCGCCTCTCTGCCCATCCATGTTGAAATTTCTCATGAGAAAACAATCCAACATACTAAAAAATCAGGAGGTAAATATACAATTAAAAAACTGATAATTACAATAGTTCCTAAGTAGAACTTGTTTTCTTATTAGCATTATATTAGCCCTGATAGCAGGTCACATGAGAATTCTGATTAGCAATTTAGCTGTAAAAATACAAATAAATGTTTTTAAAGCTGTTTTTTATTCTTAATCAACAAACAAAGCATTTTTACCGTCGCATAATCGTTCGAGTACAGTCACCTATGTTGGCACCTCCAATTTTACTCAGCCTTTCAATCTAAAAACAAATTTGATTACAATTTATTTTGTTATAATATCTTGGGTTCAAAAATGTTATTGTTGTTTTAGTTTTGATGAAAAGTAAAACAGTCACATAACAGTAATGTAAATGCATTATTAAACACTCTGATAGTGAATTTTTAGTTTATGTTATTTTTGGACCATTAATTAGAAGTGTGTATGTATAATATTAGATATTTTACCAATTTCCTTTTCATTGGTTCCTCAGCCAGCTGAATTTCATTTTCATTAAAATCGTCCATAGTATTCATATTTTCTTTCAACAAAGACATACTTTCATCTGCCTCAATTACCTGATTAAGTCTGAAATCAAGACGGTCTTTTAAGGACTTTACTTCCTCTGATAGCTGCTCAAGTTTAAACAATACTCTTCTTTGGAACTCTAAAGTATAAATTTTATGTCAATTAGTATATGCTCAAGTGCTCAAGAAGGAGTGGGAATTAAAAAATAATAAACATCCCCTGAAACGTACTTTATATAAGTGATAAAATGAAACAAAAACACTAACTCCCTTGATCCATTGGAAAAACAGCATTCCTCTGAGGAGCAGTGCCAGCAATTATGTCTAAATTATATAGTTTTAATTTTTTCAAGACTTCAGTATTTCAATAATATGACCCCTAAATTTATTAAATTGCTTACCTGAAGTGTTTTCCTGAGGAGATTTCTCAGGTATGCTTAGAAAGGGAGGTGCTAAACAAAAAAACTTGATTAAATGAAATTCTTATTCCTCGCTCATTTAATTTTGTGAGACTGTATGACTTTTATAAGTTTTTAAAAAGAAATTAAAATACTGTTTTGTTTTAACAAATTAAATTCTTTTTTTCAGAGTTATTTGACTTTCAATATGTTAGAAAAAAAAAGCAGGATAAAAAAAAATATACCTCTAGAAAAAGAAGCACTGGTGTTTTCAAATGTTGCAGACTTCTTCAATTGTTGAGCAACACACAACACGCCTATAAAACAAAATAATTGTGAAAACCTATACATATTCAACACTTTTAACAAATTGAATGTCGTGAATTCTATTGTCACTATATATATATATATATATATATATATATATATATATATATATATATATATATATATATATATATATATATATATATATATATATATATATATATATATATATATATATATATATATATATATATAGCAGTCATAAAAGATCAGATTCAGTTTGACCATATGAAACCACATATATACACATAAGATTGAACCCTCTCGCAGAAGAATATGCTTGCTTATAGCTAAACATTCCAAAATATAAACAGTCTAAATACAGTTTTTGAATGGGTAACATATAGTGATAGAAAAAAAATGTAAATTATAAACAACAATATTTTAACATACGCTTTTTAGATGGAGGAGATGCTGCAATACCTTGCGTTTCAAGGTATTCAAAATCTAAATTGGAAAAAATATATATATATATATTAAAATAACATTACCATATATTTAGCAGAAACAATTTATATCTCAAACATTTTTATAGTTTTTATTTTTGTTTTTACTATGTTTTTTTGTTATCTAAATTTTGAACAATGTAATCACTAGAAAATCATACACCGAAATATTAGGAAAAACTGGTTGAATTAATTACCTGAAGTGTTTTCTTGAGGGGATTTCTCAGACATGCATGGAAACTGAGGTGCTAAACAAAAGAAACACAATTAAATGGTAATGCTATTAAAAAATTATTCTGAAAGATTTTCGCTAAATTTCATTATTCTCTTCTCATTTTTAGAAAGAAATTTTAAGAACATAACTACTGATACACTCGTGAAACTAAATGTTTAAAAGAAAAAAAAAAAAAAAAAAAAATCAAGTTTAGAAGAGATCAAACCTTGTACGTACTCACTGTCTTTAACACCCCTCCTCATTTATACGCCTTCATACGCTTTTGGGAAACCCCTCCCTATACCTCCGCACGTACTTTATGGATGGCCCCTTAGTAATTTTCTAAAAGAAACTGAAAATACTTTTTCCCTAATTACATACTTTGATTAAGTACTGCATGTTACTTGACTTTCCATATAGCGCTAGAAAATTAAAAAGGATAATAAAAAATACCTCTAGAGAAAGAAGTACTACTGTTTTTAAATGTCGCAGACTTTTTCAATGGTTGAGTAACACACAACACACCTGTAAAACATATTTTTTTGAAAACTAAAAATAATTATTCATAACTTTTACAAAAAAAGACACAAATAATATTTTTGTCTTTTTTGTGCTATATTATATAGCAGTAACAGAACAATTCACTATATACAATTAGACCATACAAGACCACATACACTGAGGGTTGAGCTCTCTCACTGAAGAGTATGCATGCTTAAATACAGCTAAACATACCGTAATTTAAACAGACAAAATACTTTTTGTATGAATAACATATTATATTAAAAGAAAAAATGCATATCATAGAAAACAATATTTTAACATACGTTTTTTAGATGTAGGAGATGCTGCAATACCTTGCGTTTCTAGATAACCAAAATCTAAATTAAAAATTTTTGAACTAAACTCTGCATTAATAGAAATAACCCAAAAAATATAAAAAAGTATATAAAGAAAAAGATTCTTTAACAATGTACAAAAATAGATTCAAAATAATCACTCAGCATAAATAAATTTAACAAGTTTATTCGTTAATCTTAATTAAATTTAAATATCATAAATAATTTTTTCCATAAATAATAACAGTCTCTTACCAACTTTGTCACTGCCTGTTTTTTTAATTGCCACTATTTGATCACCGCCTAATGTTAAAGTAAAAAAATACATAACTATTTATAAAGTAGATAAAAATGTTACTAATGTTTACATAATGTTCATTAGAATTGCTTATTTGTGTGTCATTATAATTCTACAAAAAACTTACCCTCTTATATTGCCATTTCATCGGAATCTGAACTTGTTGCACATGTTGTGTATGCCCAACTTTCACAAGTATCTAAACTACCTAAAAACAATTTTAGGAAAAATGAGTTGAATATTTGATTTTGCACTAAGCCATTATTTATTCTATATAGTATTGTTATTTAAGATAATTAAGTGATTCAACATTATTATTTAATATAACTAAGTGATTCTATATAATAATTTCTGGTAAACATAAAACATACTGCCTACTTTTAGAAGAAATGTAAATTAATGTACCTGTGACCTTCCTGTGCACAAGTTTCCCATACATCCAATCTTGCTGGGGAATCTGCTTTTTTCTTAAAGCTCTTTCTTTTTTAGCCTTTGGAGGGTATCTTACAATATCTTTACCCTCCAGCCAACAAAGTGGAATAACGCCTTCCTCTTCCAATAACACTCCATCCTCATTTTTTCGTTTCCAAACAACGCGAGTATAACCAAGATCATCACTCATTTTTTAGTGTAAATTCTACTGTAAATTTGTAACAATAAAAAAAAATGTTTATTACAAACTTTGAAAATGCAGCTGGAACAACATAGAACTTGTGACAATTTTTTCAGATGCAAGAAAAAAATTTATAATATTTTAGATAATACTGACAATAAATACTAGTAAAATAAAAAAAACTAGCTGGATTTACAAGTAAAATAGAACTAGTTGCTAGAAGAATGTAAAGAAATAATATTACAAAAAGAATTTATTTATTTGAAGAAGCATATTACAAATTTACATGTATTTATATAATTTAGTCTAGATGAATAACAGGATATATAACATAGCCACTCTTATACGGTAAACAAACACATTTTTGAAGTTCATTTTTACAAAAAGTGAATTTAGTAAAATCTTGATTTTTTTCTAGGAAGTAAATTCCTAACAATTTTGAGTCAATTGGATGAACATAAAATGACTTCAAGCAGCTCTTCGCATAAACATCACATTCGTAAGTGTTATTATTATTATTTACAAATCTAACAAAAACAAGTTTCCCATCTTCATTAAAAAAACAATTATCTCTGCTACTTGAAGTGATTTTTTCTGTACTGGTTTTAAAATTGCCATCATAATTATTTTCTTCACTGATGACTCGCTTTACTATTTGTGCAGTTGGATTGTTGGCATTCCTTACAACTTTTTTTAATTTGTGCAAATAATTTTCAAACGGAAAACAAGATATTTCGTTTAATGAGAAATCAAAATTCTCTACGTCATCACATATATGCAATAAATTGTGAATGTTATATACAGTAAATGTTTTACCAAAAACTTCTTTACAATTGTTCACAAAATATTTAAGCAACTTTTTACAGTAAGGTAAAAAGCTTTTACGCAGGTTACTATCTGGATGTACTAGAATAAATACTGAAATTGAAAGTGAAAGAAAGTGTTCATAGACAGGTTCAGAAACAATTCCTTTCAAAGAAACTGGTCCAGTGTATAAAAGAAATTGTCTGAATTCAGTTGCTTTCCACTTATCAACTTCGAGTAATGATCGTGGCCTTCTAGCAAAATCACTAGGAATGTAACTTCTAAATTCAATTAATCTCTCAGATATTTGCAATATATGTGCTTGCGACAGCTTAGCCATAGGACCTTTTCGGAAATATTTCAGAATTCTTTTAACAGCCCCAAGACATATCAAATGCATATAGTCAAGGCAGAATCCAGAAACACATTTGATACCAGCAGCTATAAGAGGAGACTTATATTTCTGATGTTTCTTATATGACTGGCAGCTAAAATCTTCATCGGTTCGCTTGCGAAATTCTTGCTCTTTATTAAACACAACCCTACCTTCCCAGGATCCTTTAATAATGCACCTTTCACAGGAAAAATATCCAGTATGACCAACAGTCCCTTTTAAAAAAGATCTTGCTGGGGCATCACATAGAAAAGCTCTAACTTTAACAGTGTGTACAACTGATTTTATTGTTATACCGGATAATTTTATACAACACAATTCTTTTAAAAAATCATCTAAAAACACATCCAAACTTGATGGTTTTCGTTCCCCTGTGTATATTGCCACAATAAAAATCTTTCCACCACCAACTTCACAAAGAATCGGCCAAAATTGAGTATTGGATGATTTAAATAAAGGTAATCCGTCAATATTAAAACTAAGCGATATTTCACTTTCAGAACCTGTTAAATTTTTTTTGATACCAGCTTCTAATCCAAAATAGTAATATGTGCCACCACATTTTTGAACACACTGAAATTCTTGTGGTACTTTTAAAAGAGTTCTTGCATCTTTGGGTAGCATGTTACCATGTTTTCGAAGTATATCGAGTAAACTATTCATAGCTGCTTCAGAACAATTAAACTCTAGACACCAAGATGCAAGGTCTCCTGAGAGGTTTTCTCTACTGGTGGTTGAATTAAAAGAATTTCTGTCACTAGAACTGTCGGATAAATATTCAGGTGAATCGCTCGACCGTACTTCCATATTTTCTTCCACACGTAAATTACTACAACTTTGACTGCTAGAATGAAAATAAGCTCTAACTTCTTCTTCTTGAGGTGGTGCACAGCTGACGTTACACACATCCACACTTTCTCGAGTTTCTTCTAAAACTGATTTATTTAATTTTCTCCAGTTCTTTAAATAATCTTTTCTTGATGCAGACATATTCTTAACAATTACTTTGAATGAGTTAAAACGAATTACTACTTTAACGTATTGAACAAATTAATACTTTAACGTGCTAAACGAATTACTACACTTATTTACTAACTGAATTTACTAACGTGAAAAACTTTATTAAAACTTATATTATTTATTTTTTTTATAAAATAATATGTGCGAAAAGAATTTGGTAACTATATAGTTACCATTCTTTTCTTTTCTTTTCGATCATTAAAACTTAAAAAATAAAGTTTTAATAAAGTTTTTTAAAATAAAGTTCTTGAATTAATTCAAAACGTCTTAAACTGGATGTTCAGGAAGACGTCTTGCTGAGATGTCTTTAGGACGTCTTAAACCAGTTGTTCCTATTATAGCCGTTTTAAAGACGTCTTGTTGCAAGATGTCTCCAAGACGTCTGTTAAAGACGTCTTAAAGCCGCCTTATACTAGCTGAAGACGTCTAGACAAGTTTAAGATGAGTTAAAGACGTCTTAAAGACGTCTTATGTTGGGTGGGAAGTTTTTACTTCAAATTAAAATTTATAAGTAATACTATATTTGTTGCTGCCTTGTTCTATATAAATGTTACTAAAATGCAGGTAAAATTTATATATGTGTATAAATTTTTTCATTTAAACTTTATCATTTCATTTAAATTACTATATTATTAGCAGGCAGGTTTGACTGGCAATATAAACTTTTTATTTATTTATTTAGCCGTTCTTTAACAGGTCCCGTGCTTTATAATATATATAAAGATGGTAAGGAGGTGAAGAAAACAGGTTTGTAAATGATGTTGTACATCATGCAGATAGCTCAGAAGAAGAAGTAAGTTTTTTTTTTTAATTACAAAAATAAATAATAAGTATTAATAAGTAATAAGTATTAAGTATAATAATTAATAATAAGTAATAAGTATTAATAAGTAATAAGTAATAAGTATTAATAAGTAATAAGTAATAAGTATAATAAATAATAAGTATTAATAAGTATTTGTTGCTGCCTTGTTCTATATAAATATTTCTAACATGCAGGTAACATTTATATATGTATTAGTTTAAATTAATCATTTTAGTTAAGTTATATTATAGGCAGGAATGTTTGAATGAAATATAAACGATGTTGTACATAATGCAGATAGCTTAGGTGAAAAAGAGCTAATCTAATAATTGTTATTTATAAATAATGATATATTCATTGCTACTTTTTTTTATATATGTTACCTAACATTTGGCAACATTCATAGTTGTGTATAATGCCTAATTATAAAGTAAGTTATAATAGATAATCACTATAAGTAAAATGAATTAGTAAATAAAGAAAACTAGTTAGAATGTATATAATTGTTGTATGATGTATTGTCTAGATTGGTGAAATGGAGAATGAGACAAACTACGGTGAAAAAAATAATGAATATCAAAATGTGAATGGTACTTTGTTTGACATCTACGTGTTTCTACAGATACAGTGCAGTCGCACTTATAAATGGGCTTGAAATTTTTTTGGATTGAATATGTTGTATTGATGGTTCTTTTTAACTTGTTAAAACTTGAAGTTATTATCAAATTTAAATATACTATTTTGATCAAATAGTTAATATAAAATAATAAACATGTAAATTGTTTTATTTTCTGTAAAAATTGTTTTCTTGATATATTTCAATTGTTTATCACTATGTATATCACTTATTGTATTATATTACTTGTAATTTTTTGTTTTATTTATTTTCAGTACGTTATACATATGCATGCATATGTATAACATATGGAAGTCAAGTTTTGACATATGGGAAATCAAGTTTTGATGTTTTAGGTGCATTATAGTAAATAAATCCATGAGTTTTCCTTGGAAAGGTGTTCCTAATACAAGGAACACTTTTCCATGAAAAACTCATAGATTTTTCATGGGAAGCTCACGGGTTTCCCATGAAAACTCATGGATTTCTCATGGAAAACTCATGGGTTTCCCATGGAAAACTCATGGCTTTTCATTGAAAACTCATGGGTTTCCCATAGGAAACTCATGGATTTCCCATGGAAAACTCATGGCTTTTCATTGAAAACTCATAAGTTTTCCATAGGAAACTCATGAGTTTCCCATGAAAACGTGTTCCAAATAACCATGGTTTTTCCATGGTTTTTTTTCATGGGTTTTTTCATGGAAATTTTCTGTAAGGGTCTTTCTTTAAAGCTTGTGATTTTTTTATGACCCTATAACAGAGTATCCATGCTTGCGCTAAAATCAAATAAAAAAAATACCAAATGAGTTTGTGATACCACTTTTTAGATCGAAAATGGATCCTGTACAGACTTAACATGCCATCAAGAACCATATATGTTTTGTATGTGGACCCATATATGTTTTGCATGTGGTAACAACAGAAAGCCTTTTGACTTGAACAATTCTCTTGGTTTTTCTATTCCAACGGTTTACAATGGTTGTTTGATTCGCCGCCTCATAACTTGTTAACAATACAATACCCCTGTTATCGAACCATTTGACAGCACAAAGCTCAACGTTATCAATTGTTATAATCCTATTGGCTGCTTATCCTCTATATTTTTTTACAATTCACCTTCAGTAGGCATCTTAATTTTTGGAAGCCTATTTGTGCGAACTGTTTCAGTGCATGCAATGCCTTCGTGGTAAGTGTTTTCATCAGTTCAAACCCAGTGTACCAATTGTCAAAAAACAGCTTGTGTCATTTATGCCTTCGTACATTGACTAACAGGTGCATCACAATATTTCCAGATGCTTTTAAATCAGGCTGTCCTACACAAATATGAACTGAATCGGAATGTTTAATTCATGTTTGTGTAATCTCAAAATTTTTAACTAGTCCATCAACAATAGCTAAGATATAAAATTTGAAACCCCACTTTTTTGGCTTATGAGGATTATACTGTTTTAATGAAGATCTTCCTTTAAAATGAACAATCTGTTCATCAATACACAGAATTTCGTCATGTTTCAGACTAATAAATGATTCCCTCAACATATTAATTACTAGTCGTATCTTGTAAAGCTTGTCAGTACAGTTTTCTGGACGCTGTCTGTCATCATTAAAATGAAAAAATAACTTTATTTTTTCAAATCTGTTAAATGTCATCACTGCAGCAACTTTTTCAAAATACCACTCATTGCTCCAGTACATGCGTGTTGATGGGAGCTTCACAATACTCATCAAGTGCAAAATGCTAATAAATTGCTCAAGTTCATCTTTGTCCAAACGTAACATATTCTCTATATTTTTTTGTGATGCAAAATTTTATTAATCTCATTTTAATATATACAAATACATTTTAATATATACAAATTTAATTAAACTCATCAAGAGAGACTTTTAGGATTCATCTATATAAAGATGTTTATATAGATGAATCCTAAAATTTTTATAATATATAAGCAAATAATTTTATCTTTCTAGTAGACTGCATTGAAAGATAGAAATATTTAAACAGCGCTTCAAAAAGTTTTAGATAATTAAATTTCTACTTAAATTTTTCTAAATTTTCTAAATTTAAAGTTCTCTTGTTAAATTTGTACTTAATGTTCTGCTTAATGTTTAAGTTCTTACTGCATTATAAGCAATAAAAGTCTTTGGAAGAAATCCTGCGATGCATATTGTTGCTTTAAAAACACAAACATAAAACTAAATAATTTTAACATAAAATTCAACTAAATGTTTCAAAATAACATTTTGTAATAATACCAAATAGTGAGAGTTGGTATTTCTGAGAAAAGCTTACACACGCTAATTTTATTAAAAATTAAAGTTTAAAACAGAGTTTATAAAATTCGCAAGTTCGGCATTTACCACTATCAAACCACTGACACATTTCATGAAAGTATGTAAAAAAGCTGACTAATCACTTTGAAAAATACAAAATAACATCTTTTGAAACTACTATTGTAAGTAAACAGTTTTTGTTTTTAATTTACACTATGCAATAGAGAGATATACAGTTTTTTAATTTAAAAACACAGTATGCAATATAGGGTAAATTTTTTCAAGTTTGACTTTCTCGAGCGCAATCTTGAAATTTTCAAGTTTCGTTTGCGCATTTGCTCGAGTTGTTTTTTTTTATGTCTAACTTGACTAAGTCAGACTTCAAAGTTTAAGTCGAACTTCCCACAAGTTCGCTTCTAATTGATTTTCTAATTCTAATTCTAAGTGATTCCACCCCTAATCGCCAAAAGTTTATTTTATCACAACTGTTTATTAACAAAGTTTTTGTTTATTTTTACCCACTTTATCTTTTTTTTTTTTTTTTTTGGTTATATTTATTTGCTGTTTATATAATAAGAAAATATAACTACAAAGAAACATTTACATACAAAAAAAAGTTGATTTATAAAAACAGGCAGGGGCTCAAAGAAGATACGGATGACTAAAGTCAATTTCGTAAACAAAAAAATCTTTTTATAGAGCCCCTATGTGGGCTTTACAAGTTTAAAATAGAATAAGATTGTTAAAAATACAATTGTACAATTCCGATATAATAAAAAGATTAAAAAAAAAAATTCATAAATATTTATATTTAAAGAAAGAAAGGAAATAGTATTAATATAAATTTAAGAATAGTCATTTAAAAAATACTGATATTGTTTTAAATATGAAAAAAAAAAGACAATTTTTTTTTTCAAACTAAGAATAATGGAACTCGATGTTTATTTAGAAAAATTGCAAAATTATTTATGTTTAAAAATTTCATTTTTTATTAGAAACTTAAAGGAGTTTAATGATTTTACCGAATTTAAATGTTTGGTTTTTTGAAATGTGTTCCATAGTTTCGGTCCACGGTATGCTATTCCATATTCGGAATACTTGCTCCTAATTCTAGGCAATTTATAAGTATTCCATTGGTTTATTCTAAGAGAGTAATTATTGTTAACATTTTTTGTAAATTTATTATTAAAGGTTTTTGAAATCAGGCTGTTATTATATTTATACATAAAAATTAAGTGTTGGTAAATATTAATTTCATATATTCCGCGGTGCTCTGTGATAAGACCGTAAGGCCTTCTTGGGGCACCTTAATCAACTTAAAAAAATTAAAAATATATATATATATATATATATATATATATATATATATATATATATATATATATATATATATATATATATATATATATATATATATATATATATATATATATATATATATATATATATATATATATATATATATATACTCATCATTTGCATGTCTTTCATTAGTGGTTTTGCATGTTTATATTTTTTTGTTGAGAAAATATTTTTTTAAGTTTTGTTGGTTGAGTACTAGCCCATGTAATATTAGAATAGTAAATAAAACAATGTATTAGGCCAAAATATACTAGTTTCAGACTTTCTGATGTTACATATGGGAGAATACGGTACATCAAACTAATTGTTTTACTAATTTTTGATTGGATATAATTTATGTGAGGAAGCCATGATTTTAATCTTTTTTTTTTTTTTTTTCAATGTTCTTTATTACATTTTAAACAACATGTCGTTATAAAAATAAAGTTAACAAGAATACAAGATAAGAATAAAAAAATAAATGACAATAAAAAATTTAAATGACAATAAAAAAAGCAGAAAATATGTATATATATATCTTGACTTAATAGAATTTTTTCTACCTTCGGGAAACTACTAGCGCACAGTTGGATAAAAGTGTGCCAAAATATCAAAAAATCATTTCAACATTACACATTTATTAGTAGAGTTTATTAGCAGAAATATTAAAGTACACATTGAATATCAAACAAGTTCTTTTAATAATTTATATATATATATATATATATATATATATATATATATATATATATATATATATATATATATATATATATATATATATATATATATATATATATATATATATATATATATATATATATATATATATATATATATATATATATATATATATATATATATATATATATATATATATATATATATATATATATATAAATTAATAGAAAATCACTTAATAAATTTTTTTCATTTAACACTTTGTTTGATCAATAAAAACTCAACAAAAATCTTTATTGATGAAACACAGTGTTAAATCAAAGCTTTTTTAATCTTTTCAGTATATCTAATGTAATTACGTTTCGTTTATTAACTTTCTTGTTGAAAGAGTTTAATAATAATTCTATTCTGGATAATGCATAATCAACCAATCATTTACTAAGATTCTTTGATTTGTCTTTTAATCAGAACATTGAAAATGTTTGGAATTCCTAATAAATACGAACAACCAGTGGCAGATTAAGACTTCTTGTGACCCGGAGCTATTTTTGTTTTTGGAGGCCTTTTTACGGGCCTGAGCTTAAAAATGACTAAAAATGACTAAAAAAAAAGTCCTCTAAAGTTTTTGGGGGCCCCTAAATTTGCAAAGTTTGGGTCCTCCTAACCCCTACCCCGGCACTGCGAAAAATGCTAAATGGTTAAATAATGAAATAAATTAAACATTCAAGTGCATTTTAATTTTGAATTGGAATATCTAAACGCTGAAATATCTTTTAACATAAAGTATCTATATTCGTTATAACAATGTTAAATAATAAAACTAATGTTATTACGAAATTCAGAATCTTTCTCTAGCACAAGTTGAGCACCAATTACTCTCAAGAGTATTATACACAAGCCCTTGGTGCTTGGTGTTTGGTTACACTAGCCCTTGGTGCTTGATTATTCCCTTGGTGCTTCAAAAATTCATCAAATAAGTAATTATTCGTTTCAAAAGTTTTACTAAATGAATGCAAAACAGAAAAATCAAAAAAATAGTTTTAGTTACTTTAATAGTTTCATGAAGTCGTTGATGTTTGACTTAAATATGTCTGCAAAACATCTTTTACAATGCATATAAAAATGCATAAACTTTTTTCATGCACTAACGACATGATTTTTAATGACTGCAAGTATGCAACTGCAAAATGACACCACAAAAACACTGTCTTTGTGGAGAGCACCGCGGAAGAACATTTAAAAAGAAGTTCGCGCCTCCTTCCTTACTGAAATATGCCCAGAGGTGACGTTGAACCATGGATCTTTAGTTTCTGAGGCAAGCGCTCTAACCACTGCGCTACGATTGCTCTTAACTTGCCATGTTGCATTTCAAGTTAAAATATACAAAGGTGCAGTACCCCTATCCATTATATGGAGAAACCTAAAACATTTTTCTACTTTATACTTTCGACATTAAATTTGAAGCTTTAAATATAAAGAAATTTATTTTTTTATGAAAGCAATCAGTTTAAAATCAAATATATCATGTTTGATAACGAACAAATTACAATCTACCACAAGGCTAAGTTTATTGGTCTGTTATGGTCAATGAGTTTTCACCCCTAGCTCCACTAGATAATTACAAATTTTTGTTGCAATGAACTATTATCAGGAAGAGGAAGCAACCGCAATAATTTCATCAGATGCAACCGCAGTAATTTCATGAAATTAAACTACATATATGCTATTTAACGGAACATATTTTTATTTTATCTATTTATTCAATGAAAAATCGTCTGAACCTACCAATGATGGTAAAATAATTTTTTTCTACCCTAAGAACAAAAAAAAAATTAATTTGGGAAATCAACATTATCAACATTGAATTCGAAAATCTTTATTTCTTTTTTAATCGGCTAAAGCCCAGACTTCTTTTTGATTTCTTAGAACTTGTTTGATTTTTAAGAACTCAGATTTATTGATTTAGCAAGTTTGATTAATAAATTAGCTTTAATTAATAAAGCAATTCTTGTTTATAACAAGAAATAAAAATTGCCCCAGAATAATCAAAAAGACTGGACACTCTGCCAAGATTATGGAACTGCTACAGATTTTGTAAGACATTTAATTGCGTCAAAAGGGAATTTAACTAATTACCGATTTCCTAAAGACAATGTAATATAAATATATATAATAAAAATAAAATAAAAAATTAACAAAACAACGTCAATTTCTATTGCCAGTTGTTGAACAACTTGCAAAAAATATTTTTAAAAGTCTACTCTGAAGTAGACCTACTAGTAGTCTACACCCACTGGGAAGATGAATGTTTATGAATCAGCGAGGTTTAGATAAAAAAAACATGGCAACATCAAAGAGACATTACTAAGTTTGATATAAAATAAAAACAACTTTTAAAGCGAAATATATTTTTTAATTACACAAAAAATCAATAAATCAAAAGTAATAACAATAATTTATATCTTAGATTTTTTACATATTTATAAATATACATATATGTGTATAAATTTACATTAACTAATAAACATAGATATCTAAATAATTATTAAACCTTATGTGAATTAACAAAAATTAAAACCTTTTTACACTTTTTAAAAATTGAATAATTAAATAATAAAGTAAATGGTAAACAAAAAAATTAAAAAAATAAAGTGCAAAACTTTTTTTATAAAATTTAGAACTTACTTTAATTAATTATTTTAATGCTCAAACATATAAAATTATCATAAGTATATACAGACTAATTAAAAAACAATTGATTGGGTTCAAGCGAGATGTTAAATCTTCAAGCTATCAGTGAGAACTTTGTGCTTTATCAATAAATGCATTTTGTTAAATCAGCAGAAATCCACTCAATGATGATTCAACCAACATTATGTATTCAACAAAAATGTATTCAACGAAATTCGGAAACATTTTGGAACAGTATTTGTTTCTTTCATATCAATTAATCTCACAAGGATCGCATACCTTTTCTTGTACGCAAACCTTTTACTTACAAATAAATAAGTAAATTCGTTTGCGGCGAATGATGGTGGTTACCAAATGTAAAACCTGGGTTTTTCGTAATTCATACTTTTGTTAAACCATCACATGCACGTTTACGACGAACTGCTATAAATAAACACAATGCAACAACAAACAAAAGAAACGTTCCACATACTGTTGGTAAAAGTATAGCTAACATATTGTTTGAATTTGTTGTTGTTTCCTGGCATTGTCCATTGAATTGCATAATGTAGCGTATAGGACAATGACATGTGTACCCACCTATATTGTTTGAGCATATTGCAGATGGATGACAGTAGCCAGGAGAGTTTTGACATTCGTCTAAATCTTCAATTAAAGTACTATTATACACTAAACCAGCCGTAAGATTTTTGTTCTGATGAAGTTGAATTCCACTGTCAATAGCTTTTAATAAACGTTGGGTTGAAATTTTGTTACTCGTGGGGAAGTCCATTATATAGGTAACGTAGTAATAACTTGAAAATGTAAAACTTAAGCATCTCAGATTTAATAGTAAAATACTCGGATCAGATGCAGAAATAGTGTTGTTTAGATTAGTTTTAAATACGTCGCACGTTTCTTTAAACAAGTCAGTTGAGTTATCAAATAGAAGATATACTATATTTACTGATGAAGTTGATGAGATTGTGAAGTTCTCTACTTTGAAATATTGAACTCCAGTTTTTGCTTTAAAACCACTTGTAGAAAAATCACAGTTAACACCCGTCCAACCATTTGCACAGTCGCATTTATAATTTGTATTTCTTGGAAAAAGATTTGTACACGTTGCACCGTTAAAACATGGGTTTGAATCGCATGCTAGTTTTTCTGTTGGTGGAAACGTTACAATGACAGGAGTAGGAGTTTCTAATGGTGCCATAGTTCCAGCGATTGCAACTGTCGGTTGGATTGTTATTGAAGATTTTGAAGGCCAAATCGATGAACTTTGAGAAGTTGAAAATCCGAAGGCATTTATCACAAGAAGACAATATAGTATAACCATTCTAAAATATTTTCATAAAAGATTTTTAATGAAGAAAGCTGTTTGCATGAATCAATTAAAATATTTCGTATTTATGTTTTGTAACAACAATACCCAGTGGGCACGGAAGTAAAAAAGACGTCTTTTAAACGTTTAAAATACGTCCAAAACGTTCAAAAGACGTTCAGAAAACGTCTAAAACGTGTATAAGACGTTTAAAAGACGTCTTTTTTTACTTCCGTGCCCACTGGGTAAAAGAAAATAATAAAAATATAATAATGCCAATATGTATTTTTAAAATTTATTGATTTTTAATGACTAAATTTAAATAATAAGCTATACCTGGTATTTTGAATTGATATTAAATATTTCGCTTTTCTGCCGAATCGCTATTAATTATATATTCAGTTTTGATTTTTTAACTATTTATTAAAATTTTTTTAACTGATAAATTTTCAAAATTGTTCCGGAATATACATATTTATGATAAACAGTTGATGTAAACTCCGGTAGTACTTTGGTAAATAACATTAAAATAAATTACCGAAATAAAATTTAATTAATAGTTAAATATATTTAATTAGTAATATTAAGATGAGAACTAAATTTTTAGTTATTAAGGTAATTAATTGAATTATTATTAATTGTTTGTTAATGAATGCGACTGAAAATCCGTTTATTGTTAAGAATTTATCAGAGATTTTTGAAATTGTGATTATTATAATAAAAAAATTAAAAAATATTATACTTTAAAAGTTTTAGTTAAAAAATCAAAAATCAAAATCTTTTCGGAAAAAATCCGATTGGAAATAATCCTCCGATAAAAAAATCCGATTGGAAATAATCCTCCGATAAAAAAATCCGATTGGAAATAATCCCCCGATAAAAAAACTCTCGGGAAAAAATCTCTTTAAAAAAAAATTTTTTTTTTTATAGATACATTTTTGAAGTTGACAGTTTGTCTGCCCAAACTAAAACACTCAGTCAATGTAGCTGCACTTCTTGTATTTTTTACCTATTTGTCAGTCAATCTATGTACATTCCTTGCATGTTCTGTCCAATTGGGATTTTTTTCTGCAACTTTAAAATTCTGGTTTAATCCTTGCCACCTTATTAAATAAAAAAATTTGAAAGGGTAAAATTATAAACTTTTAGTAAAAAGAAAGTAAAAGGTATGGGTAATAATTAGTGGCGTGTAAGAAAGGACGAGTAGAAG
The DNA here is from genome assembly GCF_022113875.1 of Hydra vulgaris. Taxonomy (NCBI): domain Eukaryota; kingdom Metazoa; phylum Cnidaria; class Hydrozoa; order Anthoathecata; family Hydridae; genus Hydra; species Hydra vulgaris. The sequence continues at coordinate 2,372,013 of NC_061160.1, read as the reverse complement.
AGAAAGAAAATTCATAGAAAAAGAATAGAAATATAATAAAAATTCATGATTTTTTTAAAAATAGTCAACTAAACATAAATAGCGGTAAATTGACTTTTGTATTATTACTGAGAATTCTTTTTGGCATTTATAAGTACAACCTTAGTTGCCTTATCATGTCGAAGAGAACCATATTATGTGATGCTCCAAGTTTGTTAAATTATATTTCCTAAATTCTAATAGTTTAGCTGAACTGACCTAACAAAAGTTATTTAAACTAAATATTTGAATCACATATTTATGTGCATTTGAGTGTGTGTGTATACATATAACTTTTATACTTGTGTTAATTATGAAATAAAAATTAAAGAAAGTAAGTTTATATTTAATAAGTTTACTCAAACCATTTACCTTAGCAAAAACCTAATAATTGGTTTTCCAGTCCTACGTGAAATGATAGTTGTTTAGAAATTGTAAATATATATGCGTGTATATTGTAAACCTATATATCTATATATGCACGCATGTATAAAACTATAATATATTCGCACGTTATTATTACTATTTGTATATTTTAGAAAAGTATTTAAATAATATATATCTATATATGCACGCATGTATAGAACTATAATATATTCGCACGCGTAAGTTATTATTACTATTTGTATATTTTAGAAAAGTATTTAAAATATCGTCAACTACCATTATTATCATTTACATTTAAAATTAGCACAGGGTAACAAGTAGAATAAAAGTAGGAATAGGTCAGAAAAAAGGAATGGCGTATGATAAACATGCAATGTTATAAAATTCTTAGATGTTGATCTCGATGAAGTAGTTTTTCCTAGTAATATTTTACTTGGAGAAAACATATTGATCATTAATATTAAGCACAAAAATTTCCAAAAATATTGGCATTATATGCTAAGCCTGAAACTATCAAAACAAAAAAAACTTGATCCAACTCTATTATTCATATATACACAATTATTTATTAAATGCAATCATCGCCTGAGAAAGTACGGAGAAAAGTAATTACAACATCTTTATCACCGTCAGAAACATGCAATCAACACGCTTTTCATATTCAAAATATTTTTTTGATTATATCAAGGTACTAGATGTTTATAAACTTAACGTATTTAATACTTTATATTTTAAATGGTAATTTTTTAAATGCAAAAACAATTTATCTTTATTTGTTTTAAACGTACTTTTTTTTTTAAATAAATAAATAAATACACATTAAGATATAATAGTTTTTTAAATGAACCCATATGTAGAACAAAGTTCATTTTTTTGTTGTTACATATCGTGTACCACATCTTTAAAACAATATAGTATTACGGAAAAAAAAAATTTAAACTACTTACAGTATTTGTGTTGATCCGTATACATTAATTAGGTGACCTAATTAAGTGTATGTTTTCAACCAATTGCACCTCCTAACATCAAGTGTAATCCTGTCTGCTTTCCCTATGCAATCTTTCTAACACGACTACTTCTGTCTTTCACTCTAACATATCTTCGTTCTTCCTAAACTCACTTTACCTTTAGTCCGTAGATAAGTTTATGACGCTATTAATTAGCTGAACTTGTCTTTGGGGTCCTTGGTAATGTGGCCTCCGTATGGCAATTAGCTGGAGGAGGATAAACCATAAGACCAATAATATTACCAAATTTTTAAAACAAACAAAAAAAAATCTCCCTATAGACAACATTCTAAAACTCTACTAAAAATGTATGTAAAATTTATTTGTTAAATCTTCATCTTGTTATATATTAAAATACTAGTATGTTGAATCTATGGATTATGTTAAATACGTTAAATTTTCAATATAAATATATATGTTTTAAATAATTATTTTTACTCTTAAAGGTTCCGTTGATAAGATCCTTATGATCTTCTTTCGGAAACCTAGCTTTATATTGTTAGTGCTCTGAATTGTATTGTTTAAATAGTTGTATTACGACTTATCTTATGATGTATACGACTAACATAGTTAACTAGAAAAAAAAAATTTTTTTTTAATAGTTAACCGAACAAAAATAGCGGCAAATCAACTTTTCTATTATTACTGGGCATTGTTTTTGGCATTTGTGTACAAAAGTTTTTTATTAAATGAAAAGTTATAGAAAAATCAGTTATTTGTTCACAGTTTACATTTCGTTTTCATTTACATAATATCAGCAGATAAATTATAACAACCAGTTAGACCGGTTATTTCTGTTTATAGATATGTGATTGCTTTTGAAGTTCTCAATATGGTTTAAAAAACTTAACAGATTAGTTTACATAAAAAATCTAGTTTAATTCGCAATTGTAAATAATAAGCAACTTTTTAAACAAAACTATTTTATTTTTTATTATTATATATTACTTTTTATTATTATTAGTGCGGCCATGGCGCAGTGGTTACAGCGCTTGCTTTATAAACAGGAGATCCAGGCTCGAAACGAGCTCTGGACATATTTTCGCGTCACGATAAAGAAGGACGCGTGAACTTCCTGGTTAAATGCACATCCACGGTGCTCTGTGACAAGACCGTTAGGTCTTCTTGGGGACACCTAAATAACAAAACAAAAAAAAAACAAAAAAACAAAATTACTTATGCAGAATAAATAAACTGTATAATACTTGCGGAAATTAAATTTACAATAGTTTCTCATAAATTTGACGATGTCGGAAATAATTGCAGCTTATTGTTGTTCCGGTAGAATTGTTTTAATATAATAAGTAAAACATATAATCTACAAAGTGAGTAAAAACGTTAGTAAATATTTTATAAAAAAACCTTGAAATAAGTCAAAATATTAGATTTACAAAAATGTTTACATGAACAAAAGTTTTATGTTCGTAAACCATGATTTACCACGTGTAAACTATAATTGTTATTGTAATTAGTTTATGTAATAATTATATGTAACATAATTGTATAAAAAAATAAAAAAACTAATTATGAATACTCAATGTTTTAAGCGTGATCGCGGTGGTCATAAAAATGTTGGTAACTGCAACAAAAGTAGTCAGATTATTAGGCTTGGTACCATAAAACCTAAAAATTGTCAGAGAATCCTTACCATAAAAACAATCATAAAAATTTCAAACAAAGCACCCGGCTCCACTGATGCTTTTTGGCCTTGTTTCATTTTATGATAAAAAAATGTATCTTGTTTTTATCAAAAAACTAAATTCGGACTAAAAACTTAATTCTGACATCTACATAGACATCCTGAACACACATGTCAAACCCTGCATTGAGTCAACATACTTTTACAGAGTTTCACAACTCTGCATTGAATCCATATATTTTACGAAATGTTCCAGCCGGTTGAAATGTACTGATACAATTTTGACATTGTCGACAACACTTAGAACAATTTTAACATTGACAATCTCGAAATGATGCGGATAACCCTGTATGTATACTGCAATTTATATTTTTTCCAAAATTTTTTCTTAAATTATTTAGTATAAACTGAAAATTAAATAAATGTTTTTAAAATATTTAGAATAAAAGAAGAACAATTACACAATGTTGCAAACTTTTACAAAATATTCTCCGCAGTAACATTTTTTATCGTTTGTTAATTTCAAATCTGCTAATTCCAAAAAATTTTTGTATAACATCGACCGTTTTGAAGTTATAACGTTTTTAGTGCCAACTCAATTAAAAACCGAAGTAATTTGATTTAAAGCATCATAAGCCACTATAAATGCGTATTATAGTGTATATATTTAATACGTAAAGTGAATTAAGCACACATAAAAAAACTACCCAAAATTGGTTATTACTATGAAAAAAAGTGTATATATTTACGTCTATATAACACGTTAATTGTAAATTACAATTTTTAATAAAAAGGCAGCTCTTTAATAAGACATAGTTTTGTCACCTTCTTGCTCCAGCCACATCACAGCCACATAATCTTCTTGCTCCAGTCACATCTTTTATTGCATTTGTATGTTTAAGAAAATTGCATTTATAGTTAAGAAAAACAAACAAGCAAACTTACTATATACATATTTGTGCCAACTAGATAAATTCTAATCTTTTCATAATGGCTACTAGAGGATGTCAAAATTATCCTGATACGATTTGTTACGTATCTAGATTGTATACAATGTGTATTGGCAAAAAATAGGTATTACATGAGGTTGTGAAACATATCGGGGATAGTTTCATTTTTCACCCAGGAACATTCATTTTTGCATGCGCAAAAATGATTGTTTATGGCTGATCAGAACAAACTATGGGATCTTTTCAACCTCACTTTTACGAATCAGAGTGAGCTAGATAATTTAAAAGAGATTTAGATCTTACTATGTCAGTAGCAATACTTCTTCTTCAAGACTGATCTGACCTGAAACAGAATCTACTCTACGAAGTACTGTAAGACATAAGTATACCAGAAACAATATAAAGAACCTGAAATTTATTATAACTTGGGTAATGACCATTTTATTGTAAAAATGTGATCAGTTTGTTTACTTACCTTAGATTTGAGCGGAATGCTTAATGGCGATTGTCTAATGGGGTCTTCGGGTGCGATCGACACCTTTTTTTTACCAAAATCTCTTATTTCACGTAAGTTTTATTTCAAATATTAGGCAAGATTTATATTTGCTAGTTTATAATGCATTTTTCAAAAACTACCCTGCCCCCTCCTTTTTAAAAATTTTCACGGTACTGGTCTGAACACTGTATTAATTTAATACCTTTCAATATGTGAAAAAGAGCTATATCCTATGTAATTATCCTTACAATATTAGAATTGATTGATCCAAAATCTTTGATAAATCTTTATCAATAAAATATGAAAATATGCAAAGCGACATCGCGTAAAAAACTATCGATATCGCGTAAAAAACTATCGACATCACGTCAAAGCGAATTTGGTTTTTCAATTTAGTGGCAAAAAAAATACATAAATGAACATTGAAAAATTTAAATGAGCATAACCTTTGTTACATTTTTTTAATAGTTAAATAAATTATACAAAATAAAACAAAAAAACAGTGGGAGAAATTTGATTAGTAATATTGATTATTGTCGATTATCGTCGTTAATTAATTTTTTACACAAGGTAAATTAGAATATTTACTTTGTTTTAAAGTTTTTAATTTTATCTTAATGATCTATTTAAAAAGACATCCTTAGAACAAAATAAATTCTGTATGTAATAAACATCACTTTCAACCTAATATAAAAAATTTTTATAAGAAGCAGTGACCTTATAATATTGCATTTATAGCGTATTTACCACACATGAAAAACTACCCCAAATTGGTTGTTACTATGAAAAAAAAGTATCTATAGCAAATAAAAAACAATTCTATATAAGAGAACAAAGTTGGCACGAGACCTCATATCGCTAATCATGTCAAACTTGGTAAATGTAAGACTAATAAAAAAAAGAGGGTGTTGTAACTAAAAATTTTCTGAAAAGCCAAAATAAAGTTATAAAATTTGAAATAAAACACAAAGTTTGTTCCAGAGCAGATTTTTCACTAGAAAATAATTTGAGTCTTTCAAATCACTATTTAATTTGCGAGTCCTGTTGTTTTTTCCGATATCCAACGCTAAGATGGTATCAAAAAGTTTTTATTTATCTCAGCCAGAATATAGTAATTTTAATCGAAAGTAATTTTGCTTCCAAACAACCGTCAAAAGAATAATTATGGGCAAAAAAGATTTTTTAGGTAGAATTTAAAAAAAAAAAAAAAGATAAATTTAATTTTCTTAGGCCCGAGCCCACTTCTTGTTGCCCTGATATATATATATATATATATGTATATATATATATATATATATATATATATATATATATATATATATATATATATATATATATATATATATATATATATATATATATATATATATATATATATATATATATATATATATATATATATCGCGACGTTAGAATTATCTTGTTCAATCTCCACTTTCTGAAAAAATTGAGTTAATGATATATATATATATATATATATATATATATATATATATATATATATATATATATATATATATATATATATATATATATATATATATATATATATATATATATATATATATATATATATATATATATATATATATATATATATATTTATATATATATATATATATATATATATATATATATATATATATATAGAGAGAGAGAGAGAGAGAGAGACATTCAAACTATGGGTTTAAATTTTTTTTGTTTGCGGTAGCTTTATCATAACCATATTAAACCTTGTTTGATCGAATAAAATTTTTGCGATATAACATTCTTATAAAACCTTTAAAAATATAAGTGCATACTGTTATAAGGTTAAATACACTTTTGTAGTTAGCGTCGCATATGAATGCCGTTGGCTCATTTGGTCACCATTGGGTGAGTTACATAAAACTAAACTATTAGCGAAGTCCATCACATGTTATAATCCAAACATTCAGATTATGAGTAGCGCATAAATATGAAGCATTTTTAATTAGACAACTTAAATCCGTTGAGGAAATTTTATCACACAATATGTAGCCTATAGGACATTTCCAATGGCCTTTCAATCCAACAACCATAAAAACAATTGCTTCTATTATTCTAAGTAACAGTTATTTTGGAGAATTTTGTTTAAGTTTTTCTTTATAGTATTTGTAATTTCAGTCTCTGTTGCCTCTTTATTCTTTTATTATAGAACCAATTATTTTTTTAATGTGTGATGTATCATCATTATATAGCTGATTCCACTTGTTATTTTTGTTTAATGATTCATGAAAGTCAAATATTGAAGGCACAATATTTTTTTTTTCAGCACAGGTTTTCCATTCCCTTGGTACTCAAAATCTTCTGATTTAAAATGTTTACTGCAGATTCTACTATATTTACTAGGTAAAATTTGTAAACATTTAGTTAGTGTTGCCCATTTTTTACAACAGACTTCATCATCTAAAGGGAATCTGTGCACAGAAATTAAACTATTTTTATCAAACCTGCTTTTACAGTTGTAAACTGAGCAATTAACAACCATGTTTATTATTTTTACTCTAAATAATAAAAAGTTTTCAAAAATATTTCTTTCTTGTTTTATAAATATACACACACGCACACACACACACACCACACACACACACACACACACACACACACACACACACTATCCCAGACTTTATCATATATAATATCATTTGAATATATATATATATATATATATATATATATATATATATATATATATATATATATATATATATATATATATATGTATGTATATATATATATATATATATATATATATATATATATATATATATATATATATATATATATATATATATATATATACATTATATTACACATGATATAATTGTTTATTATTTTTACTCTAAATTATAAAAAGTATTCAAAAATATTTTTTTCTTGTTTTATAAATATACACACACGTACACAACACACACACACACACACACACACACATTATCCCAGACTTTATCATATATAATATCATTTGAATATATATATATATATATATATATACATATATATATATATATATATATATATATATATATATATATATATATATATATATATATATATATATATATATGTATATATATATATATATATATATATATATATATATATATATATATATATATATATATATATATATATATATATATATATATATATATTCAAAAATATGTATTCAAAAATATTTTTTTCTTGTTTTATAAATATACACACACGTACACAACACACACACACACACACATTATCCCAGACTTTATCATATATAATATCATTTGAATATATATATATATATATATATATATATATATATATATATATATATTTTTATATATATATATATATATGTATATATATATATATATATATATATATATATATATATATATATATATATATATATATATATATATATATATATATATATATATATATATATATATATATATATATATATATATATATATACATTATATTACACATGATATAATTGTTTATTATTTTTACTCTAAATTATAAAAAGTATTCAAAAGTATTTCTTTCTTGTTTTATAAATATACACACACGCACACAACACACACACACATTATCCCAGACTTTATCATATATAATATCATTTGAATATATATATATATATATATATATATATATATATATATATATATATATATATATATATATATATATATATAATATATATATGTATATATATATATATATATATATATATATATATATATATATATATATATATATATATATATATATATATACATTATATTACACATGATATAATTGTTTATTATTTTTACTCTAAATTATAAAAAGTATTCAAAAGTATTTCTTTCTTGTTTTATAAATATACACACACGCACACAACACACACACACATTATCCCAGACTTTATCATATATAATATCATTTGAATATATATATATATATATATATATATATATATATATATATATATATATATATATATATATATATATATATATATATATATATATATATGTATATATATATATATATATATATATATATATATATACTCACACACACACACACACACACACACACACACACACACACACACACACACACACACACACATATCTGGAACGAGTCAAAATAAACTTTATGTCCCACTATAAAAATGTAAATATTTAAAATATATATACTTATAATATTTTCCAAAGGTTTAAAATCTTTTTTCTTCAAACTAAAATTATTAGCTTTGCATTTTTTTTTTAAAAGCAAATTAAAAGTAACTGACGTCACTTTTAGCCTACATTTATAAAATTATCCAACCTAAAGCATTGAAAAATAATTTATCCCAAATCGGTTGAAAATGAAAATTGGTTGAAAATGAAAATAGGTCAAAAAATAAATCGGTCGAATCGAAAACGTCATAAACCGGTTGAAAATAAAAAAAACCTATAATCGGTTGAAAACAATTTAGGACTTAGTTGATTATTTGAAAATTAGTTCCACTTTTTAGTAGATGTTCTTTTTGTAGAACAATTTAGTAGGTCGAGATTTTTGTAGGCCTAACTATTTGACACGCTCATTTTACACCCTTAAAAAAGTAGATTCAGTTTTAATGAGCAAATTTGAAACTGATTTATAGAAATAGTTGTTTTAATTTATAATATGTAAAAAAAAAAATTTAGCTTTAACAAACATTGGAATCTTTTTTCTTTTTTATGTCTTTTTCTTTAACAGTTTTGTAATAACTTTTTTTTTAGCTATTTCATTCCCGGCAAGTCGACAAGTAGCCACCATTTAAATTAGGAGTTGACGGAAAGCAAAAAAAAAGACTTAAAAAGCAAAGACGACAAGTTGTCGGAAAGTAATGAAGAAATTTAAAGACTAATAATAGAAATTTAAAGACCAATAATGGAAAGTTGAAGGAAAGCGAAGAGACTTAAAGAGAAATAAAAGAAGATTTTTTTAATTAATTATTTTAGGTGTCCTAAGAAATTCTTATGGCCTTATCACAGAGCACCGCGGAGGAGCATTTGAAACTCTATTGTACTAAGACGACAAGCCATTTTTTTCTAAAAGAAAAAAACCGAAAGTATTAGTTAAATTTGATTGATTGTTGCTGAATGCTAAGCGTTTTTGTAAAAAAAATATTTTCTTTTGAGACTTATAAGTTCTGTTACGAATGACCCAAATTGTAAGATGTTAAATTTACCGAAAACTACAGCCGAGAATGTAAAGTAAATATAATACAACCGAGAGTAATTTTCAATACTTTTATCATTTGCGCAATCAAATTATAATTTATTTAAAAATTTTTATTGCTTTCTTGTAAATACGATTGCAAAATGTCCACATAAAGTACGTGATAAACTTTATCACTTTTGTCTTTGAAATAAAAAAAGTTTAGTTATTGTAAAACAGAAAATGTTCTTTTTAATTTGTGAGTTGCATGCTAACTTGAAAGACATTGTCACGTAGTTGTCTCAAAGCATAACGGATATTCTCAAGTTAAAGTTAGACAATAAAGAGCCCAAGTCTTTCTGCGCAAACATGTTTTGTTGTAAATATTGGCTTTATTCTAATGTCAACTCTATCTTACAGGTTGCTTATAAAATATTTTAATTTCATCAAAAAGTACAACAAAAAGTTTTTTTAACGATATCAAATACCTAAAATTAAGGACGGTTTTTATCTTTTCTTGTAGATTTAAACATTTTACTTACCATTGCATAAGAAAAAAGAAATTTTTTGAGCTATACGATTTATATCTGGTACCTATTTTATATCTATTTAAAAGCAACAATTACCTATATGATTTTGATCATAAAACAGGTTACGTTTAGCCTGTTCATCAGGCTTAACGTAATTTTGAGGAACTTATTTTTAGGGAAATTATTTTGATTATTTTGAGAAAAATATTTTTAATTATTTTGAGGAGATTATTTTAAGATTGAATCACATTTTATAAAAGTTTATTTTATGTTACGTTTAAACAAAATAAAAGAGTTGAATGAAACAGTTACTTATATGTGAAGACACCCTGATAATTTCAGATTAAAAAGTGATGCAAAATCAAGAAATTGTATTTTGATTTTTGAAAAATTGAAGAAGATCAAATTAAAAACGCATTAGAATCATTAAGCAAAAGAATAAATAAAAAATAGAAAATATGTTTTACCTATTTAAAAAATTCCGCACAAGACGCTCTGTTTACATTGAACAGAAAAGCCGTTAATCTGTAGAGCTTTCATAATTCTAAAATATTTAAAAAATTGAGTAGGTTTACAAAATGAGTTAGAAACTAGGGCTTTGTTATGTACTTTTAGAATTAATTCATGCATTTCTTCAATAAAAAAAAAATTATATATGTCTTTACAGATTCTATTCTTATTATCAATTCTAGATATGATCTAGAACTAATTAAAAAAAAATGATGTAATTGGTGAAAAAAAACATAAAACCTCTTAATTTGCACATACGGTATTATGTCAATTGCACATACGGTATTATGTCGAGAAGTTAAAATATTTTACGGTACGGTATAATGTTGAGAGGTTTAAATATTTTAGTTATTGTTGTTGTATAAGGGCATAAGGTATAAGTATAAGGTGTTGTAGTATCAGTAATGGTGGATGTTATTAATTGCACCCAACACCGCAAATGAGGTAGAATTCATTCTGTTTCATGAAATTGTTGTTATATGCTAATAGCTCATATATTGCAAACAGACAATTTATTAGCGTTGGTGTTGTCGTTGGTTTTCCATGGAAGTATTTGTATCATAGATGGCAGATAATCAAAAAAAGAAAATCTTAATTTGATAGGAGCATGTTAGCGCATCTTTGAGCTATATCATATTGTGCATTTTTTTGTTTATACTTAAAATCCTGTATTTCCCTATACTTAGGTTCCCAGCTTTATTTAGGTTTCTATATTTTATTTAGGTCCTGTCTAGTGGTTGTAATTTATGGGTACATTACTGTGTCTACTACTAATACTATTAATATTGTAAATACTTATCTAAAATTTACAAATGATAATCGTATTTTACACCTGCAATTATATTATAGTTTAATACACGTGCACACATATATAGACTTTCTAAACAAATATAATATCACGTATGACTGGAAAACCAATTAATAGGTTTAAATTGTATCGCGTATGACTGGAAAACCAATTAATAGGTTTAACTTGTAAACAAGTAACTTTTTTTATGATTTTTTTTTAATAAATAACACAAATTTGTGTACTCAGAAATGCCAAAAATAATTCCTAACAATTCCTAACATAAATTTGTGTACTCATAAATGCCGAAAACAATTCCTAATACTATTAGGAACTGTTTTCGACAAGAAGCGGTAAATCGACTTTTGTATTTCTATTAGGCTAATAGGAATACAAAAGTCGATTTACCGCTATTTGGATATTTAAAAAAAAGAAACATAAATTAAATGTTTATTCTATTGCAATCCTTTTCTATCAATCTTCTTTTTTTTCTATTAGATTTTTACTCCTAGTCCTATATTACTTGCGACCTCTACTATGTTTTTTGTTCTCTTTTTCCTAAAAGTTTATAACTTCATGCTTTTAAATTTTTTTAATTTAGATAAAATGGCGGATAACGATGATAAGATTACAAATATTAGACCAGAATTGTTATTTTTATAATGATTATCATAATTTTGAAAAACCTCTACTGTTAAATTCTTAATTATAAAAGTATCTTTAGTTGCATTCATAACTATTATAATTCAATTATCCTAGTAATTGAAAATTTAGTTTTTAATTTGATTTTAATAATTAAATATATTTAATTATTAATTAAATGATTGTTTCGGAAATTTATTTTAATACTAATTACCAAAGTACTACCGGAGTTTACATCAACTGTTTATTGTAAATATGTTCATTCCGGAACAATTCTAATATTTATTGAAAAGATTTAAAATAAATAGTTTAAAAAATCAAAACTGAATACAAAATTGATTGATTTCGGTAAAGAAGAGAAACATTCAACATCAATTCAAAATACGAGGTATAGATTACTATTTTAATTGAATCATTAAAAATTAATAGTTATAAATATAACAAGTTATATGAAATAAATTTATAAAAAAATCAAAAATATTTATATACAACAATTATACAACAATTACATACAAATATATAATAACATAATACATACATATCCCAGTGGGCAACGGACCCAAACAAGACGTCTTTTGAACATTCAAAAGACGTCCAAAACGTTCATAAAACGTCCAAAACGTGTATTAGACGTTTAAAAGACGTCTTTTATACGTCCGTGTCCACCCAGATTATTATTATATAATAATATAATAATTTTATAAAAAGTTTTTATTTTAATTTTTTTATTTTAAATATAGTGTTTTACATGATATATTTATTTAAAAAATATAATTTAATTTTTCATAATAAAAAGAATAAAGTAGTAATGCGATTGTTAAGTTCATTAGATTAACAAAATTGTTAAATTTATTAGTATAATTAAAAAAACTATCTGTTTTAAAAATCAACAAAATCTAAAAAAATATATATTGTATATTATTATTACATTTATTATTATTGTTAAAATTATTATTATTTTGTTATTGCTACAAAATATAACCATAAAATATTTTAAATGTTCATGCAAACAGTTTTCTTCATTAAAAATCTTTTATGAAAATATTTTAGAATGGTTATACTATATTGTCTTCTTGTGATAAATGCCTTCGGATTTTCAACTTCTCAAAGTTCATCGATTTGGCCTTCAAAATCTTCAATAACAATCCAACCGACAGTTGCAATCGCTGGAACTATGGCACCATTAGAAACTCCTACTCCTGTCATTGTAACGTTTCCACCAACAGAAAAACTAGCATGCGATTCAAACCCATGTTTTAACGGTGCAACGTGTACAAATCTTTTTCCAAGAAATACAAATTATAAATGCGACTGTGCAAATGGTTGGACGGGTGTTAACTGTGATTTTTCTACAAGTGGTTTTAAAGCAAAAACTGGAGTTCAATATTTCAAAGTAGAGAACTTCACAATCTCATCAACTTCATCAGTAAATATAGTATATCTTCTATTTGATAACTCAACTGACTTGTTTAAAGAAACGTGCGACGTATTTAAAACTAATCTAAACAACACTATTTCTGCATCTGATCCGAGTATTTTACTATTAAATCTGAGATGCTTAAGTTTTACATTTTCAAGTTATTACTACGTTACCTATATAATGGACTTCCCCACGAGTAACAAAATTTCAACCCAACGTTTATTAAAAGCTATTGACAGTGGAATTCAACTTCATCAGAACAAAAATCTTACGGCTGGTTTAGTGTATAATAGTACTTTAATTGAAGATTTAGACGAATGTCAAAACTCTCCTGGCTACTGTCATCCATCTGCAATATGCTCAAACAATATAGGTGGGTACACATGTCATTGTCCTATACGCTACATTATGCAATTCAATGGACAATGCCAGGAAACAACAACAAATTCAAACAATATGTTAGCTATACTTTTACCAACAGTATGTGGAACGTTTCTTTTGTTTGTTGTTGCATTGTGTTTATTTATAGCAGTTCGTCGTAAACGTGCATGTGATGGTTTAACAAAAGTATGAATTACGAAAAACCCAGGTTTTACATTTGGTAACCACCATCATTCGCCGCAAACGAATTTACTTATTTATTTGTAAGTAAAAGGTTTGCGTACAAGAAAAGGTATGCGATCCTTGTGAGATTAATTGATATGAAAGAAACAAATACTGTTCCAAAATGTTTCCGAATTTCGTTGAATACATTTTTGTTGAATACATAATGTTGGTTGAATCATCATTGAGTGGATTTCTGCTGATTTAACAAAATGCATTTATTGATAAAGCACAAAGTTCTCACTGATAGCTTGAAGATTTAACATCTCGCTTGAACCCAATCAATTGTTTTTTAATTAGTCTGTATATACTTATGATAATTTTATATGTTTGAGCATTAAAATAATTAATTAAAGTAAGTTCTAAATTTTATAAAAAAAGTTTTGCACTTTATTTTTTTAATTTTTTTGTTTACCATTTACTTTATTATTTAATTATTCAATTTTTAAAAAGTGTAAAAAGGTTTTAATTTTTGTTAATTCACATAAGGTTTAATAATTATTTAGATATCTATGTTTATTAGTTAATGTAAATTTATACACATATATGTATATTTATAAATATGTAAAAAATCTAAGATATAAATTATTGTTATTACTTTTGATTTATTGATTTTTTGTGTAATTAAAAAATATATTTCGCTTTAAAAGTTGTTTTTATTTTATATCAAACTTAGTAATGTCTCTTTGATGTTGCCATGTTTTTTTTATCTAAACCTCGCTGATTCATAAACATTCATCTTCCCAGTGGGTGTAGACTACTAGTAGGTCTACTTCAGAGTAGACTTTTAAAAATATTTTTTGCAAGTTGTTCAACAACTGGCAATAGAAATTGACGTTGTTTTGTTAATTTTTTATTTTATTTTTATTATATATATTTATATTACATTGTCTTTAGGAAATCGGTAATTAGTTAAATTCCCTTTTGACGCAATTAAATGTCTTACAAAATCTGTAGCAGTTCCATAATCTTGGCAGAGTGTCCAGTCTTTTTGATTATTCTGGGGCAATTTTTATTTCTTGTTATAAACAAGAATTGCTTTATTAATTAAAGCTAATTTATTAATCAAACTTGCTAAATCAATAAATCTGAGTTCTTAAAAATCAAACAAGTTCTAAGAAATCAAAAAGAAGTCTGGGCTTTAGCCGATTAAAAAAGAAATAAAGATTTTCGAATTCAATGTTGATAATGTTGATTTCCCAAATTAATTTTTTTTTTGTTCTTAGGGTAGAAAAAAATTATTTTACCATCATTGGTAGGTTCAGACGATTTTTCATTGAATAAATAGATAAAATAAAAATATGTTCCGTTAAATAGCATATATGTAGTTTAATTTCATGAAATTACTGCGGTTGCATCTGATGAAATTATTGCGGTTGCTTCCTCTTCCTGATAATAGTTCATTGCAACAAAAATTTGTAATTATCTAGTGGAGCTAGGGGTGAAAACTCATTGACCATAACAGACCAATAAACTTAGCCTTGTGGTAGATTGTAATTTGTTCGTTATCAAACATGATATATTTGATTTTAAACTGATTGCTTTCATAAAAAAATAAATTTCTTTATATTTAAAGCTTCAAATTTAATGTCGAAAGTATAAAGTAGAAAAATGTTTTAGGTTTCTCCATATAATGGATAGGGGTACTGCACCTTTGTATATTTTAACTTGAAATGCAACATGGCAAGTTAAGAGCAATCGTAGCGCAGTGGTTAGAGCGCTTGCCTCAGAAACTAAAGATCCATGGTTCAACGTCACCTCTGGGCATATTTCAGTAAGGAAGGAGGCGCGAACTTCTTTTTAAATGTTCTTCCGCGGTGCTCTCCACAAAGACAGTGTTTTTGTGGTGTCATTTTGCAGTTGCATACTTGCAGTCATTAAAAATCATGTCGTTAGTGCATGAAAAAAGTTTATGCATTTTTATATGCATTGTAAAAGATGTTTTGCAGACATATTTAAGTCAAACATCAACGACTTCATGAAACTATTAAAGTAACTAAAACTATTTTTTTGATTTTTCTGTTTTGCATTCATTTAGTAAAACTTTTGAAACGAATAATTACTTATTTGATGAATTTTTGAAGCACCAAGGGAATAATCAAGCACCAAGGGCTAGTGTAACCAAACACCAAGCACCAAGGGCTTGTGTATAATACTCTTGAGAGTAATTGGTGCTCAAATTGTGCTAGAGAAAGATTCTGAATTTCGTAATAACATTAGTTTTATTATTTAACATTGTTATAACGAATATAGATACTTTATGTTAAAAGATATTTCAGCGTTTAGATATTCCAATTCAAAATTAAAATGCACTTGAGTGTTTAATTTATTTAAACACTCAAGTGCCGGGGTAGGGGTTAGGAGGACCCAAACTTTGCAAATTTAGGGGCCCCCAAAAACTTTAGAGGACTTTTTTTTTAGTCATTTTTAGTCATTTTTAAGCTCAGGCCCGTAAAAAGGCCTCCAAAAACAAAAAAAAATCCGGGTCACAAGAAGTCTTAATCTGCCACTGGTTGTTCGTATTTATTAGGAATTCCAAACATTTTCAATGTTCTGATTAAAGGACAAATCAAAGAATCTTAGTAAATGATTGGTTGATTATGCATTATCCAGAATAGAATTATTATTAAACTCTTTCAACAAGAAAGTTAATAAACGTCAGGGTTAGTCAGGGTTAGGGTTAGGGTTAGGGTTAGGGTCTTTTTGAAGTTGCCATGTTTTTTTTTAAACAAAACCCTACTGATCTAAAAACATTCTTATTTGAACCTTAGGATCAATGGTTAAGTTTCATTTTGTACATTCATACGGTGCTGCATAGGGTGTTTTTATTCTTGAATACAATTTGAAAATACTTACTTTATTTTTATTACTTTATTTTAATAAAAATATTTTTATTTGTGTAATTTTCGAATAATTAGGGGAAAAAAACGTATCTTTCATTTAAAATTTTGCTTTGTTTCATCGATTTAAAATACGATTACACAAAAGCATCCTATTTTAATCTTAAATTTCAAAAATGTCATTAAAATTCAATTAGACTGTTTTTTATAACAGCGCAACTTTTAGAGCTCTGGCCAAGTACACCAAGAGGTTTGCGGTGCTTTGTAATAAGACCGATGGGTCTTCTCGCAGCATCTTAGTAAATGAAAAAAAGGTTATCGGTCACTGTTATTATTAGTTTTTGGAAAGAATAATTTTCTTACCATTAGACATTAGCCATGTTTTAGTTAGACTGACATTAATCCCGGTAACTGTTAGAAATTGATTAAGAATCTTGATTTTATTACCAAGATTTTTTTTCAAAGCGACCGTCCCTGGCAGTACCGCGCTCAACTTACCGCGTTCGTCAAAATTCGTGTTTCGGAGTTACAGAGTTGAAAGATAGCACAAATTCCTTGGGTCATGATTGGGCAATTATTGGCTACAATATTGAGCAAATATTGGCCGCAAACATTGGGCAAATATTGTGGAGCACAAATTGGGCCTTTATTCGGCAAAAATTGGCCGATTGCTGGATAAATCATGGCTCCAATATTGGGCCACTATTAGTTTTGATTGGCTTATCATGGTCCAACATTGACCATTAATGGGGCGATGTAGGCTAATACTGGCCCAACGTTGGCTAACTCAAGCCTAATATTGGCTAATTCAAGCCCAATATCGGCCAATACAAGCCTAATATTTGCTATTCTTGACACTTTATATATTCACACATTTTTTTTTTGGCAACAAGAGCTTAGAATTGTCACTTCTATGCTAACAAACTTGTAATACATAAAATAACTCAATTTCTTTTCAAAATAATCTTTTTAAAATAAAAGGAATATCGATTTGTTTGAAATAAATTTCAAAAAGCATAAGTCATATAAAGAAATTTATTTGATAAATATTCTCAACCAGTATCCAATAAAATAGCAATGTAAAAAAGAAAACAAACATATTATAAAAACACTTCATTACATTTAATATAAAAATTAAATATCTTCTAAAAGAACTTTCCTCTACGCCTCTCCTAGCGATTTTTTCGAGGCCATCCATGTCAATTAAACTTGATAGCCATTTTGGCAGCATCTTGTCCGGTTGACTAATCGTCGCTTAGAGATAGTTTTCTTAATCCACCTGCATAAACAAATACCAAGAGTAAACATAGATAAACAGAAAATAGAAAAAATAAAAATCTATCTAACAAAATAAAACTTTAACCCACCATCACTGAACACAGATCACCTGAGTATACATACACTTTAATTTTAAGACCAGAGTAAAACCCTAATGTGTAGGGCATAGTTGGATCCAAGATCTGGATCCAATTACCTGGGTACCTGTATCCTAATTTCGAGATCTGGACCCAGATCTATTTTGTTTGGATACTCAGTTCCACAATATTTTTACCGATACCAATTTTATACAATAATTTACCAAAAAAAATTCCTTAATTTAATGGGCAGCACGTGAAAAATTGATTAAAAAAATGATTACACAGAAAGAAAAGTCTAATACTCTGATTAACAACAATAACTCTGCATTTATGTTATTTAATTGATGTATGTTAGCAAGAAAATATATAATTATTATTTCTACAATTATATAACAGATTATATAAAAAAAATATTAAACAATTTATTAAAAAAGAGATAAAGAAACACAAATTAATAAAAAATAGCTTACTGTTCTTGATCACTACTCAGAATCTTGCAATTGAATTGATTTCCAGATGATCATTTATCTCTTGGAGTGGAAAGGTCAAGGCTTCTGGGAGAGGTGCATTCATGGCCTGTCCGATGCAGGCTTGTTTCTGCCACTGCTCATTAATATCAGCTTTCAGCTCTGGTTTACCAAACCTTTTGTGAAATGTAAGTACAATTAGACATATAGATGTAGTGGTGTAGGAAGTGATTAATGCCTCACCGTTTGTGGCGTTCGTAGTTCTTCTTCTTAGCTTAAAAAACCTCTAACTTATTAGAGCACCAGGAACCATAAAAAATTTAGTATTTTGTAACTTTCAAAAGCGGTCTATTATAAAAAGACCACCTTTTTGAAAATATAATTGAATACATATGCCAAACTTGGAATATACAACATATTAATTTTAAAATATTATTTTAAATGCAAAACTTACGAATTGAAGATGTGATGTTTGTGCTAGAATTAGCTGGTGAAGGTTTATCAATTCGATATGTGGAAGTGGTTGAAGTTGACTGTCTACATAGGGGTGGGGAAGAAGTGGTACCAAATCTTCACTATCTGAAGAGTCAGAATTAGAATTTTCTGATAGATTGATTGGTAAGTTTTTCTTTTTCTTGATTTTCAAATTTTCTTTTTTTTTCTTTTCTCAATTGAAATGTCAGGACTCCTAAAATTGAAAACAAAATGTTAATAAAATTGTAATAAAAATAATAACCAATTTTAAATTTTCAAACTAAGAATTCTAGTTTGCATTTAGAATCATTTAGAATATTGTTCTTTAAAAATATACAATAAATATACTTTACCATTGTGTTTGCAAATTTTTCCTCTTTAAATCATGTTTTATTTCCGAACAACTTGAAGAAAAATCTGTGTAGTGCAAAGATTTAGCCTCTGCCTTTTTCATCTGTTCATAGTCTGGAAAATTATAATTTGCAGAAAAAATCATATTACCAAAACTTTCCAAAACCATATAGAAATTATATACCTCTAATTTTCAATATTCTTATATAAGAATAAAGAGGCCAATCTTTGTGATTAGGAATAGGTAACTTTTTCATTTTTGACCATTGTGTAGCACCAATTCCCTAAGGCCAATAACATATAGCTGATTCTTGTAACAACCAGCAATCAGAAACCACTGCCACTTTATCCTCAAATTCAACTAAATAATACATTACTAACTGAAATAAAAAGATAAACATAAAAATCAGTAATACCAAATACTAATACTAATATGCAAATGAGGGCTAATACAAAAATTTAGCAAAAAAAGAAAAAAAAATTCCAGATTATTATTTATGTATTTGAGGCTTCATAGACAGAGGAATACAAACAAATTTGGACTTGCATGGTAGTATAACATATTTTTCTGTATTTCATCTGTTGTGGCAGATTCATACTGACATGATAACTTAGAGACCTTTACTATACCAAAATATTCGAAAGAATTTGCAGGATATCTAAAGAAATGTTCAATAGTAAGAAATTTTTATAAACAATAAAATGCCTATTATCACAATGAAATTTTAATATGTTACAAATCAAACAAAAGTTATTTTTTATTTTTATGCAATTGTTTCCTTTTGAAGTAGAGTAAAAAGTTGCATTTAAAGTAACTTATTGATACTGTAGACACTCTGTTTGTGCTCTTAAAACAATAGGACCATTTTCAAGCAGCTTCCTGTGAATGCCTTCCTTCATACATTTATCAGAGTTTCTTATAATTGATCCATTTCTTTCAGATATACGCCGGCTAACCTGTTGAAGTGGTAAATAAGGTTTACGTATTAAATGCTTAAAATCCCCTAGAACATTTTCAAACGGAAATGCAGAGTAATTATAAACAGATCCAAATCTTTTCACATTACTTGCAATGTGTATTAGGCTGTGTAAATTGTAGCTAAATAAAACCTCTGCCATAGATTTTTATAGCAATTTTTACAAAGGCACGTAAGTTTGATTCCGCATAATCAGCATGACTTTGATAAAGATCTTAACTGCTCGGTGTAGTTAAAATAATAGAGCGTCTGTATGATATTTTGTTGATTGCGACATTTTTCCGTTAAATGGTCTGGTCTGTGAATTATGAAAAGACGAAAAAACGTAAGATTATAAATTTTGTTTACAAAATTTATAATCTTACGTTTTTTCTTCTTTTCATAATTCATGATATTATAATATCATAAAATATAAATGTTTGTAGCGAAAAAATCCAGACCGATGATTCTTTATTTTTTTTAAAAAATTATCTTAAAATCTAAATCGCTCGTCTAAATTTAAATAAGATTTTATATTAACAAGTTTTTTAGGTGAAATGAACATTATAGTTTAATAATATGATCTATTCTGATCGTTTATTGGCAATTTTCCATAATTATAAGCTCTTTCTTGATCGTAATTCCAGTATTTTTTGTGAAAATTGATAGAAATATTGTGTTTTGACAACTATATATAGTTAATATACGTAAGAACCGATTAGAACTAGGATTAGTAGTAAATTAAGAAACTTTTTAAAAAGATTTTAACAAAATTCATGATAAATGTCGATGAGCAGAATTGATCTAAAGACTCCAAAATAGTGTTCTTTAGATACACTATTAAGGGTAGTAAAAAGGTTTTGAAAATTATATAAAAAAAAGAAAAGTTTATTTAAATATTATAAAAACCTTAAGCAAAAAAAATTATACAATTTAAAGATCTTGTTTGGGCATAATGTGCAGACAAAATCATGCTAATTCCAAATAAAAGTATTCGAATATTTTGTAAATCGCCTTAATTACACCGAGAGGTTAAACAGTGTATACCAACAAAAAACAAAAGAAAATTATTGTATACAGATTTCGAAAGATGTCCTTTTAGTGCAGCAATGCCACTGTATAATAAAAATTGACTGAATTTCACTACTTTCCAACGCTTTATGTCACTTAAAGGCCGACATTGTCTAGAAAACTCAAAAGGAAAAATTTTTTAAACTCAATTAATATCTCTGAAATGCCATTAATAGATGCCTTTCCTAATCTTATTCCATCACTAAAAGGGCTTTTTATTAAAAACATCAAAATCCTTTTCATTACTCCTAGACACACTAGGTGCATAAAATTAAGTGGAAACTGAGTTACCTTTCCAATAGACAATTTTTTAGGCGGAGTATCTCCAATGTGATAATTAGCATCTGTCTTTTTATTAAAAGAATGATCAATTCTAAATGGAGCATCAGTTTTAAGAAATGTAACCTTACTGTGCCATTCCTCGTTTTGGATATGCTTATCACAACTGTAATATCCAGTATGTCCTTTAGTTTATTTTATATATGCCCTTACAGGAGTACTACATACAAAGCAGGATATACCAATGTTTATTGAGTATTTTTTACCATCTACATCGATTTTAACAGGACCTTTTTCCAATTCTAACATTTCTTCAATGAAATCTTTTAAATATTCATTCAAGTTAACTGATTTACTTTGACAGCAAAACAAGCCAATCAAAAATGGATTACTTGAATATGGGATTGATACTCTTGCTAGAATTGGCCAAAATTGTTGCGTACTTGACTTCTGTAAAGATAATCCATCAATATTAATTTGTAGAAAAAGTGATAGAGTTTCAGAGAAAAGACTTGTACAAAAATAAGGCAAATGAATTATTTGTTGCAATGAATTAACAACACCAAAGTGATAATAGGAGCCCCCTTTAATTGTTTTGAAAGTTCTTGCTCTAGGTGTTTTTAGTAACATTCGCGGATCTTTTGGAAGTGATGGGTGCAACACTCTAAGTATATCCGAAAGTGAAGATACTTTAACCATAGGAATAAAAAATGATGCTGCCAACATTCCCAAATCAAATGATAGCTCTCTTTTATCATTTTCAATATCAGGTTCGTTTTCCTCACTGCTATCATTCGACAATAACTCAATTGTATCCTGCTTCATAAACAATTCCCAACTATTTGTTACAAATTCGTCATAATTACTAATTTTCTCTATCTATTGAATTTAAATTCAGCATATTAAACTCAGAATCGTTATTATATTTGGTGTTATCAAGAATTGGAGAGAAGTGATCTAATAAATGCTGATTACAAACAACATGATCATATTTTTGTCCTACAATATCATTAAAAGAAAAGGAGGCATGACGTATAAAACATATTATGTCATATGACGAAAAAAATCTTCTTTCAAAGCTTTATTATTATTAGAAATAGAAAATTCTGTATCAATATCGGACATAATTTTGTTGACAGATTTAACTATTTTTCTTCTCTTTGACCAATAAGATTGCACAGTATCCATGATCTGTTGAAATTCTTTTTTTATATAAGTTATATAACTTGAGTAAAGCTATAATGATAATAAACTAAAACTATGGAAAAAAATATGTGTATAATTCATATATATGTATACTTTAAAATTAAATTTCAATTTTTTTTTTTTGTTTTGTTTTTTATTACAATATTTAATGCAATATTTACAAATATATGAATAAGAAAAATTACATGCAAAGAAACCGTTAAAAAATAAAGAATAAAGATAAAGAACGCGGATACTCAAAGAAGACCATACAGCTCTTGTCACCGAGAACCGCTGTTGAAGAACTTTGAACTTAATTTAGGTTTTAGAAACAAAACAAAAATAAATAAATACAAATTATAAACTTTTCTTTAGTTATGGTCTTTATGGCTTGAATTAAAATACTAATTCTTCTGAATCGCATGACTCAAGCGAAAACAATAATATCATCATATTTTTGATAAACGAATACGTCTCGCATCTTACTCGCATCTATACGATCACTGAATCTTGTTACTCAAATGTATCTTACAATTACACTAATCTTAATTGTTAATTAATAAATAAATTTGCGAAAATAATAAGAAAATGACTGCACTAGGTTCATCCAAATGTGCTTCAAGGTTGTGCAAAAGATTGTGTAGAAGAATTTAGAAAGCCAAAAGATGGTGTCTACGTGTGAAGCCAAAATTATCAAATGTTGCTGTGTTTACGTTTACTTTTCCACCAACAAAAGTGCTAAACCACTGTCAATGGATGGTTAACTTCCAGAAGTATCATACATACAATATTTGCAGATACATCCATTCACATACATTAATTTTTTTTTTATTTTTTTTTTATTTTTTATAGTAGTAATATATATATATATATATATATATATATATATATATATATATATATATATATATATATATATATATATATATATATATAAGTAAAAAAATTAGTCAACAAAATAAACAATAAACGAAATATTTTCTTCTTTTAATTTTACAAAAATTACTCTAATTATAAATTTTAGCACTAGAGGCCTTTCAAAAAATCATCAGTAGTGCTGTTTTTGTTATTATAACAACAAAATATCATTTTTTTAAAAAAACAGGAAATGATAATTATTTAATGTTGCTGTTAGCAACTATTGTAATCTATATTGTAATGTCAATTAAAAGTATAGTGTTTTTGGTTGTGAAAATGTTTCTCATAAGAAATTAGGTTTTTTTCATTTTTTAGCTCCACAAACACAAAAAGCTGGAAAAAAGGTTCTCTAATGCAGTTATGCGCACGCTGACAATTGTATACATAGTTATCAAACCTATCTTTTGATTGCCTAGTTCTACAACTAGAAATGTGCCCATTAGTGCGAAGTCGTAGGTTATTTGTTTTTCCGGTGTATGTAGCTTTCTTGTTACATGACAAACATTTTAAATAATATATTACATTCTTACTATTACAAGTAATATGGGTTTTTATGTTCCATGTAGTACCATTTGATGTCGTAAATGATTTAACTTCTTGAAGGTAGAATTTACATACTTTGCAACGAATATAATTGCATTTAAATAATCCTACTTCTTTAGTGGTAGATTGAATTTTTGAAGATGTAAGTGTTCTCAGTAGATTGGTTGGTTATTTATACGCAATTACTGGTTGGACATTAGAAAAAACTTCTTTTATTCTTTCATTTGAAGATACCCAGCAAAAATGTCAGCGTTGAATCAACGTTGAAAACCGGTCGCAAAAGATGTTACGGAAACGTTGACAAAGTAATCGATATATAAAAGATAAACGATATGTAACGTTGTTAAAGAGAAGTTGATTAAATGTTGTTGCGTAACGTTGAAAAACCGTTACTAAAAGACGTTACAAAAATGTACAACTAAACGTTGAAAAAGCGTTACTTAAAAAGCGTTGCATAGGCGTCGCTACTTAACATTAAAAAAAGGTTACTTGAAAAGCGTTTTTTTAACGTTGTTAAAGCAGTTGATTTTGCAAAAATTTGTAACGTTGGTAGTAAAACGTCAATTTAACGTGAATTTAAAGGTTGAAATATAACGTTAAATCAACGCTCAAATGCGCTGGAGAAAATATCGCAAAATATTATTAAACGTGATTAAACTTGGCTATAATATATATAAAATTTGCAAATAAAAGAAAAATATTTTGTATATATTAAAATTTGCAAATAAAATAAAAATATTTTGCATATATATAAATAATTTGCAAATAAAATAAAATTGTATGTTGAACTCTGCACTTGCAATATTTCCAAAGTCGATTTTTAATACAAATAGTAATATACAATGAAAAATATAAAAAATATACCATTTATTTATATAAAATATACAATTTATAGATAAAAATATAAACATCTTTTTTATGATTTATATGTGTAAGTGGATTTACAGGATTTATGTGTGCAAGTAAAATTTATGCGTGTGAGTGGATTTACAGGATATCGTATCGATAAGCCAGAATATCATTGAAATGCAGAATCTAAATCAAAAAATAAAACTTGCATCATTATCAATCTGATAGCAAATGTTTAAAAAATGTTATTAAATTAGTATGATCATTATTAAATTTAAAAAGTAAAAAAAAAAAAAAAAATATATATATATATATATATATATATATATATATATATATATATATATATATATATATATATACATATATATATATATGCATATATATATATATATATATATATATATATATATATATATATATATATATATATATATATATATATATATATATATATATATATATATATATGTTTATATATATATATATATATATATATATATATATATATATATATATATATATATATATATATATATATATATATATATATATATATATATATATATATATATATATATATATATATATATATATATATATATATATATATATATATATATATATATATATATATATATATATATATATATATATATATATATATATATATATATATATATATATATATATATATATATATTGTGATCGTCGTAATAGCATAAAATAAGTAATTGTTTTTAAAAATAATACGACGTTTTTTATTCTTGAAATATCTTGTAGTAAACAACTGAGGTTGATATTTGACTGAGGCCGGGGCCGGATTTGATAAAATATAGCCGGGGCCAAGGCCGGGTTTGAGACCGGGCTGCATAAACATTTATACATCCTAAAGTATATTTTTTAATTTTAAAATTGATGCTATATTTTGTATATATATGCATATATGAACATCATTGTGATCAACATGATCATCATCGTCATCATCATCATCATCATCATCATCATCCTCATCATCATCAATGATATTAAAAAGTATGTTGATGTTGTTGATCGTCATCATGATAATCATCATCATCATCTTTATTATAGCACTATGTAAGGGTAACTCTTCAAATTTTCTTACTTCTACCACAACCATTTTATACTGAAGCTGCTACCACTCTACATGTTAATACCTGAATTACTTTAACTTTTTCTAAAAAAAAGAGATTGTTTGATACAACGTTTTTTCTGCTCTGTCTAAGGTTATGCCTACTTTTTATATCTTGTTAGAGTCACACCACACATCCATCTAATCATTTT
This sequence comes from Hydra vulgaris, assembly GCF_022113875.1. NCBI lineage: Eukaryota > Metazoa > Cnidaria > Hydrozoa > Anthoathecata > Hydridae > Hydra > Hydra vulgaris. Next base: position 2,345,247 of record NC_061160.1, on the reverse strand, counting down.
CTTATTCGGAAAATACTACACCATATAAATACTAAAGTTTATACAACGATGAAAGGATATTGTATTCCAGCAACAAACAAATAGCAAACAGATATGCTTATATCCATAATATATGTTCAAAAAGTGCATCTTGAAAGCTTATATTGCTTCTGGAATAAATGTTTAGAAGCTTTTATTACTTCTCTTCAGTTTTAAAACAAGCCACATTCTACTCTACATTTTTCAACATTAATTACGTTTTTCAGCTTTTTATAAGAACATCTCTCTTAAGAAAAAATTGTCCTTTTTATTATTGCAATAAGCTAATGATTAAATAAAGTCTTGTCTGATGTAAATCTCTGTTATTCTCAGTTTACTAAACCTTTTATCTTATCTTAGATGTTGATTCGAGAGACTTTTGGTTAGTTTTCAACAATGTTATTAACTAAAGTAAGTCTAACGTTTAATCTCTAACTTATGAGTCTCATCTTTTTACTTTACCCCAGAGTAAAACAGAGCTATTTACAAGAAAATCTTACTCTAGTTTGACTCTGGAATATAATGGCCATACTCTTCCTGACAGTAAAATATTTTTGCTAAACTTTAAATTAATCCATTGTTAAACATCGAAATTGCTCTAGCTTCCAATAATAAAACTAATTCTCAATTAAACACATCTACAATGTGTGCTTCAGACAAGATTTCCATCATAGTCTTAATAAAGTGTTCTCCAGAACTATCTACAATTTTTGCTAAACTTTAAAAAAGTGCTAAATACGTGGTTCCAATTTTTCAAATCTCTAGAAAACACTTTGACCTCTCCAAGTATCCTACGATTCTTCTTCACTTTGTTATTAGTTATAATTTTCTATGTAAAGGTTTTAAGGTAACTAAATTACTTCTTTCTAACTACAGTAGTGAAGTTATTCTTAAAGGCCTACCCTCTTTATTTCAAGACTTTAAGGTTCTATATTTGTTCCTGTAATATTTTTTATCTACAATAACAATCATAATGAAATCTTAAGTGGCTCTATTCGCTGATGACTCCACTTTATACTCTTGAATTGACAATAAATCTTCACTTTTTAATTGCTTAGAACAAGCAGTAAATTTTAAGTTTGATCTCTCTTCTGTAATAACCTAAGGCTTGCTGTGTCTTATGGATTTAAATTCTGGACTTAAAATCCACAATTTTTGATAGACAACAAAATTCATTTATTTACTACAAAAAAATATTGCAATATTGCAATATTTTTTTGTAGTAAATAAATATCGCGGGGTAGGGGGGCCAAGAGAATGAATAGAGGCGACCGGGGTTGTCTTGAGTAATTTGATCTTATAATTTATTATTTTTTTGTTTGTTTTAGGGAGCACCATTAGACTGTTCTAGGGAGGCGTGGGGGAGGGGGCAGCTCACCCCCTACCCCTACGCCTCTCTATTATTACATATATTATTATTGTTATATATTATATAATAATAATAATATATATAATAATAACAATAATAAATATATATATATATATATATATATATATATATATATATATATATATATATATATATATATATATATATAATATATATATATATATATATATATATATATATATATATATATATATATATATATATATATATATATATATATGAATATATATTTTTTATGTGTATACACATAGCTATCATGTTTTGAAAATGTTTACAAGGGAGACTTGGAAAAATTTTTATATCACTAGATATTTGTCAACTAAAATACCTTTATTGACTAAAAAAGTTTTTTAATGATTTATTACTTTGACAACTAACTTAAAAATGTCCAAATTTGGCTACTGACTAAGCTAAAATTTATTTTGTATAGATATACTTTTATATATTTATGTTTGTGTTAAGCAATTTTTAACAATCTTTAACCATTTTTCTTAACTTATAAAATGAAAACAATTTATAAAGTTAGAAGCTTGCTGTATTTTAAGTTACTAATGAGGAAAAGAAAGTTTTCAAAACTATTTTTAAATGCAGGTTGGAGATGAATTTCTCTTCAAAATTCAGAAAACTCCTGCCAAATGGGAGAGACTTCATAGGTCTGTATGCAGATACTTAATAAAACTCTTATACAAACTCTTAATAAAATAATAAAAAAATGTATGTATGTATGTATGTATGTATGTATGTATGTATGTATGTATGTATGTATGTATGTATGTATGTATGTATGTATGTATGTATGTATGTATGTATGTGTGTATGTATTTATGTATGTATGTATGTATGTATGTATGTATGTATGTATGTATGTATGTATGTATGTATGTATGTATGTATGTATGTATGTATGTATGTATGTATGTATGTATGTATGTATGTATGTATGTATGTATGTATGTATGTATGTATGTATGTATGTATGTATGTATGTAAGTGATAATTTTTAAATAAATTAAAAAATTTAGTCTGTTAACAGACTTAATTTAGTCTGACTTATTATGTTTTATTAATTTTGATAATATTTTTTACATGTGAATTGTATTAAAACTAAGTACTGTTTCCAACTAAGAAATAAATATTCAAAAAAGTTGACCGTTTTATTAAAACTGTCAACTTAAAACAAAATAAAACATTGACAAAAATATGCTGAATAAATCGAATTTACACTGAGATTTATGTACTTTATATTTATTTTGAAATAAAATCTAAAAGATTTAAATTAGTCGCAATAAAATAGGCTATAAAATATAACTTTATTAAAATATTATACCATATGTATGCATTCTATCAAGTTTTTTTTGCCTTTCCTTTACGGCAAATTATTTTTGTAATGGCTAGTTATTGAGACAATAATATTCAATTGCCACTTCCTCAACATTGTCAAAACAACGTTTTATTAACGTTGGCAAAATAACACTTTTTCAACGTTTTTTATCACCACATTTTCAACGTTGGTATATGTAACGTTGAATAAGTTTTGTTTTTCAAATAGTTTAAATTCGTTGAAAAAGCAGCTAATGTCTAACGTTGATAAACCATTACCTTTGCGACGTTTTTACAGTGATTATTTGCGTACTTATTTTCAACGTTAAATAAACGCATTATTTTGAGAAGATAAGATACGTTTAAATTTATACGCTTATTCAACGTTGAAAATGTAACGTTTAAAAAGCGGTTTGTTTTTAACGTTGATAATGAATATACTTCGAAACGTTTTTAAAGTGGCTTATTGCGTAAGTTGATTCCACGTTGAATAAACGCTTTATTTTGAGAGGCTAAATTACGTTACAATTTTAACGCTCATTCAACGTTTCAATTTACCGCGATTTAGTACACAAAAACAGACATTGATTCAACGTTGAAAGAACGTTGTTTTTGTGACTGTAACGCTTTTTCTACGCTGTGACTGGTTTTCAACGTTGATTCAACGCTTACATGTTTGCTGGGTAGATTAAGCAAAAGATTTGTTTCAGTAATAAAAGGTTGGCAGTTCAGATTGCTGTAAAACGTTGTAACTAAAGGAAAAATTTCTTTTGATTGATTTTGGGGAGCTGGTCCTTGGAGTTTTGCGTTATGAAATGCTTTTTTAATAATATTATTAGAATATTTGCATTCTTTTAGTCACGTTTTTAGTTCTGCTAAACGTTGTTTTTCTTTATTGTAATCAGATGTGAAAACAATTATTCTTTTAGCAAGGCCATTAGGGATGTTCTTTTTTATATGATAAGGATGATGGCTATTGTAGTCTAAGTAGTCGTGAGTATTGGTCTCTTTATAATATATATCAACAGATAGGTTTGATAACCATGTATACAATTGTCAACTTGCGCATAACTCCATTATAAAACCTTTTTTCCAGCTTTTTGTGTTTGTGGAGCTAAAACATTAAAAAAAACCTAATTTCTTATGAGAAACATTTTCGCAACCAAAAACATGATACTTTTAATTGACATTACAATATAGATTACAATAGTTGCTAACAGCAACATTAAATAATTATCATTTCCTGTTTTTTTAAAAAAATGATATTTTGTTGTTATAATAACAAAAACAGCACTAATGATGATTTTTTGAAAGGCCTCTCCCAGCAAACAATAGACGTCTTTTAGACCGTCTAAAATTGGTCTAATTTGTATCTATTGCCGATACGTATATTTTAGACGTATATTAGAGATCAAAAAGACGTCTGATTCTAGAGATACTATTTTTGCTCTGTTTTAGATGCATATTAGATGCATAAAATAGATCGTGCATAGATAATTTTTTTTTCATCTAAACTTAGATGTCTATAAGATGTCTTATATAGATTTGTTAAAAAACAAGAAAAAAATATCAACTAATTTTACGGAGCGACAATTATAAATGACCGCCATTTAAAAACCATGCTTAAACTTATTACGAAAAATGCATGAAGATTTTAACCTATGGAAAACATTAATGATTATTTCTTTTGATAAATTTTAAATAATAAAATAACATGCTATTATAGTTCACAAAATATTTCGATAATTTGATGCTTAGCATGTTTGCTAAAATCCTTGTGATTTGAAATTTATTTTGCAGAAATATTACAAAATTAATATTTTCAAGTTGATATTTTTATTTCTAGAATAAAAGATAATGTAATTTATATATATATATATATATATATATATATATATATATATATATATATATATATATATATATATATATATATATATATATATATATATATATATATATATATATATATATAGTCTTGCATGTCTCTTGCGTAGCATCAAAAAATGTTTCCCATAAACTGTAGTTTTAAAGAGCGCGTTAATAAACCAGACCAGAAAAAGTTTTAAAAATTAAATTTTTTTTTTTAATTGATAGACTGCCTGGCCAAACCAAACCCTCAGTCGATGTAGCAGCACTCTCTTGCGAGTCAGGCTATTTGTCAGTCGTTGTAGCAGCACTCCCTTGCGAGTCAGGCTATTTGTCAGTCGATGTAGCAGCATTCCCTTGCGAGTCAGGCTATTTGTCAGTCGATGTAGCAGCACTCCGTTGCGAGTCAGGCTATTTGTCAGTCGATGTAGCAGCACTCTGTTGCGAGTCAGGCTATTTGTCAGTCGATGTAGCAGCACTCCGTTGCGAGTCAGGCTATAAGATAGTCGATGTAGCAACATTTACGCATGTTTAAAAAATGTTTTTTATTAAATCAATAACAAAAACACCACTAATTAAAAAAAACTTTCTAGTCGTTATAATTGCGGTTTTTTAAAAATTTTTTAAAAAACAATTAAATTTAATGTACTTCTGCATAAATTAATTGCTTTGACATTTCGATGACAATCAAAAACAGCTTAAGAGACGAGTAATTAAAATTGTAGTCGTAAGAGACTTTTTTTACATTAAAATGCTCTTAAAGCGACACTATATGAGTATATATATATATATATATATATATATATATATATATATATATATATATATATATATATATATATATGACTCATATATGAATCTTGGTTTCTCGATAAAAATGATAAGTGCACAACCAATAAAACAATCTTTTGTGTTATTGAAAAACACTCATAATATGAGTGTTTTTCAATAACACAAAAGATTGTTTTATTGGTTGTGCACTTATCGTTTTTATCAAGAAACCAAGATTCATTTATGTCTTTTACAAAAAGGGCATACAAAAAGAGATGCAGTAGACGTGTCCAAAAAGATTATTAAAAAATACAAGAATTTTCATCAGTACATATAGAAAAAAAATCGAATGTTGGAACTTCTAAAAGAAATGATTTCTTATCTTGCGAAAATCTAAAAGAATATTTTGACCATCAGGAGTCATCGATTTTGTACAATGAATACTCTTATGACCAAAAGCCTAATGAGTATAAGCATAACCCAACTTTAAAGGAAAGTTTTTCTGCATGTTTTTCTAACCAAGTAATTATGCACTAAACAAGTGGATTCACAAATAATACCAACAAATTTATTGTCCAAAAAAAAAAACTATAATCATGCACTGAAAAACAACCTTTTGTCAACAAAAGAATGGCACAAATTTCCATTGATAAAGTGTAAGATAACAGATAGTCAGTATCTAACTTGTTTTGTATTTTTTTTTAAAGTAACTTAATTACTTTTTTGTAGCAAAATGTTTTATAATTAGATTCATTTTCATATTGTGAAGAAGACAACTTTCTACATCAGATGAGATATATGTTAAAGAAAGCATTAAAAATAAGAGTAACAAATCATACCGCTCTTCATTGCCAGAACCTCCGCCACCTATTATGAATAAGCCCAATGCTAAAAGTATAACATAAATATCATAATTTTTTCTTCATAGTTTATAAACTGAAATAGATTCTTGTTTAATTTGATCTGAATAATATCTATCTAGCTATTAATCTTTTTTATGTATTACTAAGATTTTCCTTTTATTTTAACTATTTGGGTGTCCTATTATATGTAATGTTGTTAAATTGGTTACATATGTTTTTATCATTGACAACATTCTATTGTATTAAATAATCCTTTAATCAACTTGATATGAAAATTGAAAATTGATTGAAAGCATGCTGAAATTGTTTAAATTCAGAAATTGAAAGAGTACAAAATTGGTTGAAAGATTAAATTAAGTAACAGGTATGGTTGAGGGATTATTTATAGTTCTAATTATAATTATTTCTTTTGAATAGAGTTGTTATCAGATTCAAAGATCGAAGAAGATAATTTTTCTTCACGTTTTATTGATGAACACCAAGCAAAGTTCACATTGTCAAAGAGTTTTAAGTTTTAATGTGAGTAATTTTGGTTTTTACACCACTGAATGTTAATGTGGAGGTCTTTTTTATTTATTTGTTTTTGTATTAAATAATTGTAAAAGATAGGTATAAAAGAATAGAAATGGATTATTTATAATATTGTGCTCCGATAAATCATGTGTGTAGCATTTTATCTTTAGTAGGTAAGCAAAATTCTTTAATATCGTAGCCTTTTACAGGATAAAGTTTTGGCTGATTTAAAAAGTAGGTTTTCTAAAATATTATGGCAACTTCTGTGATGGAGTAATAAAAAAACTTACATGTATTTTTGAAATTTTAGTTTAAGTTACTCAAGCATAATTTGAATATTAAAGTTCTTATATCATTGTTTTGCTATTTGGTTTTAAGAGCTAAATATGTTAATCAATCTTTTTATTCTTGTTTGCAGAGATGCAAAATGTTATTCTCAAGGAGCTTGCAGAAATAAAAGTTCTTTTGAAAGAAGTTATAGAAATTAAGTTTCAGACTACTGGGGTGAAGTTGCTAGATTCGGTGGACAAAGTGGTTACACTGGATAATAAACTAAAAGATAAAACCGAGTATACTAATTTGGTATAATCTAATTATCTTAATTTTTAATAAGTTTGTTTAAATTTGGTTTATTAGTTTAGAATCTAAATAAAAAGTATTTGTAAATGAACTAAAATAACTAGCTTGTGTTAGACTCAATATGTTGTAAAGAAATTTAAGTTACACTAGTTTTTATTACATTTATTTCAGCTTGATAGTTTAAAAAAGATTGGTGGTTGAAAGCCAAGAAAACATGTTTTTTTGATCATGAAAAGGTAAATGATTATGTTTTTATTAATTATTAGAAATATTATTAAAAGGGACCAAAAGCAATTCTTTTTGACCGTTATTTGTTATGGATTTACTTTTAACATGACAATTTGATAAACTCGGGAGCTTCGCTGTAGGTGTTTAAGCTTGTTTGTGTGCTAAAGTAAGTGTAATGCTAAACCTTGTTTAGCATTTTATTTTCAAATTTAATGCTTTTACCTTTCATAATTTTAAGCATTCATTTATTAAACTATATTTTAATTTATTACATATATTAAAATAAAAATCTTTATATATTTCAGTTTATTGTTAAAATATTTATCAGGTTATTTTCGAATCAGTTACAGTCCAAATTAAATTGAAAAGGAAATGGGGAAAAGATCAACTTAGAAAATCTAGTAAATATATGGAGTGTTTTACGAGGTATAGTTTAAATAGTATTTACAAAACTGATATCTGTATTAAAAAGATATTCTTCGACTTTTTCGTGTCATGTTAGAATTTTTGTATCCATAATACAAGTTCCTTTAGTTTTTTCGTATAAAAAATTGTTGTTTAATATTGTATCTGGTTGAGATACAAATCTTCTTGTTAATATATATATATATATATATATATATATATATATATATATATATATATATATATATATATATATATATATATATATATATATATATATATATATATATATATATATATATATATATATATATATATATATATATATATATATATATATGTATATATATATATATATATATATATATATATATATATATATATATATATATATATATATATATATATATATGTATATATATATTATATATATATATATATATATATATATATATATATATATATATATATATATATATATATATATATATATATATATATATACATGTATATGTGTGTATATACAGTATTGGACAAAAAATTTGCAACTAACATTGAACAATGCTAAAAAGTCTTTAAAATGAAACGAATTATACTACCACAGCAAACAGTTTAGGAGTCTGGAGTTATAGCATGCCATGAAATGAGCAATCAGCTGACAGGTGACAGCACACAGGCAGAATTTCGTTGCCAAGTGCCATTTTGCAGCATACATATATATACTGTGAAGCATGGTGGAGGCAATGTAATGGTCTGGGGGTGTTTTTCTGCTAATGGTCTAGGTCCAATACATCGAATTGATGGAATAATGGATCGTTTCATGTATAAAAATATCCTGAAAGATGTTATGTTACCTCATGCTGAATGGAATATATCAATAAAATGGGTTTTTCAGCAAGACAACGATCCCAAACACACTGCAAAAGTAGTCAAGCAGTGGTTTCAAGACAACCATCTATTGGTGATGGATTGACCGCCTAAATCTCTGAATCTCAACCCTATCGAGAACCTGTGGGAGATCGTCAACCGCAGAGTTAATCATAAATGTTTTCGTAATAAGGATCAACTGTTTGAACAAATCCAAAAGGCCTAGGCAGCAATTCCACAGAGTTTCATTGATCACCTGATCGAATCTATGCCTTAAAGATGCAAGGCTGTGATCGACAACAAAGGAATCATCACAAAATATTGATACAGCTTGGTCAACATTTTGTGGAGTTGCACTTGTTTTGTCCAGAAGGAAATCAACTTTTTTTTAATACTTTTGATTAATTTATTAATTTTCGTGTACAAATAATGAACTTTGTGATGAATAAAATTTGAAGAACCTTTTCTCTAAACAGTTAAATAGTTATTTCTCTAAATTGATAAAATACAGCACTTTTATACAAAGAAACTAAATTAGCATCATTTGGTTGCACTGGTTTTGTCCGATACTGTATGTGTATATATATATATATATATATATATATATATATATATATATATATTTATATATATATAATATTTATATCTCTCCATCGCAGAAGTTGCCATAATATTTTGGAAAACCTACTTTTTAAATCAGCTAAAACTTTATCCTGTAAAAGGTTACGATATTAAAGAATTTTGCTTAACTACTAAAGATAAAATGCTACACACATGATTTATCGGATCACAATATTATAATATATATATAATATTTCATAAAAATAGATTTAGAATTCTACATGTCTGTTAAAGTCATTTAAATGTCATTAATGTATATATTTTAGACATCGGCGACGTGGAAGAAAATGTTGACGGCAATGCAGAAATATAGTTTCTTATGTATATTTTTGTGAAATAAAAATTCAGTAATGTTAGTTAAAATGTTTCTTTACTTATTTAATTTAATCCTTTTTTATGACTAGTTTAACCGCTGTAACACCTTTGTGTCAAACAAGTTCCAGCAAAGAAAGAGATATCTAAAATGCATCTAATATGCATCTAAAAATTGGTCTAAAAGACGTCTTAATTCACGTCGTGAACGGGACATAAATAGATGTCTATCTTATAGATGTCTTTTAGATGCATTTTATTCGACACAAATAAATGCCTTAGATGCATAAAAGATGTGAAATATACATTTAAAGATGTATATTAGATGTATATTAGATGCATAAAAGAGCTATTATTAACTAAAAAATTATCTATTATATATCTTTTTTAAACGCGCCTAAGACATCTATTTAAGAGACGTATTTTATACATCTAATATGCATCTGTAAGATGTATATTTCACATCTTTTATGCATCTAAGGCAATTATTTGTGTCGAATAAAATGCATCTAAAAGACGTCTATTTATGTCCCGTTCTAGACCTGAATTTAGACATCTTTTAGATCAGTTTTTAGATGCATTTTAGATATCTTTTTGTTTGCTGGGCTAGTGCTAAAATTTATAATTAGAGTAATTTTTGTAAAATTAAAAGAAGAAAATATTTCGTTTAATGTTTATTTTGTTGACTAATTTTTTTTACATATTGGTTATAAACATTTTTCAAGTTATATTGTTAAAATGTCAGCTGAAAAACAATTTTCAGATTATTCAGATAAGCTTTATGAAGTTTTTAATAATTTGCAGGAATTATCTTTTTCCGGATATTTCCGGAATTCCGGATATTTTTTAAACTTTTTATATTTTCCGGATAATTAGTTTCCGAAAATACAATTTATAAAATTTTTTCTGTTTATTACTATCAAATGAAACAGTAACAAGTATATATAAACAGTAAATTTGTTGTCCATAAATTACGGAACGTTATATTTAGTTAACAAACAAAGCCAAAAAGATTAAAAGATTTCCCTCGCAGAGTAAACCAAAAATTAATAAGCATTTTAATTAAAGTTTAATAAAAATCCCAGCGCAAAAGAGCGAATGATCTCCTACTTTTAAAATAAAATTAGCGATGCGTGTCAAAGTCTTCTTTTTTAAAAAAAATTGTAAATTTACATTTTTTAAATACCTCTTTTAGCTATTAGCAAAGAGATTTCTTTTTTTTATTGTTTTAAAACTTTTTTTAAGTAAATCACTTCGCTTATGGACTGAAACTTCTCTCAGTTTATTTGTCGGTGGTTCAAAATTTACTGCATCATTATTTCGTTTTCTGTCCAGTCGTACCATTGCAAATCTCTATTCGTACACTTCTTGAAAATATCATTTTTTCGCATAATTTCTTATTAATTGGAGACTTTAAAAAGTTTTGACGATGGTATTTAAAAAGTTATGACGATGGTAGAATAATACAAAAGCTGTCAGAGAAATCAGTTTTTAATTTCAGTCAAATATGAGATATAATCGTTAAATTTAAACTCTTTAGAGATTAGTGAAATTCAATTCTAGAGTGCAGTGAAACAATGTATAGTTCGATCTAAGAATGAGAAATTTGGTATGACCTTCAACTAATAGAAACTTCTATTAATCTTACAGTTACTGTAATACCGTGGTGTAATATGGTCGTGCGGAACAACTTATTTTCGTAAAGGGTGAAAAAAACTTATTATTACTAAGATTAATTACTTTGTTAGTAATAAGTTATTACATACAAATAGGTGTTATATAATAAAACTATATTCTAAACTATAAGGATTTTATTCTATGTAATTATTTTAAAGAAATCTAAACATATGTACTTTGACTAAATGTCAAGTGAATCAAATTGCTTCTAAGTGCCATTATTAGGTTTTTAAAAGCATCGCATTTTGAGGTACGTTTTCTTTTCAATTCAAAAAGCAATTTTATTTTCTTTCAATTAAAAAAAAATCATATTTTTAAATCTTTTAAATTTTGAATCACGTGAATGAGTACGTGAATCATTAATAATGCCTCACCTTTATCATAGTTAAAATAAATTTATCATAGTTAAAATAAATTTAAAATTTTTATTTAAACTTTATCTAACGAATGTTTAAACTTTTATAATTTTTGAACGTGGAGATTTTTTAATAAAAGAAGTCATTGTACTAAAAATTAAGTTTAGAACATTTTAAGCACGGAGTGGAAGAACTAATTGTAGAAAACTAACTGATTACAGAAAAATAATTCAATATCTTTTTACTTTTTATTTATTTATTTTCTTTTTTAACATATTTATTACTAAAGATTTCTTATTTTTGTATTTTAGAAGTCTGGTGTTTTATTATTATTATTATTTCCTATCTTTTTACTGCGATTGATGTATGCTCCGAAAATAGTTAAAATAAAATCCATTTATATTTTCCAAAAGTTGGTGCTTTGTAGGTAATAAAATGTTTACTGAAAGAAGTTGGCAAGCTAAAGTGTCGGATATATGTTGGTTTATTTTGTAAAATTACTACAAAAAAACCAAAACGCTAAAATAAATAACGCCCATGGGATTTCAGTTATGGTGGCGACTCTGATCTGTAACAATGCGTTAAACGTTTTTCTATTTGTATATCTTTGGTGAATTGAGGCAATATTTCATTATTCATTATGTATTTAAATGTATAAAAGCATGTCTAAAAAGTTTCCGCATTGTTTAACAGCTTTTAAATATAGTTTTCTACTTCTTCTTTAACTTCATCTTATTATCATTATTTTTATTATTGTTAAAATTTTATTGTTATTATTATTATTTTTTGATGAAAAAAGTTGTAGTTTTTTATTCATATATACGTTGAGTAAGGATACTTTTAAACTGGCGTAATATTTTAGTAATATAAAAGATGGAGGAGAGCACGCCCCCTCTCTTCTTGTTAACATCTCTCTGTAAATTCCGGATTTTTTCCGGATATTACAAAAAAATTTTCCGGATTTTTTCCGGATATTACAAAAAAATTTTCCGGATTTTTAAAATATGGTCAGGATAATCTATGAAACTGAAAGACACTTTACATTTAATTATTAGTGATATAAAGTAATTAGTTAGAGAAACTATAGAATCAACACAATGTTTATCTATATACCAGCAGCATAACACTACCTTACATGACAATGTAGAAAAGGAATACATAAAGTTTAAATCAACATCAAAGGTATATTATAAAATCGTTAGAAAAACAAGAATATCTCTACTACAAACATAGTAGATGCACAAACCTTCTTAATATTTATCATGACTGCTTGTAATAAGAACCTTTGTTTATTCCTAAAAAGTTTAGAAGTGACAACTTCCATTTTATTTCATATGACGAAAAAAATGCGATAAAAAAATTTGAGTTACAGCGCCTTAAATCTGGATGTGAGATTCTTACAATAAGAAAAGGTAATTTTCTATTGTCATTAAAAAACCTTGAGGAGGAAGTAACTAGTTTTATTAATAACCATGCGTCTAGCGAAAAAGTTAAAGAAAAATTAGTATTACGATACGAGGAATGTAAAAAAGAGGATATTAATCGCATTGACATAAAATGGGCCAAAAAATTAGCTTCTACTAAAACAGCGTATGAAAAAGACAGAAATAATCAAAATTCAAAAAATTTGCAAAATAACGAACAATAGGATAACCACCAAAACCATAATATCAATTGCTCAACTTCCTCTATCTCAACCAATATAAATAATAATCATAATCAAACATCAGACATTATAACTTCAAAAAACTGGTTAAGCCCAATTCAAAATAAATACAACCTAAGGTCATCAACTTATCAACTAAACACCTGACAACATCTCAAATATCACTTCTTACAAAAGGTCCAAAGTTTTGCCCTACTACTAAAGGAAATATTTTACACATTGATTCTGATATAAAACAATTCACAAGGAAACTAGTACTTAAAGAAAAATTTCACGGAACGGAGAATACAGACATAAGCATAATTAAAAAAAAGTCAAATTTATAATATCAAAACAACTCTACCATATCTTGATGAAATCATTTCAAAAATTGAACAAACTAAACCTATCAAAATGCAGTCAGTTGATAACATTACTTAACAAAAAAGGATAGCATTAAAAGATCTAAAAGAAATGAAAAATATAGTTATTAAAAAAGCAGACAAGGGAAACACTTTTATTGTAATGGATTCAACTTATTATAATGAAAAACTAGTTCATCAAGACCACCTGCTCTCCGCAAATACTTATGAAAGGACAAAACCTGAATCAAATAAAATAGTTTTTAGAGATCTAATAAAAATGATAGGAAAATATAATTTTTCAACAAAAAATGAAATAAATTACATCACAAATTTTAAATGGAAATCTAGTAATTTTTATATAACTCCGAAAATTCATAAATGTCAAGAAATTATAGACAAAGTAAACGCATCTAATTCACTTTATATCGAAATGAAACCACCAAATGATCTCAAAGGTAGACCAATTATTGCTGGAATTAACTCACCAACATCACATTTAAGCCAGTTCTTACATATAATTTTGTCTCCAATTGTAACAAAACAAAAAACTTTCATTAAAGATGATTGGGATTTCTTAAGAAAGATACCAAGAGCGTTAAATTTGGATAGTTGTATTTTGACTTGTGACATTGTTAATCTATATACTAGTATTCCACACAATCTAGGTATAGAAGCATTAAAGTGCTGGATTGAAAAACATTAAAGTTTAATAGATAAAAGATTTACTCCTGAATTTATCATTGAATCAACATACTTTATTTTAAAAAACAACAACTTTCTATTCAACGACCAAATATTTCGGCAAATTATTGGAACAGCCATGGGTACGAATTTCGCTCCAGATTATGCATGCCTAACAATTGGATATTTAGAAGAAGCAAGACTTTTTCCTAAGATTTTACCTAAATACTTTTCCAGATGTTACTTTTAAAGATGTAAATGACATACAGGAATTTTATTATAGATATATTGATGATGGTTTCTTAATCTTGCCTAAACATTTAGATATCGTTAAGTTTAAAAACTCTTTGACTGAAATAGATAATTCAATCAGTTTTACAACAGACCTGGGGGAAAAAAATTACAATAGATGGAAATACTTATAATATTATTAATTTCTTAGACATATCTATCATTCTTGAAAACAACAGGAAAATAAAAACAGATATTTATTATAAAGAAACCAATACTCACGACTACTTAGACTACAACAGCCATCATCTTTATCATATAAAAAAGAACATCCTCTATGGCCTTGCTAAAAGAATAATTGTTTTTATATCTGATTACAATAAAGAAAAACAACGTTTAGCAGAACTAAAAACGTGGCTAAAAGAATGCAAATATCTTAATAATATTATTGAAAAAGCATTTCGCAACGCAAAACTCCAAGAACCAGTTCCCCAAAATCAATCAAAAGAAATTTTTCCTTTAGTTACAACTTTTTACAGCAATCTGAACTGCCAACCTTTTATTACTGAAACAAATCTTTTGCTTAATCTATCTTCAAATGAAAGAGTGAAAGAAGTTTTTTCTAATGTCCAACCAGTAATTGGGTATAAACAACCAACCAATCTACTGAGAACACTTACATCTTCAAAAATTCAATCTACCACTAAAGAAGTAGGATTATTTAAATGCAATGATAATCGTTGCAAAGTATGTAAATTCTACCTTCAAGAAGTTAAATCATTTACGACATCAAATGGTACTACATGGAACATAAAAACCCATATTACTTGTAGTAGTAAGAATGTCATATATTATTTAAAATGTTTGTCATGTAACAAGAAAGCTACATACACCGGAAAAACAAATAACCTACGACTTCGCACTAATGGGCACATTTCTAGTTGTAGAACTGGGCAATCAAAAAATAGGTTTGATAACTATGTATACAATTGTCAACGTGCGCATAACTGCATTAGAGAACCTTTTTTCCAGCTTTTTGTGTTTGTGGAGCTAAAAAATGAAAAAAACCTAATTTCTTATGAGAAACATTTTCACAACCAAAAACATGATACTTTTAATTGACATTACAATATAGATTACAATAGTTGCTAACAGCAACATTAAATAATTATCATTTCCTGTTTTTTAAAAAAAATGATATTTTGTTGTTATTATTACAAAAACAGCACTATTGAAAGGCCTCTAGTGCTAAAATTTATAATTAGAGTAATTTTTGTAAAATTAAAAGAAGAAAATATTTCGTTTATTGTTTATTTTGTTGACTAATATTTTTACTTATTGGTTATAAACATATTTCAAGTTTTGCCAAATTTTGAACAACCGGCTCGCTATTATTTCAAAAAAAAAAGATAAATGTGTACATTGTTTTCATTAATTTTTGTACAGTATAAAATATATTCAACAAAACAAAACATTTATTGCACAAAATAACTAAACAAAATATTTATTACACAATAAAACTGATAAATTCCAAATTTAACATACTGCGCTTTGTATATTAGGTATCTGATAGATTTTAAATCAATTAGCCTGGGGTTTTAAATGATGAACTTTTGCCTATAAATCACAGAAATGACATTGATTTTACCATACCTTGAAAAAGCTTCCCTCACCTAAGACAGTTTTATATTTAACCATACAACACATAGCAGCCCAAAACCTATTAATTATAATATGTCAACTTTATATACAATACACATGAGAAATACATGAGAAATACACTGTCCTACAGCATTTGTAGTGATGTTAATAATCTTTGAGATTTGTGCATTAGTATTAATAAATTTACAGTTAAGATATTTGTTTGTTCTGCAAGAAGAACGAATGTCCCCCATCAACTTTACAACTCTCTCGGTTACTATGTTGGTTCGAGGCACATCAAGCACTGATGGTTCCACTTTTCACTGATGTAACACTTAAGTTGGGATATTGCAGACAGCAGGTCTTCATAAGCCGCCTCTGCATAGTGCTGGTTTGAAAATCAGGCCCGCGACCATGTAGTTGCAACGAAATCACAAGTTATCCTCAGCTGTTCTCGCCAGTTTGGAAGAATGAAAAAAAGCAATAAGCGCAAAAATGCCTTTTGAGTTCCACCTGGCACTGTGCAGTGATGGTAGCTTGTGCCATTTGATACAAGGCCATTTTTCCTCATTTTTGTAAAACTTGTATGTTTCACAAAGCTGAAAAAGAAATTTAAAGTCATCTCTCCAGTCAAAGATCTCATACTCTGCTACCACTGCTGTGCCCTTGTAGGCATTTTTTAAATCATTGTAATGCTCCATAATCTCATCAATAAATTTGTAGTTAATGTTAGGCAACTGTGACTGTATAGGAAAAAAGAAATCCAACACATGTCGTAGAACAAGATCAAGAATGTGATGTTGGCAGCCGATGTATTGAGGTTCATCGAATCCCTTGTCTCGAAATGTTTTCCGAAGCTTGGTTGCAACTCCATTCTTGCGACCAGTATTTACAGCTGTTGTGTCAGAGATGATCATCTGAATACTGTTCCATGCATTGTAATCATCAAGTAGGTCCTGTAGTGGTTTATATATGCTTGCAGATGATCCACTGTCACAAACCAAAATGCTAAGTTGTAATGTTCTTTTGTCATTTTTCAAGCACACAACTTGGTACTCAGTCTTGTCAATTTTCTTACCATCAAAATGCAAAGAAAATTTCTCTTCAGAGATCAGTTCCATGAGGCGGTTCTTAACTTGTTCTGCATCTCTGATTGTTCGACGCCAGACTCCAGACTGTGATGGTGTTGGGACACAAACTTCATCCTCAGCCAGACTTTGAAGTACCCGTGACGTTTTTCTAGTTGACAAAGAGTGACTAGACACTAGTTTGGCAGCAGACAGTTGACTGGCGTGTTGCACGCTTTCTGCAAGATTCTCCTGGAACTGCCTTCGAGTCACCACTGCTGCTTCCTTCCTCAGAATCCTCCTTATTGCAGGAAAGTGGTACGGAGATAACCGCTTGGTTTGTCGAGGGTTCTGATGTGTTTTTGGCCCTTTTTGATGGATTGATTGTTGACATAGGAGCCACTTTCATAGTTGTATATCCCACCGTGCCATCTGATTCAAGAGTCCCAAGAATCTTCTAACGATATCTCTGTTGGAAAGCATTTTACACAATTTGTCGCTCATATCCTGTTTTATTAGTGGTATATTAGGACGGCGCTTCGTGCTTGATTTTCAATTTTGTGTCCATATTTCACCAGCTGCTTCCACTGCTGATTTTGACTTTTTACTTTTAAAGGACATATTTTCAAAAAGAAGCACTAAACAGCAGATCTTGCAAATTAATACTGTAAATAATGAAAAAACTTTTTAAATACTTCTACTCAATATTTTAATCGCGCGAACATTAAAAAAATACTCAACAACAAACAACAACAAACGCGCAATTATTTGAAAAACAGTCGTTAAAATTTGTTTTTCAAAATTGAGTTACGTAACATAAAAATATCGAACTTTTTCATTCTATGTTAATTAACTTTTTAAACTGTTTGACGCTCTCCAACTTGTAGTTATATAAAAGCATAGTCAATCATAGTCAAGCATAAGTAAGTAAGAACTGGGAACAAAACAAGTGAAAAATCGAAAAAGTTAAAAGCGGTGAGGTGCTAGGTGCGGGAAGTTTTTTTGTGATTTGCGTTCGCTACCTAAAAACAAATAATAAAACACATACTTTGAAATATATTAAAAATATACCTAGTGGGCTCAAGGCTTAAAAAAGACATTTTTTGAACGTTCAAAAGACGTCCTTTTTACTTTTCATGCTCATTGGGTACATTCTATTGTAATTAAATGTAATTAACTAATTGAACTATTAATGGGATCTTTTAGGCTCATTATGCGAAGTAATATTGCCTCAGAAGATAGAGATCTGTTGTTCAACGCCGCCTCTGGGCAAGTTTTACAACATCGATAACTACTTTTACTATAGTAAGATGTAGCAGATCTAGTTTAACTTATTCATTTGTTTATTACCTATAACATTGCATCAAACTATTGCATAAAATAAAATGCTATATAAAAAAGACATTATAAAAAAAACTTTTTTACAGCAAATTTACTATCATGTATTAAATTTATAAATGTATGTGTGTGTGTGTGTATGTGTGTGTGTGTGTGTGTGTGTGTGTGTATGTGTGTGTGTGTATTTTTGAAAGTCAATAATATATATATATATATATATATATATATATATATATATATATATATATATATATATATATATATATATATATATATATATATATATATATATATATATATATATATATACATATATATATACATATATATATATATATATATATATATATATATATATATATATATATATATATATATATATATATATATATATATATATATATATATATATATATATATATATATATATATATATATATATATATATATATATATATATATATATATATATATATATATATATATATATATTGGCCAATCCCATAATTTTTTTTCGACAACCAATTTTTATAGGGAGTGAATAATGAGTGGCGTAGAGATTTATAGAAGTATTTGCGCCCATTGTTCGAAGTTACGCTTTTTGTAATTTTAGACTAAATTTAGGGCAATATCAAAGCATTGGCGCCAATAGAATCTGACATCAAATCCAGTTAATTTGTTCAACGATGTTTTCTTTATGTGTTCCTGTACCAAAAGAAACACTGTGTTTATTATTTTATTGTTTTGCTTATCATACTAATTACGGTAGATATTTTATTACTTTGGCTACTGTAAAGCGATTTTTTGTTGATCTTTAGGCTTTTTTCCAGTCATACAACAAACTTTATAATTTTTGCCTCATTTTTCTTATCCAATGATGTTTTTTTATCTAAATACTGTTACTGGAGCCTTGGATCAAGCAAATCCAAATACAAAATGGTTTCCTTTTAAGATTGGGTAAAGGATTTTTGATCTTTTGTTGCAAACTAAACTAGATCAAAACGTATCAATGTGATTCAAAAATATACACATTCAAAAATATACACATATATATATATATATATACATTTTTTCTGTGGATTTTTTAGGAGATCCAAGAAGACCTAATTGTTGCATCACAGAGCACCGAAGAAGAGCATTTAACTTGGAAGTTTACGCTTCCTTCATGTGAAGAAAATACCCAGAGTAGGCATCGAACGACAGCCCAGTGGGCACCGGACCAAAAAAAGACGTCTTTTGAACGTTCAAAAGACGTCCGAAACGTTCAAAAGACGTCCAAAACGTGTATAAGACGTTTAAAAGTCGTCTTCTTTACGTCCGTGCCCACTGGGAGATAAGTGAAGGATCTAGCATTATTTGGTTTTTGAGATAAACAGACATGACGCAAACTCAAAACATTTGTATGTTTATACTTATGTCAAATAATGATGCTTTGTAAAATATTGTGATGATTGGACGCTGGAAACTAAAAAAAGCCCTAAAATTTCATCCCCCCTCATGCCCCAAAAGTGAGAGCAACAAGTTACTAAAATAATTTTTATAAATTCTCAACTTTGTTTACATTCATTGATAAATTTTAAGTTTCAAGGTAATATCTCTTAGAGTTCAAATTATAACTATGTAAAGTTTAAAGCCCCCTCAATTTGAGGGGGTAACAAATTTTAAATAGTCATAATTTTTGAACGTTTAAAGATTGTAAAAGAATACTTTAAAATTATTCATGAATATAAATTTAGTTAAGAATAGCAAAAAAATTATTTCCTCAATTTGTTACTTTCACGTTTGGGGAAGGAGGATAAAATTTTAGGGCTTTTTTTGTTCCCAGCCTCGAATCATTGCAACTTTTTAAAAAGCACCGTTATTTATCATATAAACATACAGTATTTTATTATATTATTAAATACAAACATACAAATATTTCAATTGATATCTTAAACACTAAAAAATGCTGGATCCGTTACTGCCATAGATCTCTTGACTGTGAAGCAAGTTTGTTTCAGAATTCAGCGTTTAAACGCTGCAAATGTGCGATGAATATTTATACACATAAATTTTTAGCATAAGACAAATATCTGAAGAAAATATGTAAAAAAATAAGGTTCAGAGTTTGCAGTTAGATATCGGATCACAATTCAAATTATCAGAACCATTCAATAACTAAAAAGCGAGGAAGCAGTCGCATAACTAGTTCCTTGAATTCACTCTTTTTCTTTTTTTTAATTTTTTTTTTACAAGAACTCTTTATTTGAATCTTTTCCAAGCTTATTACATGGTCTACATTATCTTGAATAAATTTTACTATAAGCACAGCAAAATTGCATTTTTTTAAACTAAGACTTAGAACATTAAAAATTAACCAGTAGTCTGGTGAAATATACAACTCAAGACCTAGTGACTGGTCTTTATCAATAAAAACTGCTTTCAAAAGGATTTCAGCTTTAATTCTATCCGTTTTTACATCTTTTCGGATCTCCCTTTGTTTTTGAATACAGATCTTTTTACCATTTTTATATTGTAATCTCGGTCAAAAGATGCTTATGCCAGCACCAAACACCTCTGTGGTTTTACCATGATTTGAATTTCACTTCTGCAGCAGGCTCAATATATATCTGCCAATAGCCTAGGTGATCTTAAAAGTGTAAATAATAAACAATTCAATGTAGATAAAATAAGGTTTAAAAAAGGGTCTTGCCAATCACCTTTTTTAGTTTCGAATTGAATCATTATTCGAAGCAGGTATTGATTCGCAAATCGGATTGAGTCACGAGTCCAATCAGCATTTTGAGGAAATCTAAGTTTAGCTAAAACATAGATATGCTCAAAATGCTGATTTGATTCTCTTGATCTTTTTGAGTATTTTATTATTCAGAATAAAAACTTGATTTTAGAGAAATGCAACTTGAATTTCATGAAATTCAAGTCGTGTGAAACAGCTCCATTTTTTTTTAATTTTCACCTAATGGTCTGATATTTTTTTGCAAGTTCACAATAATCTCTGCTCATCTCAAAAGTCTATATGTCAAAATAGAAACTTATACGTTTTGTTTTTACAAAAAGATATTTTAAAGTGAAGCAGTTTTATCTTTACCTTTTTATGGTTTTATGATATCAATAGTTTATTCCCTAGTTTAACAGTCTAATTTACGGTTACGGTTATATGAAGCTCTCCGATATGATGGCAGCAGGTTAACAAGAATAATGGTCGGCCAGGAAACTTAGCTAAACTTGTACAAACCCTTTTTAATTAACCAGGGCTTGAAGTGAGTGAACTGTATGAGATAAAAAGCATGTAACATATTTTTAACTGCTATGTATTGGGCCTCAAAGCAATTGTGTTTAAAAATCACGTTTTTTTAATTTCATCACGAATTTGTGTGTTTTTAAAATACCACCAATTAACCAAAATAATGGTAATAAAATTGCGCACAATCGGTATCGATAAAAACCTTCAATTACTTGTAATGACGTTATTATATAGTTAATGATTTGTAAGCTATTTGTTCCGATTGTTCAAAAATGCCCATAAAAACTCAAAAAATGGTCAGGTATCAATTTTCAGTTATTTTCATTCTGCAGAACTTAAATTATTCACACAAAAAATATCGCTATAAATTCTATAATGGAGAACGGAGGTTAAAAAAAGGATTTTTTTTGTCTAAATTTCAATATGAAATATCTTGATTATGCTTTAAAAACCAAAACCATCTTTTTTATAATGATAGCCTAAGATCTAATACTTCATTTGAAAAATAAATTGAATCTATAAGACTTGGGCAACTCCAGGAGTTAATGAAAGTGCAACCCATGGTAACAGAACAAAAGACCATTTTAAAATATTTGACTGACCATTTTAAAATCAGAAAATAACAATCAAAAAATTTAAATTTCAATATTTTTGAATTTAGCGCCTTTAAAAATGGTCAGGTACCAATTTTTAGCCATTTTCTTCAACTAGATCTTAATTTAATCATTAAAAGTAATACTTCAAAATCCATAATGGCGGATTTGGTAAAAAAAGGAACATTTTAGGCTGAATTTCAAAACGTCATAACTTTTGAACCGTTTGGATTTGGTAACTTAAATTTTGCAACTTTTCACGTTTCATTAATCATACCACTTGTTAAAATTTAAAGTAAATCCAAGGGTGACTGAAATTACTGTCCAACTTTTACGTGGAATTACCCATTTGAGTTTCCATGCGTAATTTAAAAAAAAAAGTTTTTTTATTTGTTATTTAGGTGCCCCAAGACGTCCTTACGGTCTTGTCACAGAACACCGCGGAAGTGCATTTAACCAGGTTAACGCCTCCTTCCTTAACGCGACGCGAAATATGTCCAAAGCTTGAACCTCGATTTTCTGCTTATTAAGCAAGCGCTTTAACCACTGCGCCACGGTCGCATGAAATGCCGAGTAAGGAAAACATTACAAGTAAACATGATAAACAAATTTTTTTGCAGGTGATATAAACATGGATGCTTTAAAATACAAAAAGTTCTCCAACATAGAATTTTTTTTTTATTCATTACTTGAGTTTAATATAATTTCTACTATTTTTAAACCAATACGAATTACGCAAAAAAAACTTTTTTGTCATTGACAATATTTAAATGAAAATTTTTTATAACCCTGATTAAAAATCTGTTACTTTTATTAATTGTTATTTTATTGCTATTTTCTATTTAACACAATGTACGAGGTATTCTATTTAACAGCTATATTAAAAAATATCCTTTATATCCTGAAAGAGAATATTTGAACCCTTTAATCTGAGTTCTGTAAAGTTGCAAACAAACATAAAGTAAATTAAATAAAAAAAAGCAATTATTAATTTTATTCTAATTAAAAAAAACCTTTTTATATAGTTGACCCATATACTAAAATTATAAATTATTTATTGCATTTGAAATTTGTTGTAACGCTAGTATATATAGGAAACATTATATTGATTTGTACAAAAGTGTATTATTTAAAATTCCGTTCACCTTTTTTCTAAAAAAAAAATAACATGAATTAAATAAATATGCTCATTAGATTTTTTTTTAAGATAAGATTTCTTAGAACAAACTAACAACTACCTTTGAAAAAAGCATTTTCGCTGTAAGTTAAAAATAAAGTATTTTAACATTTTTGGTTTTTATAATTATAAGTAAAATTTTTGACAAATGCTCTTGTTACCCCTCCCCTTTTCTCCAACAGTGGTATGTACCAGCAGAATACAAACTATTCGTTCTATAGAAATTTTTAAAAACTTTTGAAATTAATTGCTAGTATTTCAGTCAGTATTTGCTATTTTATATCGATTCAATGTTAATAATACATGCTTCTGAATCTTTTACTCTTTCCTATTTTTAACTTTATTTTAAAGATAAAATGAATTTTAATAATTTACATACAAAGCTAAAAAGAAAAAACCATTAGATCTTATTTGTTTCTTAAGGATAAATGTTTTTATTTTTTTTGTCTTTTTTGTTATTTGTCAAGCCATTTTAATGCTTTTATATTTGTTTATATATATATATCGCAAGGTTAGAATTATTTTGTTTTATCTCCACTTTTTGAAAAAATCGAGTTATTGATTGTGTCATGTACCTCAAATATTTTTTTTCTACTATATTAAAACCTAAGTTAAAATCAAAAAAGTTTCGAAAAAAACATAAGTAATAAAAATCTTTTTCTATGTCGTCTCCTAAAGTTTTTATTTTTTATATCATATTATCTCAAAACTCAAAAATGTGAAGATGACCTCGCGTTATATATATATATATATATATATATATATATATATATATATATATATATATATATATATATATATATAAATATATATATATATATATATATATATATATATATATATATATATATATATATATATATATATATATATATATATATATATATATATATATATATATATATATTGATAGTAATGTGAGAAGTAGTCTAAATTTTCCTAATACCGCTAATTATTGGTGTTCGTAAATTAAATAAACTGGAGACATGTAAATGTTACTTTTTTGAAATATATAATAATGATCGTTGTAAAAAAAAAAAAAAAAACATTAGAAGATTTTATAAAAACTTAAATTTAGCATTCTAAATGTAATAATTTTAATTACTATTTTTGAACTTGTTTTTATGATATTCTTTCAGGATGAAGATTTTAGTGTTTATCGCATTTACCTCTATGTATTCAATTGTAAACAGTATGAACTTTTTTTTAAAAGACATTTTTTTTATTTTAGTTTTGAGTATTTTTTATTACTTTTTATTTTATATTCTATTAAAATATTTGTATAGTCTGCAATTCTGTTTATCTTTTTCTTTTTTTTTGGGTTAAATTAAAAATTTATATACTAGATAAAAAACTATTTTGCAAAATGTAATAGGAAAATATATATATATATATATATATATATATATATATATATATATATATATATATATATATATATATATATATATATATATATATATATATATATATATATATATATATATAAAGAGTTTTAAGTGATAAACGTTTATTTTAAATATTTTAATAAAAAATTTAAAAATAAATTTAGGTATCTCAATTTCGACGTCATTTTTTGTTAATTGAAAATTTTTTTCATAAAAAAAAGATTTTTTTTCTTCACTTTTTACCTAAAGTCTAATTATTAATAAACACGTCAAGACAGAAACCATAAATAAATATATCTATACTAGAAAAGCTTTTTTTTCATTTTAAATAAATATTTTAATAAGTTACCCAACACTCTAAAAGAAAGTAGAAATTTCTACTTTAAGCTAGAGTATGGCATGTAAGGCATAGTCTTTTAACACTTGCCCAGTGAGTGTGCGTCGTCCCCCTGACGATGCGCGCCCAGAAAATAACGTTACTACGAGTTTATTAGATATTCTACCTTGAGGTAGAGATTTCTACCTTTTTTTAGAGTGAAGCAAAACTCCATTTATTTTCTTGTAAAATTTTTATAGTACTTAGAATATCTAACAAGTACGTTAAACGACTAATGTAAGTACATTATAAAAATATTTTAAAACAAATGTCACATAATGGGATTTTTAACTTTACACAACTTGAACGTGCAATAAACGTTGAAAAATGCATAAAATATCAAAGACTTTTGGTTATTCTAAGTTACAATGATTCAGTCAAAATAGAAATTGTCAGATTTTTTATGGTAAAGAATATTTGATGACGAGTCAAAGTAAACAAATTGTTTTTTTTAACCTTTTTTAATAATTTATACTAGGAAAAGTTTTTTTTAAATTTTTTTATTTTAAATGAATTTTCTTTGCTAAATAAGTTAAGTAAATTCAACTTTATTAACTTAAAATCCAAACTTTATGAAAACAAACTAAAGAAAGATACGCAAAAATACGAAATATATTAAAATATATATATATATATATATATATATATATATATATATATATATATATATATATATATATATATATATATATATATATATATATATATATATATATATATATACCACATAAACTCAATTCAAAAAATACAAAGCATTTATAACTTCACTTTTTAAGAAAAGCCACAACCAATAGCCAGCCAATAAAAGCCACAACCAATAGCCAGCCATAAAAAAAAGAAATTAAAGTTGATCAAGTAGTTTTTAAAAAAATTAAATTAAAAATTGTCCAAATTTTAACCAACCAAGGCAATTTTTAAAAGTGATTTATGATTCGTCATGTGTGATGACCACAGTCGACCACAGTTTTTATGGTCACATAATTTTAGTTTTAATAGTTTTGCTAAATTATGTAGCGGAAGTTAAATAACATAAATACAGAAGTAAGCCAAGAATCAGGCTAAATATTTGTTATCAGGCTAAATATTGATTATCAGGCTAAATATTTGTTAAAATAGTTATCACCAGCAAATATTTGATTCAACTTCCCATTGTCTCTTACTACTTTTTGATTGTCAAAGTTACACCACCAAGCATCCTCTAGATCAAATTGCACGGCTAAAATACCAATTAAAAAATATCAATTGAAAGTGTTCAATTACAATGTCTTAAGTTTTTTAACAAAGCACTGAAAAAGCCAGAAACAAAACTGCAGTAAAACAAAGCGATGTTTTCTGTCTTTCTCTGCTCCTCAGAGAGTTTGTAATGAAAAATTAAAAGTTTCATTAGGCCAACTGTCAACTTTGGTAAGAAAAACGCGCAGAAAATTGAAGAACCAAAAGATTATTCGCATTAATTGATCCAAAAATGAATTATTTGAATCTTCTTCTACCTCACAAAAACTCAATCTTATTTTTGGCTGCTATTCTTAGTTATAAAGATTCTGTAGATGCAGCTTTTCTTGATTTAATTGTTTTTTGTCGAAATTATCCTTCCAATCAAATGTTTTTGTCGAAATTATCCTTCCAATCAAATGTTTTTGTCGAAATTATCCTTCCAATCAAATGTTTTTGTCAAAATTATCCTTCCAATCAAATATTTTTGCTGAAAGTGTCTTGTCAAGTCGCATTTATTAAGAACAAACTAATTAGCAAAACTGTCTGAGTCAGTGGACCAGATCAAAGGTTACTTCGCTAACTGCGAAGTAACCTTTTGAACTAAACTTCTGCAAAGACTTCAAGCTCACAATCAAAATGTACGCCAATTTTAATTTAAGTAGGGTAGAGCGTTGCTAGTTAAGTATAGGAGTAAGTTGAGCAATTAAAATATCTCAATAACTACACATCACATGACAAAGCATCTAATGAACGGAATTAGAATGATAACACAATGCGCAATAAAATATTGTTGGAAAGCAGTTGAGTAAGATACAAGGGCACTTTACCATTTTCGACCGAAAGAATGCGGTCTTTTAATCTATTTTTAAAAACAGGATAAGTTAGGGGTAAGTCGAAGTTAGGCAAAATAATTTTGTTCCAGAGATGAGCTGCTCGATATGGGATACAAACTTGATCAAATTTTGTTCGACAGAATGGTTCCTTTAAATAGTTATTATTCCTCATGTTAAACTTGTTTAATGGTTTCAAAATGAAAAGATCTTTAAAAATTGAAGGAGATAAATCATGCTTCCACATATAGGCAAAAGATACATTTTTATATACGTTAAGTTTATATATATCTAGGATTTTTATTTGATTAAAAAATATTGAGGAATGTGCGAACCGATCCGCAGAACTAATTAAACGGATTGCATGTTTCTGACAGCGATAGAGACATTGTAACTTGCTTTGATCAGTGCTATCCCAGGCAATAACTCCATAACTTATATAACTGTGGATAAAAGAGTTATAAAGTTTAGTTAAATTATTTTTATCTAAATGAGTACGCGTCTTGTATAAAATTCCGATACTTTTTGAAACTTTCGATCAAACATAGTTAGTATGATGTTTCCATGTGATGTTCTCGTCAATGAAAACCTCCAGGTATTTAGTTATTTATTCTCTTTTAATTTCAATATCGTCAATAAGAATTTTTGGTAGATTTGGAGGTAGAAAACGTTTTTTGGGGAGTGGGTGTAAAAAAATCCATTTTGTTTTGGTTATATTTAATGTCAATTTATTACTTTTAAAGCATTTAGATATGTTTTGAAGTTCTTTGTTCATCATGGAGAAAAGTAGATAGATGTCATTGTTAGAGAGAAATAAGTTTGTGTCATCAGCAAACATAATACTTAGAAGATTTGATGCTTTATGCAAGTCGTTGATATATATTAGAAACAAAAGAGAGCCTAAGATGGAACCTAAGATGGAAATTACAAGAAACAAATTGTTTTCTGTTCGATAAATAACTTTGAAACCATTTAATTACTCTTTCATTTATTCCATAATAACTAAGTTTATAAAGCAAAATATCATGATCGACAGTATCAAATGCTTTTGAAAGATCGATAAAAATTCCTGATGTAAATTGAGATTTTTCAAAAGAATTGGAAATTTCACGCACCAACTGAATAATTGCATGCTCAGTTGAGTTATTCTTTTTAAAACCAAACTGATTATTGTGTAATAAATTATTTAAACTAAAATAATTAAATACTCTATTGAACATGATTCTTTCTAGTATTTTTGAAAATATAGATAAGATAGAAATAGGCCGGTAATTACTTATATCAGATTTGTCACCACCCTAGAAACGTGGAATGACTTTAGCAATTTTCAATTGATCAGGGAAGACTCCTTCCCAGTGGGCACCCGACGTCAATCCGACGTCGGATTTACGTACGATTTTCATCAGCGATGTCAAAAGACCTATTCCGACATTGTTCCGATGTCAGTAAAATGACGTCGGGCGATGTCTTTATCTCAACATCCCCTGACGTCATTTTGATGTATTTTGATGTTGTTCCGACATCTTATAAAAGACGTCCAAAAAACGTCGCAGTGTTGACATCGATCCAACGTCGATAAAAAGACGTCGGGCAACGTCATAATATTAACGTACTCCGTTAATATTATGACGATCTCGACGTCGGATCTCGATGTCGATCCGACGTCGAGATCCGACGTCGCTTGACGTTCGTTCGACGTCGAAATGCCCACTGGGTTGTTCTATTGATGATTTAAAGTCTTTAAAAAGAATATATTTTATTTGTTCAAAGCAATCTAAAATTATGTTACCATTGATTTCATCCGGTCCAACTGCTTTATTTTTTTTTTAGTGTTTTGAAGGTTTTTTCGAACTCATCATATAATAACTCTTTAGATAAATCATCCGAGTGAATGCAATTATCCATCGGTACTAAGAACCCAGTGGGCATTTCGACGTCGAAAGAACGTCGAGCGACGTCGGATCTCGACGTCGGATCGACGTTGGGTTTACGTTGGAAATGGAAATGTTATTTGACGTCGGATAAACTGACATCGCGCGACGTCGGCATTCCGATGTAAATCCAACGTGTTTTTTGAAAACTAAAAAACGTTGCCTTAGGCAGGAATCGAAGCTCGGTCTATTAGATACTAAATCCTACGCGCTTACCACTACACCACAGGGACACATAAATAAATGTGTTTATATAGTAAATTATACTTGTAGCTATTTGGGAATTATTATTTTGATAAGAAATAATTTTGTTTAAATATTGTATAAATATTAAAACGAATAGTTATATATTATAAAAAATGTGTATACTCGAAAATGTTAATAGTTAAAAAACTATGCTAGTGCATCATACAAAACCTCATGATGTTTTATCAACCATTATTCAAACTTTTTTCCATTAATAAAAAAACACGCTTAGTTCACATAATTATTGAAGAGCGCAATTGCACACATATTGTTGGGTTTGGATTAAACTTTCATTAGCGATGTCTTACGACGTTGTTCCGTTGTTTCGTTTTAAGGACGTTGGATTGACGTCGGAAGTCGTCAAAAGACGTCGGAGTACGTTAATATTATGACGTTGCCCGACGTCTTTTTATAGACGTTGGATCGATGTCAGTACTGCGACGTTTTTTGGACGTCTTTTATAAGATGTCGGAACAACGTCAAAATACATCGAAACGTCAGGGGATGTTGAGATAAAGACATCGCCCGACGTCATTTTACTGACATCGGAGCAACGTCGGAATAGGTCTTTTGAAATCGCTGATGAAAATCGTACGTAAATCCGACGTCGGATTGACGTCGGGTGCCCACTGGGAAATCTTTAAATGAGGCTTCTGTATTAGGAATTAATTTAGATAGTTTAGGGCCAATTTCAAAAAAAATTTATTGAATTCATGAGCTAATGTTTCAGAATTAATTCTATTGTTATTATCCACTTTGATCATGTGTTCCAGGGAACCTGAGCATGATTTTAATTTACAGGTAATTTCTTTTATTATTTCCGAAGAGCGTTTACAATTATTTTTTGCTTTATTGAAAATTTTAGAATAGTAATATTTTTTTAAGTTTTTTCGAATTTTTTCAAAAAGATTTTTGTAATCTTAGTATATTTTCTCATTGGCGAATGATTTGTTTTTTAGATATTTTATGTATAATTTCTGCTTAACTTTTGATGATTTTTTTTAAACCTTTGGTAACCCAGGGAGAATTAATGTTTTTTTGATTTATTGTTTTTTCAAATAAAGGAAAATTAGCATCATAAACAGAGTAAAATGTATTAAAGAAATTATCATAAATGTTTTTTGCATTATCAGTAAAGTCGATGTTCTTCCAATGGAGCAATGATAATTGTGTTTTAAATTGCTCAACGTTTTTTTGATTATAGCTACGTAGTTTAACTTTTATGTTTGTTTTAATCATTATTTTAGAGTTGAAGTTAATGGTAAAAAAGATAGGGAAATGATAAGATATGTCTGTTTTTAAGATACCTTCATTTATGTCACTGTTAAAAATATCAGTTGTTAGAATGTTATTAATTAGAGTAGCTGATTTTGGAGTTACTCTGGTAGGGCGATTAAAGGAATGGCTCCCATTTCAAAAATAGAATCATAAAAATTTTTAACTTTAATGTCCGTAAAGTAGTGGAAGCAATTCTTATTAAAATCTCCTACAATGAAATTCTTTTTTTTTTCAAAGAAGCCTTTTTTGAAAAGGTTTTCCTCAAAATTGTCAAATAGGGTATACAAAAAAAGAAGCCTACAGAACAGCTGATGGTAATAAATATACCCATTAATGAGTTAGGCGAAAGAAAAAAAAGAGAAAAAAATGTCATTATTTATGGAGTAACCAAATCAACTAAAGATAGCATAGAGATAAAATCAAAAGAAGACGATTCAAAAATAACTGAAATTTTTAAGCTCATAAATCAAAAGAATGTAATACCAAAATTTGTCAGACGGCTGAGGTCTAAAACTAATAAACCAGGTCCAATCCTCGTTGAATTAGCTGAGGATTTTCTTCGCAACACAATATTAGCATCAGCTAAAAAATTGAGAAGTAATATCGCACATAAAGATATTTATCTTTAAATCCAAATTTAACTGAAGCTCAGAGACTCCAAGACTTTAACCTCAGAACTGAAAAAAATAAAATGAATCAAGTAAGAACAGAAAATGACCACTTTCGGTATGGCATAGATACTACAAAAGCATTAAAGAGAGCAAATGGTAAAATTACTCAAAATTTAAAAGATAATGCTGATATTTTAAACAAAAATTTTCAAGCTGCATTTTGATTTAAGAACTACTTAAACATTCATTATGACAAATGAAAATTTTACATATAAAAATGTCTATCTACGATAACAAAACTTAAAAAATAACAAATCAAATGGTGTTGATAATTTATATTCAGCTATTTTAAAGAATTGTGCATCAGCCTTTGCCATTCCACTTACATATTTTTTTAGAGTCATTTGAAACCAGCAAACTGTCTTTGCAATTTAGATCAACAAATACCACTCCTCTGTACAAAAAAGGCAAAAAAAAACAATAGCTTGAAGCTACCGACCGGTATCACTTACCTCAATTATTTGTAAAATAATGGAGGGTATAATCAGATGTAAATTTGAAATTTTTCTATATAAGTTCAAACTAATTATCCAGCGACAGCGCGGTTTTGTTAAAAATAAATCATGCTTAACGAATCTACTTGAAACACTTGATTTTGTTTTCAACCTCCTAAGAGAATTGTAAATCTGTTGATGTTATTTTTTTGGATTTCAAAAATGTATCCTCTTGGGCAGACTCACAAGACTGGCTTGTGAAGTTTAATATTTCAAAATGTACGGTCATGCACTTTGGCCGGAATAACCAGAAATCACCCTTTTATATCAATGAACAAAAGTTAAACATAACAGAATCTGAAACTGATCTTGAACTAATCTTTTCAAGCAATCTGTAGTAAAATACGTAGGTAAAGCCACTGTTAAAGTTGGCAGTACCAATTTTGTCACCTATTCAAAAGTAAGAAACTGATTTATTAGAAAAAGTCCAACATCGTGCAATTCGATAAATAGCATCAATTAAAAAAATCAGTTATGAGAATTGTCTAAAAGCTCTCGACTTGACTACCTTGACAAAAGAGGAGACAACGGGGACATTTTTTAATTCTTCAACGGTTTTAACAATTTGGAAACAATCAAAAAAATTAGTATTCAACAAACTCAAACGAGAGGTCACAGCTTTGAATATGTCAAAGAAATTACTAAGCAAGTATGTCGTGAAAACTTTTTATTTGATAGATCGTCCAGTATATGGAATAACTTGCCAAGAGATTTGGTTGAAGCACAATCAGTTAACAGTATTAAAGCAGGTCTTGATTGCTGGATGAGCAACAATTAAGCAAATCGGCTGTCATTATGAGTTAATACCACACTCACTGACTCACACCAGTTACAGTTACTAATACTAATACTAATGCTTACGTCATTAAAGTGTATAAATAAAAAGATTATAAATTAAACACACGCTTACGTTAGTGAAAGTTTCATTAATGATTCACTCAAGTTTCGTACCATGCATATTCAATTATTGATTGCTCAACTTACTCTAGACTATTGCTCAACTTACCCCACTGGGGCAGGTAGAGCAGCTCCGCAAACTTTAGGGCATTATCTTTTCAAAAAAATTAAAAAGTATACTTTTTTTCTTAACAAATTTTTAGCAGGTTGAATAATCTTTCAAATGTGAAAAGGTTATGTAAATTTTTTTTTATATTTGCTGTTTATATAATTAGAAAATATAATTACAAAGAAAGGGGGTATATATAATTACAGGCAGGGGCTCAAAGAAGATACGGATGACTAAAGTCACCACAATCTTTTCATAAAGCCCCTATGTGGGCTTTACAAGTTTAAAATAGAATAAGATTGTTAAAAATACAATTGCACAATTCCAATATAATAAAAAAAAAACTTTCATAAATATTTACATTTAAAGAAAAAAAGGAAATAGTATTAATATAATTTTAACAATAGTCATTTAAAAAATACTAACATTGTTTTAAATATATTAAAAAAAAAAACACACAATTTTTTTTTTCAAACTAAGAATAACGGAATTCGATGTTTATTTATAAAAATTGCAAAATTATTTATGTTTAAAAATTTCATTTTTTATTAGAAACTTAAAGGAATTTAATGATTTTAACGTATTTAAATGTTTGGTTTTTTGAAATGTGTTCCATAGTTACGGTCCACGGTATGCTATTCCATATTTAGAATACTTGCTCCTAATTCTAGGCATTTTATAAGTATTCCATTGGTTTATTCTAAGAGAGTAATTATTGTTAACATTTTTCGTAAATTTATTATTAAAGGTTTTCGGAATCAGGCTGTTATTATATTTATACATAAAAAATAAGTGTTGGTAAATATTAATTTCATATATACTCATCATTTGCATGTCTTTCATTAGTGGTTTTGCATGCTCATATTTTTTTTTCTTATATATTAGTCTGCATGCATGTTTTTGTAGAGAAAATATTTTTTTAAGTTTTGTTGGTTGAGTGCTAGCCCATGTAATATTAGAATAGTAAATAAAACAATGTATTAGGCCAAAATATACTAGTTTCAGACTTTCTGATGTTACATATGGGAGAATACGGTACATCAAACTAATTGTTTTACTAATTTTTGATTGGATATAATTTATGTGAGGAAGCCATGATAAATTTTCATCAATAAGAATTCCTAAGAATTGTATTGACTCATTTTTTCCAATTAGTTTATCATCTAAAATTAAATCTGGTAATTTTACGGGAAGGTTTTCCTGTTCTTTTCCTGTGATTTTTTATGGAATAGAGTACACTTTGTTTTATCTACATTAAGTGACAGTTTATTAGCCTTAAACCATTCATTAAGATTCCTTAATTCATAATTCATGTCAGAGTAAAGTTGCTTAATGTCACTGTTTGATAAGAAAAGAATTGTGTCGTCAGAATACATTATCGCGTTAAGTTTTGCTGAAGCATTATGCAAATCGTTTAAATAGATCAAGAACTGCAAGAGACCAAGAATTGACCCTTGTGGAACTCCAAACATAATTTTTAGTTCACCTGATTCCTTCTTAATAACATATTGTTTACTTTTAGTGAGGTAGTTTTTTAAGCAATCATAGATTTTATTTATTACTCCGTAGTGTTTAATTTTTTCTAAAAGAATGAGGTGATCAACCGTATCAAATGCTTTTAATAGATCAATAAATAATCCTAGAGTAAAGTTATTGTTTTCGAATCCTTTAGTAATTTGGTCTACTATTTCAATTATTGCGTGTTCAGTTGAATGGTTTTTTCGAAAACCGAACTGTTTTGTGTAAAATAAACTTTTTTCATTAAAATGGTTATAAATTCTATTACAGATTACACGTTCGAATATTTTTGAGAATACAGAAAGTACTGATACAGGTCTATAATTAGAGATTTCTGATTGATCTTTGTTTTTGTAAATTGGGCATACTTTTGCCAACTTTAGTGCCTCAGGGGTAATACCTTCATTTATTGAAAGTTTTATAATATGGATCAAAGGTCTGGAAATGTAATAGGTTCGGGCCAATGTTTGTAAAGTATTTTTTTAACTCATTCGAGATTTTTAAAGAACAATAAATATCAGTTTTATTGATATTTATTCTTTGAGGCAGTAAAGCCGTAGTTATTTTGTTTCTTCCAATTATATTATTAATTACATCCCATGTTTTTTTTACATCGAATTTGTTTTTTGTAAGTTCTTAATAGTTATTAATAGCTTTTTTTAGCTATTATGAGAAGATTTTCGTTAAACCGTTTATATTTTTTGTATATTTTTTCATTATCTTCACTTCTGTTTTTCAAAAATTTATTGTAAAGTTTTTGTTTATTTTTTGAACATTTTATTAGAGTTTTATTCATCCAAGGATTTAGTATTGTTTTTTTTTTTAGTTATTTTTAATTCATATGGGTACGTTTTGTTATATATATCATGAAACGTTTGTAGGAAAATATTAAAAGCTTTATCAGTATTATTACATTTAAAAACCTGATTCCACGACTCTTGCTTTAGTTTATTAGAAAGATTATTCTTATTAATTGTTGATAAGTTGCGTTTTTTTTATTTTAATAAATTCTTCAAAACATTTAATTTTACCACTCGGCGGTCGGTATACGCACTCAAATACAATGTTTTTATTTTTGTCACTTATTATTTCAATGAATAGACTTTCATAATTAAGATTTGTTGAGCATAGTTTATTTTTTATTTTGTATGAATATATCTCTAAAATATATATACCAACGCCTCCTCCGTTTTTATTACTTCCTCGCGGTTGACTAATTAGCTTATAATTAGGTTTTTTGTAATTAGAATTAGCATCAAGTGTATTAAGTGTATCATGCCAAGTCTCTGTAAGGGATATGACATCAAACGTGTAATTTATAATATTGAAAAATTCTTTTAACTTTTGCTCCAAATATTTACATGTAATATAGAAAATGAATCTATTTCTTTTTCCCCCTTAAATTCATAAGGATCAAAATACGGTGTTTTCATTAAATTCCTTTGAATTTCTTGAAAAATACTTGTGTTATTTAATAAATTGTCTTCAAAAGGGTCAAATTTTATATTTTCAAAACCTTGTTCAAAAACATTGTTTGAATCCATTTTTTAAATATAGTAAATATAAAAGAATATAACTATTATTATATTAATAAATAAACTATTCACCTCTAGATATTCAATTTTCTGTTCTTTCAAATCTGACGCACCGTTCATGAGATCTGTTATATTTAGTAAAAACTGCTTAACTAGCCCAGCTCTACCCTTTAATAAATTTTCGCTCTACCCTTTAATCTATTTTGCTCTATTTATCCGATAGCATTAACACAAACAATGATGATCTTACTTTCATTCCTGATTAAATGGCAAAATGGCAAAAACAGTATGTTATCAACTAATGATGTTAACAAGATTTTTTTTAATTAGGTTTTTTAATTTTAATTGTATGAATCTTAATAAAAATGATGATTTGGAATATTAAAATAACCATGTGATTACAATGTGCAAGAAGTGCGGATATTTATCTATCTGGATAATTATCTATCCTAAAGAATCTAAACATTTTTACATTTTATTTTAAAAACTTGATAATCTATAATCTCCTAATTCTTCTTATTATCTCAATTCCTAATGTGATTTATCTAACTTTAGTAGATTTCATTTTGTTTAGAAGACTTTTAAATCTTATACGAATTCATAGAAATTTGTAGAGATTTTTATTTATTTTTACCAAAATGTTTTTGTTATTTGTAGTTTTAACTTTCTAAAGTATGTTGATACCTAAAACGTTACAAATGTATCAAATCATTGTTGTTTTACTTATTTTTTACTAATTGTTTTACTTTTATTTTGCTGATTGTTGTACTTAGCTATTAAGCTACGATATGTAGTTATCAACATGTTGTAGTAATATCATTAGATATTAAGCTACAATATGTAGTTATCAACATGTTGTAGTAATATCATTAGATATTAAGCTAAGATATGTAGTAATCAACATGTTGTAGTAATATCATTAGATATTAAGCTACGATATGTAGTTATCAACATGTTGTAGTAATATCATTAGATATTAAGCTACGATATGTAGTTATCAACATGTTGTGGTAATATCATTAGATATTAAGCTACAATATGTAGTTATCAACATGTTGTAGTAATATCATTAGATATTAACCTACGATATGTAGTTATCAACATGTTGTGGTAATATCATTAGATATTAAGCTACGATATGTAGTTATCAACATGTTGTAGTAATATCATTAGATATTAGGCTACAATATGTAGTTATCAACATGTTGTGGTAATATCATTAGATATTAGGCTACGATATGGAGTTATCAACATGTTGTAGTAATATCATTAGATATTAAGCTACGATATGTAGTTATCAACATGTTGTAGTAATATCATTAGATATTAAGCTACGATATGTAGTTATCAACATGTTGTAGTAATATCATTAGATATTAAGCTACGATATGTAGTTATCAACATGTTGTGGTAATATCATTAGATATTAAGCTACGACATGTAGTTATCAACATGTTGTAGTAATATCATTAGATATTAAGCTTCGATATGTAGTTATCAACATGTTGTGGTAATATCATTAGATATTAAGCTACGATATGTAGATATCAACATGTTGTGGTAATATCATTAGATATTAAGCTACGATATGTAGATATCAACATGTTGTAGTAATATCATTAGATATTAAGCTACGATATGTAGTTATCAACATGTTGTAGTAATATCATTAGCTATTAAGCTACGATATGTAGTTATCAACATGTTGTAGTAATATCATTAGATATTAAGCTACGATATGTAGTTATCAACATGTTGTAGTAATATCATTAGATATTAAGCTACGATATGTAGTTATCAACATGTTGTAGTAATATCATTAGATATTAAGCTACAATATGTAGTTATCAACATGTTGTAGTAATATCATTAGATATTAAGTTGCCATAAGAAGCTCTATAATAAAAATGTCAATATTTGACACAGTTATTTTGTTTATTAAACTATAATTTTTTATACAGACATTGATATTGTCAATAATGAAAAACATACTTCGGTTTCAATTTAAACAATTTAAATATATTTTTTTATTTATTATATATACTTTTATTTTGCTGATTAAACAGTTACAATTTTCATATAATCATGTAAAAAATACATAAAATACACGTCGTAAAGTAAAAACATTATAAAAAACGTAAAAACATTATAAAAAACGTTTTTTCATAATTTTTTATTTTGTATTATGTAAATTCTGTTCTAATCAGTCAGGTACTCAAAGAAAGTAAGGATGATGTGTTTAACATCACCACCTTTTCATAGAGCCCCTATAGTCACTCATTATAAAGACAATTTAATTTTTAAAAATAAAATAAAAATTCAATAAAGACAAAGCTCGTATTTTTTAGTGTAACAAATTCAAAAACAAAAAATATTAAAAACAAGAAAAATAAGAAAAAAATGGAAAAATAAAAAAATAAAAAAATAAAAACAAATACTGTAAATTGAAAAAATATATGTCAGGAATTAAGAAGATGCATTTTAGTTTCCCGTTTAAACGAAGAAATGCTTTTTAGGTCTTTAATATTTTTATTTTGGAAATAATTTCATGTTGATGGGCCACGGTTTGTAATTAAAAAATTTGACTGATGTGAATTAATTTTCCCTAAGTGATAGTTGTACCTGGTATTTGAACGCAAATTATATTTTTCAGAAAACGATATCAAGAAAGTATCTGAAAAAACGCTTGGTAGAAGGTTGTTCTTATACTTATACATAAAAATTAATATCTGTAATGTGTTAAGCTTCTCAATATCTAGAACTATCATGCTTTTCATCACTGGGGCCGGGTTTACAAACCTATTTAAATAGTTTATTACTTTGCATGCCTGGTTTTACAGGCTTTGCAATTTTAACAGTTTTGTTTTATGGGTTCTGGCTTATACAAATATTGCGTACAAAAGTTGACTATGTACAAGACTAAAGTAAAGCATATTACGCGATTTACTATCAAGAAAAGGTCTCGACTTATACAAAACGCCTATTAAAGAGGACATTTTTGTTTCAAGGAGACCAATATGGTTTCTCCATGACAAATTTTCATCAAAAAGCACTCCCAAAAATTTTGTACATTTTTCACGTTTGATTTCATTTTTATTAATAAGCAGTTTAGGAAGCTTTAAAGGGAGATTAATTGGTTGTTTTTTTTTTATGAAAAAGGGTAAAACTAGTTTTTTTGACAATTTAGGGATAATTTATTTGCTATGAACCAGAGGTTGAATTTATCAAGTTCAATATTGATAGTTTCAAACAAAGTCTTTGCATTAGGATGATTAAAAAATAAATTTGTATCGTCAGCATACATAATTGTAGATATTTTTTAGGATACTTTATGCATATCTTTAGTATAAATTAAAAACAATAATGGGTCTAGGATTGAACCCTGAGGAACTTCACACGTAATATCGAGGGCTCCTGACTTTTCTAGTAATACAAATTGCTTTCTGTTAGACAAATAGCTTTGAATCCACTTAAATGTTGAGCCTATTATACCATAGTATTTTAGCTTGGAAAGTAAAATACTGTGATCAATCGTATCAAAGGCCTTGGAAAGATCAACAAAAACTCCTAATACCAGCTCATCACTATCAAACGACTTATTTATATTTTGTCAGCAAGTTTAATAATAGCATGTTTAGTAGAACACCTACTTTGAAATCCAAACTGATTTTTGTATGATAAATTGTTTAATGTAAAGTAATTGTTTACTGTTATATATTATTCTCTCAAATACTTTTGAAAGTACTGGAAGAAGAGAAATAGGTCGGTAGTTGGAAACATTATTGCAATCACCTTTTTTGAGAATTGGATTAATTTTGGCTAATTTAAGTTTGTCAGGGAATATACTATTTTCGAATGAAAATGTTATTAAATAAAATAATGGTTTACTAATACTGTCCATTATATAAATTGCTACATTACTGGAAATACCATCATATCCACATGACTTGTTGCGTTTAAGTTCGATAATTGCTTTATTAAATTCAATTTTAGTTACCTTTTCATTATTTATACTAGTGGTGGGTTTTTCTCCCAAAAAATTATTAAATGTTTTAGAAGCAAGAGAGGGGCCTACATTAACAAAATATTTGTTGAATTCTTGGCATATTTTTGTTGTACTTTGAAACATTGAAATATAGTTTTCAATTTAGCGTTTTCAGGGAAAGAAACGGGGGTAATTTTAGAAATTAAATAAGGAAGGAGGGGGTGATTCCTTAAAAAGTGCCGAATTGCCTTCTTTAAATAAATAAAGGTCTGCAACCTAAAAATCTGCCGACCTAAAGACGTTTATTGGGGTAGGTACAATTAGGAGAGCAGATCATTTGTATAATACAAACGGCAGAACGAATTATAAAATTAGATGAACTTTTTGTGATCAGCTAAATAGTTCAGCAAAGCAAATGTTTAAATTAATTCTAACATGTATAACAATAATAATCTAACAGTAATATTATTATATTGCGATCTACCAAATATGCTATGAAAAACGATGCACTCCATCAGTGGCGTTGGAAGATTTTTAATTGCTTGAAACAACCAACTTTTAAACAAAAAGTATATTCCGCACTTTTTTATGCTCATATGTATGACAAAAAGATTCTTCACAAAAAAAATTACTATGATAGGAGAATGGGAACAAGAAACCCTAAAACCTTAGCCCCCTGCCCCAAACTTGAGAGCAACAAGTTGATGAAAATTCTTTTGTACTATTTTCAACTAGACTTATATTCATCGCTATATTTTAAATTTCATAGTAAAATATTTTAGTCTTCAAAAATTATGACCATATAAAGTTATTAAATCCCCCTCAATTTAAGGGCATTGCAAATTATATATGATCATAATTTTCGAACACTAAAATATTTTACCATAAAA
Organism: Hydra vulgaris; assembly: GCF_022113875.1. Taxonomy (NCBI): domain Eukaryota; kingdom Metazoa; phylum Cnidaria; class Hydrozoa; order Anthoathecata; family Hydridae; genus Hydra; species Hydra vulgaris. The sequence continues at coordinate 2,304,113 of NC_061160.1, read as the reverse complement.
TTTAAAATCTATTAATGAATATAAGTCAAGTTAAAAATAGTACAAAAAATATTTCATCAACATGTTGCTCTCAATTTTGTGGTAGGGGAGGAGGGGGCTAAGATAGTAGGGTTTCTTAATCCCATTCTCCTTTCACAATAATTTTTTTTTATGAAGAATCTTTTCGTCATACATATTAACGTAAGAAAGTTTAGAATATTCTTTTTGCTATAAAGTTGGTTATTACAAACATTTAAAAACCTTCCTACGCCACTGCACTCCATATAGTCAATATAAAGCTATTGACCGTATATTTTTTTGCTATCGATCTTCAATCAAACGTGATAGTACTTAAACTTGCGGAAATCAGAGCAACCTAATTCTAACAAGTGATCTACCATATTATTTGGCAGATCACATGTTATCATATGCAACCCGTCTTTAACTCCACAGCGAAATAACAGTTGTGGCCTCAACAAACTCTTTCCCACCACCTAACCAAAAAAATCTGTTTTTCGCCACTATTTTTTTGTTGGCATACTTAATAGAGCCGATCAGCTTATTTTGTCCGCTATTAGACCTGTAACAATTCATTGCTTTTTTTGAAGTTTGAAAAGGAACTTTTTCCATTACAATTTGTTACAACAGCAGAACAAAACATTCTTAGAACAACATGGCATTATGGAATTGATTGAAATTTCTTAGTTCAAATAACCAGAAGTAAATCCATGTGAGTGCGACAAAATCCATATCTAGAAAACGAACAAAGAATCCAAAACTAGAGAGAAATAAAGCATAAACTTGTCTTCAAGCATTTTGGCAGATCGCATAATAAGCGATCTGCCAAATAACTTTTTATTTTAGAGTTATTTTGCAGATATTTGCCAAATAATTCGGCAGATCGCATATAAAAATTAGGTTGTTCAGATTTTCACAAGTTTATTTGATTTAAGAATACGGCAAATCACTTTTTTTATTGGTAAGACTTGTACTACCTAACACAAATAACATTAGTGCACAAGACTCAAGGCTCAAAGCTATTGATTCTTTCTAGAATTAATTTTAGACTTGGAGTGCTTTGTGCGTATGCTAAATTATTTGGTAGAACACATAAGAATTCAGCTGATTTAATAATCCGCTCTGTTGTTTGTACCATATAAGTGATCTGCTCTGCTCTGCCGACTGTGCCTACCCGTTTAATGCCTTATAAAACAGGCTCACTTGTCAGGGAATGGGACCCCACACAAGTATTAGGCTTATTAGGGAATCACACCCCACACACGCACCCTTGAAACCATCCCTGAACCAAGTTTTTACCTATTTAACATTAAAAAAGTTCTGACATCCCAGGGCCAAAGTCACCTCCAAAGTCATAAAAAAAAAAAAAAATCTAAACAAAAGCTACTAAAACTCAACTTAAAAACATAATAAATTGAATACCAATAATGACATAAAAAAATTAATTTCATTAAAAATAATAGTTAACAACAATAAAAATAGTAAATAGTTAAATTAAAAAAAAAATTAAATAGTAAATAATTGATCTACATTTATTAGGAAAACAAATACATTTTTATAAGCACACGAGGTCCATAAATTGATAGTGTCTGCTATAGAGAAAAAAATTATTGATTACAGTAAATTTATTGGATATAAGAAAAACAGTATTAGCAGTAGTATATTAATTGTAGTATTGAATATGATAATGATCATGTTTTATGAGTAGCTCTTAATAATTACTTATTTAATATTAGTTTTGTCAAAATTTATGTCAATAATTATTTATCTAGTGTTACTTAAAAAAGTAGGTATGCAGTATTGTAAATTTTCTTGCCAGCAGCTTTAAATCCGTTATCAGTTTTACAGTAGTATATTGGTGAGTGAGTGGCAGAGGAATTAAGGCATATAGATGAGTGGTGTGTTGATGAGTGAGTAATGGAAGGAGTATAAGGCATATGGATGAGTGGTGTGTTTTATTGAGCAAATCGTATATGAGTCAAAATATATGAATAAGTGGTGTGTCTCTGAATAAATTACAGATGATTTGAGACTTCAATAACTTCATGATATGCCTTTAGTGAGAAAGATATCATTGTTTACTGTGTCAATAAACCATTATATCTGTCTCACATTTTCTCTGTAAGTTGAATAAGATTATTTTTAGTTGTTCTAAGTCTTTATTGTACTTTATAAAATAGTAATAATTACCAAAAAGTTGTATAGCCTTACTGTAAGTACAGTCTTACTGAAAGTACAGTCTTACTGTAAGTACAGTCTTACTGTAAGTACAGTCTTACTGTAAGTACGTCTTACTGAAAGTACAGTCTTACTGTAAGTACAGTCTAACTGTAAGTACAGTCTTACTGTAAGTACAGTCTTACTGTAAGTACAGTCTTATTGTAAGTACAGTCTTACTGTAAGACTTACATGTAAGAGTCTAACATGCATTTATATCTCAAATATTAGACTATATTAGATAATTCTATATTAGACTGTATTAGATAAAAATAGTTTTGTAATTAAAAAGTTCAAGTTTAATTTTTTTGAATTTTTAAATAAGTTTACGAAGATTTTGTTTATAAATGAGTTATTTACAATTTTACAAATGATTTTATTGTAAAGAAATTAAATTAAGAATAATATTTAGGCCCCAGACATCTGAAAATTTATTCCTAAAAATTTACTTCTGAAAATGTACTTAAATATTGAACAACACGTTAATTGATAAAAATTTAGTTGCATTGAAAATTATTTAAAATGTTTTATACAATATTTTTAAATTTAATTTTATTCTTGATTGACAGATAAAATTTATTCTTGCTTGACAAAAATATGTAAAAAAAAAAAAAAAAGAATTATGGTTCTTAGAAGAATAAAAAAAGAAAAAAAAAAAGAAAATTGTGCTTTAAATCATCAATTGCCATACAATGATGATAATAAAGAAAACCAGTTTTACTTTTGCCCAATCTCATCTTTTAAAGATTTTCTATTTTTGTCAATTTGTAGAATACTTTTGTCAATTTTGAGTAAAGAAGAGCTTTAAGTTATTTCTTTAAGGTCTAAAACAAGCTTTAGAGATTATATTCAGATTATTTAAAAAGATCAGATTGCAGTTATGTAAGCCATTCTTGGATTCTTTTTAGAAAACAAATTATTGATTCATTGGAGCATGTGAGGCAATAGAGCTAATAAACTTATTAGATTACCCAAATTTTTTCTTGCAGTAGTGATGCGAACTGTAGTAACACTGGTAAAAATGTGGAATTCTTGAATGTTGAATGTTCACATGTGTTGAAGCAATTCAGATGCTGGGCGTAAATATTAACATCCGTTTAAACTGGATGTTATAAATGCATCACATAAATAAGGTACATAACATATATGTGGTGCATAACATATATAAAATACATAAAAAAAGTTAAATTAATACAAATATTTGTAGTGATGCTGTTTTGAAGTGTATATTCTATCAAAAAAGGCATTATACCTTTACCACATAGCTATGCCGTTTGATTTAGAATATCATCATTGTTTTCTGAAGCAGTTAACAAGATGTGACCTATGTATTTCAAACTTTCCACACTGTTTAAGTTACTAGCATCCAATACAAAACTAGGAAAAAAGTATGTAACTCATCTTACATAGTTGTAGGGCACAAATGTCAGTATATGCTTTTTTTACATTGAATTTCATGTGTAATTCAGTAACAACAATAGAACACAGACCCAATAAACACTGTTGTATGGGCCAAGATGGCAATACTATATCATTTTTATACAGTAAGATGTTAACTGGTGACAAACCAATATGGCCAACCAATAATATGTCAACCAACATTTGATTTGGAAATAGTGTTGCTTATTTCATGCATATAAATGCAGAACGAATAGTTTATAAATTTGAAAAGTTATATTGGAAAGACGACTACTTTTATGAAAATTAAGAAGTATAAAATATATTAACAGAAGTCTAATACACTTTTAACACAAAAATATCTTGTTTTAATTTGAATCAGTTTCTATTGTGTATAGTATAGCTTCTATTTGAAGTAAAAATAAGTTGTCTAATTTTTTACATAAAAGAATGCAGATTGGATAACGCAGCGCAAATATTTTTATAAATCTCAATTGAAGTAAATTTCTTATTTCATTTTCCTATTTATTTGATAAAATAATTTTTCTCGGTAAAATCATGTAACCGTATTTCTTAAACTTAAGTTTTAACCCTAAATAAAATAATGAGTTATTTTATTTTCATTTTATAGTGAGTTCTACTTGGGACTGTCCTATTGGTTGGTTTGATTATAAAGATGATTGCTACTTTTTCAGTAGTTCCCCTAAGAAAAATTGGAAGCATGCTCTTTTATCATGTCAAAAATATGAAGGAAACTTATTAAGTATAGAAGATGAAAACGAAAATGAGTTTATTTTAAATTTCCTTAAAAATGGCAGTGTGAATCATCTCTGGATTGGTATTATCCTTTAAGATTTTTTTTATTAGTATTACTGTAATTAAAAATACTTAAATACGTTTATTCCATTTTTTGAAGTTTATTATTAGTTAGAACATTCTTAAAGGTCTTAAAGCTCTTCCAAGAAAATATGTGTGGTCAGATAATACATCTTTGTTATTTTTAAATTGGAGTAATAATGAACCAAATAATATTGGAGGAATAGAAAACTGCGTGGAAATATCAACTGATGGTTGGAATGACAATGATTGCAATAATAGTTTTGGGTTTATTTGTAAAACTAAAAGTAAGTGAAAATTTTAACTTATTTAAATTTAAGAAAAATGTTTTTAACTTCTTTAATGTGGTGGTTGTATATTATTACACATGTTAAGATTTGCATGTGTAATAATAAACAGTTGGAAGCAATAATTTTAAATGCTAAAAAATAAATATTTATATTTTACCATATGCTATTGTAACTTTAGGAATGTGGTGTCATTTTTTAGTGCCATTAGAGTTTTAAAAATAATTGTTCTATCATTTGAATACTTTATTTGAGCTGTGTATCTTAAATGTGGGTTTTTATTAAATTTTACTCCATATAGTAACTTTTCTAGGTTTGTACGAATGTATTTTTGAGTACTACAGAAGCAGCCTCATGTGATCATTTTTACTTCATCATCAAATTTAAGATTAGATAATATTATACTTAAATCTTGTTTAGTTGATGTTACCCCAAGTATACTTCTCTGTTGGCTACATGTTGAGGTCATTCATGTAGTAATCCAATTGTGGTAAATTAGAATTCCCTAGAAGGTTTATTACTTTTTATTTGCTTTTAAATTGCAATTGTCATATTTTTTTTCCATTCTGTAGTCCAATTGAAATCACTTTAAAGTCATTAACAACCTATTTTACTTTCAACTATGGCTTTATATCTTTTTGTCTTGGCATTTATTTGGCAAACATAATTATTTATAATAATATACATAGTAAATAGAGTAGGTCTCCAAACTGAACCCTGATGAGCATCTTTATTGACAGGAACCCAATTAGATCCAGTTTTTCCTAAAACAGTGAATAATGATCTGATAGGTATTGTATTAGTTTACATTTATTCCAGTTGTAAAAACAGATTCAAATTGCAAGTTTAACAAGTATATTTTTTAACTTTGTTTTAAACTGAATTATTAAGACTTACAAAAATAGGATTTTTTTTTTTTAAATAAATAATTCAAACTGGAACCAAGAAAGTTAACTAACTTTTCTACTTTGTATTTCAATTTTGTACCTTTCTTCAATATAATTGTTCATGTAGTCCATGGAATCAATGAAAGCTTTAATTTTATAACCATAAGATGGATCTAATGTCATTCCAAAACAACTCTCAGCCACTAAAATAAAATGATACAACTTATTAATTTCTTCAAGTACCTTAATAATATTTCTAAAATAATATTTACCTGCTTTAAATTTTCTTAGTGTGCTAATACACTCGAAGTATTTCAGCAGCGCTACAGTTATCATCTAATGACCTTATAACTTTTTGACAATTAGGTCCATCTAGTCCTCCACCATTGTAGCCATGCTGAGTAACAGTTTTTTCTTTTAAGAACTTAGTTAAAGTCTTATTTGAAAATAGTACTTTGGCACCTGTGTGATAATATGCTCATAGAGATGCAGCTCTGATAGAGGTATAACATCCAATACCAGGCTGTCCGGGCTCTCATCAAAAAGACATGTCAAAAAAATCTTTTGACCAAATTTTTTTTAAGTTTTCAGCAGTTGATTTTCTATTGCAGGGGTGTGTAATACTTTTTTTTTTTATTTGCATTCACTCCCAACAAGGCTGCAAGCAACCACTATTAAGTTGGGAGTAACTAAGAAAAAAAGAACAGAATTATAGAGCAAGGAAACGGTTGACAGAAGACTTGAAAAGTTGAAGGTTGTATAAGTCAGGAAAACATGAAGATGGGAGAGAGTTCCAAAGGATTGAAGTGCGGGGAAAAAAACTAGATGAATAAAACTTTTTAGAGCATGCAGGGACAGATACAGTAAACAAATGAGACTTAGCTGAATGACGAGTAAAACGAGAATGAATTTTAGTTGATGGAACTAGAGATGATGACTCCTTTGAGCAGTGACCATGATAGTATTTGAAGAAAAGAGAAAGAGATGCAACCTTACGACGATGGAAAAGAGGTTCAAGCTTAGCAGATAGTCCAGATCCAACAACATTTACAATGCGTTTTTGGACCTTGTCAAGAAGAGAAAGTGAATCCTTAAAAGAACCAGCCCAAATATGACAACAGTATTCCATACAGGGGCAAAATAGAGATTTGTGGAAATAGAGAACGGAATCAAAAGTAAGGGAATAGCGAGCACGATAAAGAGAAGCAACCTTAGCAGAAGCTAATTTAGCAATCAATTGTATATATGATTTCCATGAAAGGTCAGTAGTAAGGGATAATCCAAGAAGACGTAAAGAGGGTGACTCAGTAAGAAGATTGCCATTCATTAATATAGGAATGTTGACCATATTATGGTAGTTGTTTGCAGTAAGCAACTGGGTTTTTTTAGAGTTGAAATTCACAAGCCACTGTGAACCCCAATCTATTACTGAAGTGAGATCGGATTCAAGATCAGCTGCTTGTTCTTGGCGATCGAAAAGGGAAGAATTTTTGTCAAGACAGGAGTATAAGGTTGAGTCATCAGCAAAAAGAGCTACTTTAGATGAAAGGTTGTCAGGAAGATCGTTTATGTAGATAAGAAACAAAACAGGAACCTTCGGGAACCCCAGAACTTACTGGAAATAAAGATGAGTGTTGGCCTTCAAGGATGACTTTAATAAACCGGTTAGAAAAAAATGATTTGATAATCTCAAAAACTTTCCCAGAAACACCATATGAAGCAAGCTTATGGAGAAGACCAGCATGCCAAACTTGGTCGAAAGCTTTAGAAATGTCGAGAGCAATAGCCCTAGCCTCATCGCCTCCATCTAATGCACGAGAAAATCTTTCAGTTACAGCAGTTAGCAAGTCAGCCGTAGAGCGAGAGGATCGAAAGCCGTATTGATTGTCTGACAGTAGTTTATTTGACTAAAGATGAGATGTGAGGAATTTGTTGATCAAAGACTCAAAGACCTTGCTAATAACAGAAAGAAGACTGATCGGACGATAATTGGAGGGGTCAGAATTTTTTCCAGAGTTTTTGAATATTGGAACCACAGATGCCATTTTCCAATAAGCAGAAAAATAAGACTCAGTCAAACACTTGTTAAATAGTTTAGAGAGAATTGAAGAAAGTTCTGGAGAACAGTTCTGCAAGACTGTGACAGGAATGTTGTCTGGACCACAAGCTGTAGACAAGTTTAATTGAGGTATGACTTTAGCAACAGAAGCCGAAGTGATTTGAATGTCTAACAATGGGTCAACCTGTTTGACTGGAATGGAAAAGAATGTCCATAAGATTCAAGAGTGGAATTAGAAGAAAAGTTCTTTGCAAATAGTTCTGTCTTACCCTTGAGAGAGGTAATAAGATTAGTCCCATGAATGAGAGATGGAATGTTAGATCTACCCTTGTTAATAATGCTGTTGAAGACTTTCCAAAAGTCTTTAGAGCCTAACTTCTGCGATAAGATGCGAGATTTAGTGAACTGAGAATAATGGAGTTTAGCATCAGAAAGCACCTTTTTACATCGATTTCTTGCAATAATAAATAGCCGTTTGTTCTCAAGAGAGTTGTTCTTTTGAAAAAGATGAAAAAAATGATTACGATTGGGTATAGCAGCCGCACAAGAAGGAGAAAACCATGGAGTAGAATGAGGCTTGACTTGAAACCGACGCGAAGGAATAAAAGCTTCCATTCCAGCCTGAATCAAGGAGGTTACATAGGAGGCGCATTTGTCAACTGAGAGAGAAAAAACATCAGCCCAAGGACCATCACGAAGAAAATCACGAAAAGAATCCCAGTCAGCTTTAGGGTAGTAGTAGGTGGTGCGATGATAAGGTGAGTCCAAAAAAGAAGTACGAGAAGAAAGATTTATAGAGATCATTGCATGATCAGAACCACCTAAGGGAGAAAAGGGAGAAACTGAACATAAGCTAGGGTCAGAGACAAGGCATAAGTCAAGGAGTGAAGGCATTAGGGTTGTCAGAAAAACGAGTCACAAAGTTAACTATCTGAGTAAGAGATTGAGAAACGCAGAAGTTAAAGGCTTTAGTGTCAGCAGGATCAGTGGTGTTAGAGCCAAGCCATTCAGTGTGATGGGCATTAAAATCACCAACAACAACAATATTGGCAGAGGGGTAAAGAGAGAGGGCATGGTCAATTTGATCAGAGATAACATCTTAGAGAGTGCAATCATGGAAAGAAGGAGAACGATAAAGAACAAAGAGAAAGGTGAAAGAGTGAAGAGGTGCTAGGCAAAAGCACATAAAAGAATGGTCAAAGGATTCGAACCTGATTTCACGACAAATAGGGGAATTAATGCGTATGTATACCCCTAAACCTAGCATGTGACTATTGGAGTCTTTACTAATCAAAGGATAGTACCCATCAACGCTAACATCTAAAGAAGGAATTGCAGAATTTAAATTTGTTTCACTGAGTGCAAGCAAGTCTGGTGAATTTTGCAGGAGGTAAGACTCAACTGATAGAAAGTTGCTTCGTAGACTGCGAATATTTGTAAAAGATATATATAAGTGGTGGGGATGGTTTTTTAGGTTTTAAATTTTTGGTTACTTTGGTCATGATTTGGGTTTAATGAGAACTTGACTCATTCGTAGATAGAGCACAGCCTTCTAATCAATGAGCTATGCAGTTGTCTCAGTCCTGTTAATTAACCCTAAGCCGTGACAGGGCTCCTTATGTGGCTTTGACAATGCACACCAAAAGCATTAACAGGGACACCATCCATGCGCAACATCGCACTGTTAATACTCTGATATTTTGCAGCTGTTGATGGAATCAGCCTCTCTGAGAGCTACCACAGAGTTCGGGAAACCTTACTACCAGCCGGCCTCAGAACCATTAAACTGAGTTTTAGAGCTGTACCCTCATATGGAGATAACAGGAAGAGTTGCATAGCCATTATCAAGTGGCATAAGCAAAATTCTATGAGTAGATTCAAGGAGATCCAGCATTCATCATCCTAGGCAGGAAACAATGTAACACAGGTTACATCTACGCCAGCCTAATAGATGAGGAAGGGGTTCGATGCTGGTTAGCAGAATTTTTCTGCTTACCCCTAATGTCTTTGCCTAGGAGGCCTTCTACAAGACAGTAGCTGGATGCAGTTAACATCTGCCCAAGATGAGTATTTTTATCGAGACACCATCTCTAGCCTTTACTCAACCAAGAGCCCCAAGGCAGGGAAAATTTTAGTCGGAGTTTATTTCTCCTAGCCTTTGCCTAAGAAGAGCACACTCTGCAAGGCAGCAGGACTTGTGGCAGGTGGTACTGGGTTACGTGATACCAGTAGTAAGATTGATTTTGATTATCCTGACCTGACTAAAAAGAGTTACTTCCCCCAACAGTACTTTGAGAAAACCATGCATGACATTTTGGAAGTGCATAAGGAAAAACACTGCATCTAACAAAATACAGGAGTCTAAGGTGAGTGTAGGTTTTGCAGTTGGAGTAAGTAGTTAGTTACTGAGCTCACGCTGCATCAGAGTATAAACAGAACACAAACAAACTTAAATCAACTTACGGGTGAGTCAACACCGCGCCAGAGGTTCAGACAGAACACAGACATACATAAAGAACATAAAGTAACTTACGGGTGAGCGAACACCGAGCCAGAGGTTTAGACAGAACACAAACATACATATAAAGTAAATTACAGGTGAGCTAAAGGTGAGTTTCCACTAATCCGTTTTTCTACGGGAACGGGATAGGAAAGGGAAAAATAATCACTTGAGCATGCGCAGTTTTACTTCCGACAAATTAAAACTTATAATACGCATGCCCACGTTATTACTTTTCCCTTTCCTTTCCCGTTCCCGTGAAAAAACGGATGAGTGGAAACTCACCTTAATACAGTAACTAAGGCACCTCCAAGGTTGTGTTTAGATCATATCCCATTAGGAACGATTATTTATATTTGCGTATTTTTAATTGCAAGGTAGATAAAAGATTAAAAAGCAAGCGAGATAAAAACAATAGTAAAAATTTCGTCGGCGATAGTGCAAATCCGCGTTACTAGCATTGGCTACTATATTCGGACATTATTAATTTTAACACCAAATATTTATTGTTGAGATTACAAAAAATATGAATAAATACTTTTGGGTTCATTTTATACTAAAATGAACCCAAAATCAGTTAAAATAAAAAATATATAAAGTTTTAAACTTCTTCAGTAAAAAAAATGTATTGTAGATATGCGGTATTATCCAATGCTAGTTACGCGGTTTTGCACTATTTCCGACAATTTTGTTTTCTAAATGACATTGAAGTGTTATTAAATTTACCTTAAATAACGGTGCTATTTAATAAAAATATAGAATAACAATAATGAAAAACATCAGATCTTGGCCAGAGATCCAAAACATGGCCATTGCGAATTTATTCCTGGCCATTAAGTTTTACGAAGTAAAAATAGTGATAATACTTTTAAATTTAAATTAAAAACAAAAGAAATTTATTGTAAAGAGTTTAAAAAAAGAAGTTCTGCATAAATTTTTACTCGTATAAATTTAGTTCTTTTTTTAACAGGTAAACAAACAATAGATTTTAAAGCGCTTCACAACATTTAATGTTTTCAAATTAGCAAATGTCTTCAAATAAATAAAAAACGGCTTCGAGCATTTAAGTGCTTCGAGCGGGAACGAACCCGCAATCTTTGGTTGCTCTAACCAAAGAACCTTTAAGGGTTCTTCGTGTTGACGCTGGTGGAGAACTCGTAGAGGTTCTTCAAAGAACCCTTTGCGAAGGTTCTTCGGAAGAACCTTAAAATAAGGTTCTTTAAAGAACCTTTTATAGTTTTTTAACGAACCGTTCAATATTTTTGTATTAATATTTCGTTGCACGGATACTTTTTTGACTTCTTGAACATTTTTTATTATCTGATATTTATATAATATATAACTATTTAATAGATTTTTAATATTTAATTATAATTATTTAAGATATTTAAGCTAGTTACTTAAGGCCAAAATAAAAATGCAAACAACGACTTTCCTAAATATTTTACATATATTTCAATATATGGCAATAAAAAAAAAAAACTTTTTTTAAACAATTGATATAAATATTTTCAAAAAAGTAACAAAAATAAATTTTATTTTACAATCCAATATATCTATGTTTATAAAAATATGTCATCAATTATAAAAAAAGTTTTCCAGTGTTAAATCCACTGTCCAATATATAAATGTTTTTGCTTGAAATTAGCTGTACGAATAAACGTGAGATTTCTGAAGTCGCATTCGTTTAAAGAATTATCTAAAATTCAATAATGGAATGAATATATATATATATATATATATATATATATATATATATATATATATATAGAGAGAGAGAGAGAGAGAGAGAAAGAGAGAGAGAGAAAGAGAGAGAGAGAGAGAGAATCACAATAGATAATATTGTACAATTCATTATTTGTAATGCAAATCAATTTTGAATAAAGAATTATATATACATATATATATATATATATATATATATATATATATATATATATATATATATATATATATATATATATATATATATATATATATATATATATATATATATATATATATATATATATATATATATATATGCTTGTAAGTCTTGTCCAAAAAAAGCTTGTTAAAGTGAAATTCGATCTCTTTTCGACCACGATGTTGAGTGCACGATGGAGTGCAATTAGTAGATAAGATATCTATTGCAAATTGCTTAAATAATCAATTTTTTAAAACTTTTTCATCACCTGAAACTCAAATACAATTTATAAATACATTTCTTTTTTTCAAATTTCAAAGTATAAATATGAAGACAATCTTCAATGTAGGTGTGAGAACTTATGATTGTGCTCTCATCAAGTTAGTAGACAGAAAGGAGCCTGTTCGTTTAAACATCTCACATTCCATTTTGAGTCAAATGACTTGCTGTCAGACAATCAATACAGTTTTCGATTCTCTCGCTCCACGATTTGCTAACTGGCTAACTACTGTGACTGAAAGATTGTGCATTAGATAAAGGCTGAGAGGCAAGGGCTATTGCTCTTGACTTATCTAAGGCTTTCAACAAAGTCTGGCATGTTAGTCTTCTCCATAAGCTTGATTCATATGGTGTATCTGGAAGAGTTTTTGAGATTATCAAATCGTTTCTTTGTAATGGTTTATAAAGCTCATCATCAAAAGCCAACATTCTTATTCATTTCCAGTAACTTCTGGGGTACCTCAAGGTTCTATTCTTGGTCTTGTTTTGTTTTTTATCTACATTATTAATTTTTCCAGCAACATTACATATAAGGAAACTCTTTTTGCTGATGACTCAACTTTATACTCCTGTCTTGACAAAAAGTCTTCTGTTTTAGATTGCTTAGAACAGGCAGCCGATCTTGAATCTGATATCACTTCTTCGTGCTCATCATTTCATCTCTCCTGATTCCATTCTTCACCTCTACTAACCTCTTATTTGCACCTGTATGGAAAACTGTTGTCATATTTGGGCTGGCTCTTCTTATGATGCTCTTTCTTTTCTACACAAGGTCCACAAATGCATTGTAAATATAGTTGGACTTGGTCTATCTTCTAAGCTCAAGTCTCTTTCCCATCATCTTAAAGTTAGATCTTTCTCTTTTCTACAAATACTATCATGGTCACTGCTCTAAGAAGCTTTTATCTCTAGTTCCATGTACTAAAACTCATTCTCGCTTGACTCTTCATTTAACAAAGTCTCATTCATTTTACTGTATCTGTCCCTGAATGCTCCAAAAACTTATATTCGTCTAGTTTTCCACACACTTTAGAGCTCTTTCAACCCTTAAAACTATCTATCTTTTTTCAAACCTTTGGAGCTCTCTCTCATCTTCATGTTTTCCTGACTCATACAAACTACATCTTATTAACTCTTCTGTTAACCGTCTCCTTACTCTATAACTATATTCTTTTTTTCTAGTAACTCCCAACTTAATAGTGGTTGCTTGCAGCCTTGTTAGGAGTGAATCAGAATAAAATAAAATAAAAAAATCATGATGGTAACCATGTATTTAGACTCAATATAGGTACACCCATCTTGTAGTATATATGTATCAAGCAGTTGATAATCACAAACTTCATTTGGTAAACATATTGGCAAAGATTCATACTCTTTAACTCTGAATGCATGCATATGTGCATATATGCATGTGTCACATAGTAGCAGCTCCCCGCAAAATAACCAGAGTTGTCATAATTAAATAATATTTTGAAAAACAAAGGAATTTCTTCAGTTTTTAATAAAGATAAAAAAAATATATTGTACAAATGAAACTGAATCCAATTTATATTACTAGCATTACATTTACAAATAGTTTCTTTTTTATCAAAAACATCATTGACAACAGTGAACTCCTGATATCTTGAACCCGGGGTTCAAGATAACTCGAAAAACTTTTGAGTTCCCCTTGAACCCTTACTAACACTTTCTTATAAAAATCACTCAATAACTCAAACTCAATTAATAATATCAAACGAAACTTGAATTTCATTTTTATCTATAAACCATTCTTTAGCCTCAGATATGAATGAAAAAGAATTTTTTTGTAGTAAATGTAGGTTGTATTATTTCAAAAAGATGTTGCAAAAGTTTATGAGCTGGTTTACCAATAGTTAAAACTATAGTTCGCATAGGGTAACCTTTATCACTTTTATGTGCTTTAATGCATCCATATAATCTAGGTGGAACAGCGTCAAAAGGATATATTTTATCATAAGTTTTTTTATCAATTTTTTTTTCCTTTTTTAATTTACTGAGAGTTTATTGAATTAAACAAAGAAAATTTTGTGTAGGATCCACAGCAGAAATAGTGTAGTTACCAAGTTGATCTTTGATTTTTTTTATTGCTGGTTCTGAATCTAAAATAGCAAATCCACATCCTTTATCAAAAGGGTATATCTTTATTTAGTTCGAGTTTTTTAGTTCATTTAAAGCTAGATATTGATTTTTAGAAAAATTACTAGCTATTTTTACATTTAAAAACATGTTTAATGTTTTGCTTACATTTTGTTGCAAAAATTCAGCTTTTTCAATATTAACATTTTCCTACAATTTTAAAGCACATTCTTCAGTTGATACTATAATGTACATAAACGAAATTTGATTTTTTGATGGTACAAATTGTGGGCCAAGATTTAATAAATTTTCCTGGTTGCTAGATAATAACTTAGCAATTGAAATACAACGCTTACAGTGCTCTTATTCACAGGAGTATATCTTAAATTGCGACAATGGTAACTTAGTGATGACACGCCATTGGAGACCACTTTTTGTTAAAGTTAAGTCAAAATCTGCAACGTTGCAATGACATCATTTTTGTTTTTAGTTTTTATAAATTTTGTATGACGGTTTTCTCAGTTTGATAATGCTTTATACTATATAAGCCGAAATATCACCATTTAATAATAAAAATAATATATAATCGAACATGATGTTTTTAATCAATTATATATATATATATATATATATATATATATATATATATATATATATATATATATATATATATATATATATATATATATATATATATATATATATATATATATATATATATATATATATATATATATATATATATATATACATATATATATATATGTATATATATATATATATATATATATATATATATATATATATATATATATATATATATATATATATATATATATATATGTATATAAATATACAAGGTGTTCGGGATAAATTTGACATATTTATAATTAATTATATTTTTTTGTAGATTAGAGGTATTAACACACTAAAGGTCATTTAAAAGTTTGGACCATTTTTCATTCATATACAAGATGTCAGAAAGGATGGATGACTGGAACCCACCTGAATCATGGAAGAGAATAACTTGCATCATGAGGATTCATGCTGACCATCAAAATAAGGATATTATGACTGCTGCCCAATGCTCCCTGAACACAGTAAAAATAATCAGGCATGAACTAAAGACTTGCAATGGTGACTATGAGGATGTAGTAAAAAGAAAGATCCCTAGCAAACAATCTGATTGCATTCGTACAGCAGAATTCCTCGCAAGTCTGCAGGAACAGGTGTTGAAGAACCCTGGCATTGGAATTCGGGTTTTGTCACGTGAAATGAATGTTGCAGCCTCTACTATGAAGCTTGCACTCAATGAAGACCTTCGCTACTACTCATACAAGCGTCGCAAAGGTCAGCTACTCACAGAAAAGGGATGTGAAAAATGTTTGATAAACGCAAAGAAACTTCTAGACAAAGTGAAACATCCTGTAGAACCACAAACAATCTGGTTTATTTCTGATGAGCTTTGCCAGAATCAAAAACACAACACACAGAATAACAGATAGCTTGCATGCAGTACAAAGGACATTCCTTGTGTAATACAGACTAAATTTCCCCAAACTGTGATGGTTTTTGGATGTGTATCCTCTGAAGGCGATGTGATGCCTCCGCATTTTTTCCAAGAGGACCTCAGGTTGACTTCAGATGGCTACGTGGAGTTGCTGAACACTGTAGTCAAGCCCTGGATAACAAGGGTAGCCAATGGTAGGCCGTATGTGTGGCAGCAGGATTTGGCCCCTTGCCATACCTCTGGGAAAAGTCATAAATGGTTGTCTGAAAATTTCTACGACTTCACTAGTCCAAATGTTTGGCCTCCAAACTCCCCAGACCTTAACCCCATGGATTATTTTGTATGGGGCGCAGTTGAAATAGACACCAATCGCACTTCCAGTAATACAAAAGCCCAGTTAGTGGATAAAATTAAAACAGTTTTTGAGGCCCTTCTCAGGGAGACTGTAGCATTAGCTTGTTCGAAATTCCGAAGCAGGATTGAAGCAGTGATCAATGCTAATGGTTGTTATTTTGAGTGAATTTTGTTCATAGTATTGTAATTTACTATGCCTGTAATTTTTTTGTCAACTCATTAAATTTAACAGATACAAAGAAGATTTTCCTTTTTCTTTTGAAACTGTCAAACTTATCCTGAACACCCTGATCCTGATCACCGTTCTCCTAAATGAGCAATAAGTGTCAACTTAAATTACAAAGAAACCACAATATGCCTGTGAAAGCTTATGACTCCTGGATTCCAAAAATGTAAAAAATCAAATCATCCTATTACGTCCGAGAAAGAAAATCACTTTTGAAAATTTTTATTTTGCACATATTCATGAAATGACGGCATTCTCAAAATTTTACATTTTTACAGCATATCTTAACATTCAAAAAACTCTTTGAAAATAATAAAACCTTCTTAACATAATAAAGAAACAAAAAATATGAAAATGTGAAAGATTTTATGTTATAAAATTGGTAGTAATCCAAATAGGTAAAAAATCACTTGGGTAAAATATTGCTTTTCTGAAAGTTTTTTTCAAATAAGTTAACTCTAGAATAATTTCAATAAAAGTTTTTTTTAATTTGCACTTTTTGAATAATATTGGTAATTTTAAATTATTTTTAAGAATTTACCAAAAAATTCCGGGAAAAGACAATTAACTACAAATCAAAGCTTTTGAAGGTCGATTTTTTAACCTTTTCTCCTGAAATAAATTGAAAATGCCTAATCATGCAAGAAGTCATGATGAGAACAGAAAAGTTGTTTGTATCATGTGTCTTAGAAAAGGAAATCGTGAATTGACACCATTTTTGGTCAGCAAAATTCAAAACAACTACAAAAAGCAGTTCAACTTTGATGATCCAAGAATTCCTCAAGGTCTTTGTGATCCGTGTAGACTGGCCCTTGGAAAGTGTGAACAAGCGCAGAAGGTTGTTTTGCCCAAGCTGTTTCAATTTGAAACCATATATATAAAAGTTCACACACGTGGTCAAGCTTGTGAATGCTTGATTTGTGACATAGGGCAACATAAACTGACAGAGAAACACCCTCTTGAAAGAACAAAAGCTGGAGAGAAAACATCAGAAGATGTTCTACATGTCTCTCTCTTATTGGTCGAGGTTTACCCCATCATTGCTCTTCATCACAGTTCCTTGAAAACTTAAGGGAGCTTGCAAAATCTGATGGAATTGTGGCAGAACAAATTGCCAGCTCGACAATTGTAAGCAAAGAATCTTCTTCTTGTGGAACCATTAGACTTGTGCAGCCAAAAGGAGGAGGACTGCTCCCAATCACACAAGGTTTGTATATAATTCTTCATTAAGGTCGACTATCACATTTAAGTAACTGAAATATTATATTTTACTCTTTAACAGGTCCTTCTTGCTCTAAGCACTTGTTCAAAGATCCAGCTGTAGTCACCGCAAAGGATCTTGCTCAAGTTCAACTAAATACAGGATTGTCAAACAGTGGAATAAAAAAACTGACGTCCACCATTAGGCATGTTTTGTCTGCCAAAGATCTGGAATTAAATATATTGCACAAGTTCCAGGATCTCGGAAAAAGTCTAGAATAACACTTTACACAAACCCCAACAACATTCATTAGTTCAGATCAAAAGAAGTCTCAAAGTGTTGTTGTCCATTGCAAAAATCTCCAAGCACTCACTGAAGAAGTTCTACTTTCAAGGAAGGTTTTCTCAAAACACATCATTAAACTTGGAATAGATGGTGGTGGAGGTTTTCTTAAAGTCTGCCTTGGAGTTCTACAAAATGAAGCAGATAGTGAAGCTGTGTCTCTGCCAAGGATTCGAGTAAAATAAACTTCTCGAAATCTTCAACGTCCAAGGATTCTGGAGTAAAATAAACTTCTGGTTGCAGTTGCTGAAGGAGTTCAAGAGAATTACTCCCATGTAAAGCTTATTCTCTCTCTCATTTCAATCAGTGAAATCAACTTTGTTGTCTCATGTGATATGAATTTGGCAAATATAATTTGTGGATTGTAATCACATGCTTCAGCTCATCCATGCACATGGTCCACTGTGGAAAGCTCTAACCTTGCAAACCGAGGTACTCTGAGGACTTTTAGATCTTTGAAGCAAACACACAAAATCTACACAGCAGCTGGATCCTACATCAAGAAAGCAAAATTGTTTGGAAACGTGATTCATGACCCTATTCTCTCACTTGATGATGATGATGCACTTGTGCTTGATCTCATTCCACCAATGGAGCTTCATCTACTGCTTGGGGTTGTTAACCATCTGTTCAAGATTTTAACAGGCCTTTGGCCCAAATCAGCTGAATGACTCCAAGCTTTGCACATTCAGCCCCAACCTTTTCATGGTGGTCAATTTGCTGGGAATGATTGCCACAAGCTCTTCAAAAATCTCGACCTTCTCCAAACACTGGCTGAAAATGACAGTGCCTTTCAAGTTTTCAGCATCATTGACAGCTTTCAAAAGTTTGGTCTTATTGTTTCTGCATGTTTTGGCAACAAGTTGGATTGCACTTATGCAGAAAAAATTGATTCATTCAGAGATTCATATTTGGCATTGCCAAGAGGAAGCATCACTCCAAAAGTACATGCAGTGTTTTTCCATGTTAAGGACTTCATCCAAAAAACAAGGTCTCCTCTTGGAATCTACACTGAGCAAGCAACAAAATCTATTCATCATCGTTTTCAGAACCATTGGCAACAATACAAACGACCTATCAGCCATCCATATTATGGAAAAAGGCTAGAAATGTGCCTAGTTAAATTTAATAGCAAAAGTCTGTGAACAGTTTGGAATTTGTAAAGAATTTTTTTTGTCAAGAATGTTGTTGCTTTAATTGTGGAATTTATTTTAATATTTCTTTTGTATTTACCCACATGATCTTTTACCTATTTTGATTACTACCAAACTATTATTGAAATTATTCTAGAGTTAACTCATTAGAAAAAACTTTCAGAAAAGCAATATTTTACCCAAGTGATCTTTTACCTATTTGGATTATTACCAATTTTATAACATAAAATCTTTCACATATTCATATTTTTTGTTTCTTTATTATGTTAAGTAGGTTTTATTATTTTCAAAGAGCTTTTTGAATGTTAAGATATGCTGTAAAAATGTAAAATTTCGAGAATGCTGTCATTTCATGAATATGTGCAAAATAAAAATTTTCAAAAGTGATTTTCTTTCTCGGACGTAATAGGATGATTTGATTTTTTATATTTTTGGAATCCAAGAGTCAAAAGCTTTTACAGGCATATTGTTGTTTCTTTGGAATTTGAGTTGACACTAATTGCTCGTTTAGGAGAACAGTGATATATATATATATATATATATATATATATATATATATATATATATATATATATATATATATATATATATAAATATATATATATATATATATATATATATATATATATATATATATATATATATATATATATATATATATATATATATATATATATATATATATATATATATATATATATATATAGGCTTTGAATGACTAATGAACTTTAACTCAGATAAGACTTAGCTAATTTTTTAGCTAATCGTTATCACAATAATCGAGATCTTCCTATTTTTATGAACGGTAATATACTTGATGAATCATCTACACTTTGGCTCCTAGAATTAACTCTTACCTCTGATCATTCTCAAAAACCATATATCAAATCCATTTCAAAATAAAATAGCATGCATCTCCTTATCAGGCTTGCTGCATTCTTACTATTGATTCTGTCATACTTTTATGGAATAGTTGCCATATCTGGGGTGGATCTTCCAATGATGCTCTTTCTCTTTTTGATAAGGTGCATAATCGTAAACATAGTTGGACCTGTTCTAGCAGCCAACCTCCAAACATTGTCACATCTTAATGTTGCTTCTCTTTTTCTTTTCTACAAATACTATGATGGGCGCTAGTGTCTCTTGTGCCATCTACTAAAATTCATTCTCATGAACTTATGCATCAATGAAGCCTCATCCCTTTACTGTGACTGTTCTTAAGTTTATTAAGTTACCCCTTACTAAAGAGAAAGAGGTTGATCGCAAATTGAACTTTATTGATATAATTATTAACTCTGTGAATTATAAGTTTAATACTTCAAAATTTTACAAAAAAAAATACACAGTTTTACAAACTAATTTTAAAAGCTTCACTAATATTAATTATGAACTAGGATTCATTAAAACTCTGATCAATGGGGCCTTCAAAAAACAGCAAGTTTTCATCTAGAAATTGTAAAAATTAAATAAACTCTCCAAAAACTCTTTTGCTTTCAACTTAATTGACAAAACCTTCAAAAATTGACTAAACAATTTTGTCTCTCCTAAAGAAAACATGTCATCTCCAAAACCATCTGATATACATTACTTTAAATTCCCTTATATTGGAAAATTTTCAAATACATTTCAACATCAATTAATTAAATACATTTAAAATATTGTAAAGATAATATAAAAGCAAGACTAGTTTTTACAACTTTTAAAATAAGTAGTATGATTTCATCAAAAACCCCTAACCCCCAAATTTAAAATCCTTTGTTGTCTATAAAGACAACAAGTTGTTGTCTACAAATTATAAATTTGTTTGCTCCAGCTGTAATGCTGGATATATTGGTGAAAACACCAGACACTACACAACAACGGTTTCAGAACATTTAAATTCAGATAAGGCATCCTATATTTACAAACATCTTACTTCAACGCAAAAATGCAAAAACTCAACTGACTCTTTTTCTATTATTGTCAGAGTTTCGTTATGGTAATTACTTAAATATATATATATATATATATATATATATATATATATATATATATATATATATATATATATATATATATATATATATATATATATATATCATATATATATATATATATATATATATATATATATATATATATATATATATATATATATATATATATATATATATATATATATATATATATATACATAATTCTTTCATATACATAATTCTTTCATATACATAATTCCTAATAATATAATAACTATTGTTATTATATTATTAAGAATTATGTATATGAAAGAAACACTAACCTTTAAGAACTATTACATCCATGAATTAATAAAATAACCCACTGTAAAATCAATAAAGTTAACAAAATAAAGACCACGTAATAAAGCAATTTTAAGTAACAAACAATAATATATCTGTGGAACAAGGCACGTGTGTTGTTGTTATTAATATTGCTACGTAAATTTTTTTAAATGTTGTTCGGCAAAATACGCAAGTAAAAATTAATCGTTCCGAATGGGATATGATCTAAACACAACCCACCTCCAACTATATGTAAAAAAACAAAAAAAACCAAAAAACAATATATATACTATAGGCATGACTGATATAAGATAGTACTGATGACAGGAAGAACACTCCTTCTAGCCTTTGCTTAGAAAGCAAATCCTGCAAGGCAGCAGAACATGGAACAGGTTGCACTGGGTTACATGTTACCAATAGCAGGATGATCATGAAGACCATACTCCTGACCTGCCTAGTGCCATTGGACTTGTGTGGTTTTCAAATGGAAAACAGTACCCAGCTTGGCGAAATCCACGACCATCATCAACAATGTACTGTAGACCTCTGCGTTTTAAATTTGAAAAAGAAACGGCAGCAGTTTCTAAGTCAGAAGAGGATCTCATTAGGGTTAAGATTTCAAACTTGCAAGATACTGAAGTTGATATAAGTAATAAAAAAAATCAAAATAAATCATATAATACAAATTACAATGATTTATGGAAAAGTTCATACCTCTTCCTATATATTATATTATATTATACCTCTATATTCCTTCCTATATATTATATTATAATATACTATATATTATATTATATTATACCTCTTCCTATATAATACCTCTTCCTATATATTGAAAACAATCTCCACACATTGAGGCATCAGTATAAGAACTTGGATTTGGACTACTTTTTTTTCCTGTGGTAAGATGGGGTCAATGAACTCCCTTAAGTTCTCTATGTTACTTCTAGTGTCCCTTGCCAAACTACAGATTGGACATTGACATAATTCAGACACCATCTGTATTCTGCCAAGCATTGAAATAGTAACTCTTCCTCTTTGCCTGGAGATTTCTGCATTTTTAACATTTTTTCCTTTCTGTAAATAAATTTTATATATCATGGATTTAAGAAACTAAAACTATTTTTACAAAAAGTGACAGATTTAAAATGACAAAAAAAACAAAAAAAGATAAATACATCTTTCTTATATATTGCAGTCTTGCACTGCTTCCTTACTAGTTTTTTTAAAGCAATTTGAGCTGGATTTTGTAGGAGTATACATTGTTTGTTCTTGTTGCAACATCCAAAATAAATTATGCATTTTCTCTCCTGATGATTTCTTTTCCGATTTATTTACTTCTTTTCAAATTTTATTATTTTCTGCTAAAATACATGAAACACTTATATGTAAATATATGTAAATATATGTAACATTTAATTCTAAAAAATAAATGTGTTCTTGTAATATTTTGAAATTTATTAGACTATCTGTAGTTCCATAGACGTCAAACGTTTGGTACATAATTAGTTACCAATAAAAAAAAACAAAAAAACATGAAATTTCAATTTAGGAGCAGGTAGAATTTTAATTTTTGGCTAATGTTATTTAACTATGTCTTTCTGATATTTCTGCTTAAAAAAATCCCGGGTACCTTCACTTGTACTGTGTACCTAAACCCTCTATCTGGAAGAAGTGTATTGTAAGTTGTGATGATACCTCAAAAAAAAATTATCAAGATAACATTACCATTTTGATTGTCAACCAAAATTTTTTTCTTGCTTTTATTATTCAATTTACAGAAACCAAAAACAGAAAAAATTGAACATGTAAAAATTGAACGGTAAAAACTCAGTAAAGAAACAAATTAAATACAAAAAAAAAAAATGCGAATTAAGCAAAATGAACTAAAAAAATAAAAAAACTCTGTTAATAAAATCATTTTAATTTTTTTTTTTTTGCATTTCTGTTTTTCTATGATTTTTAAAACCTCAAAAAACTCTAAGCAAATGTAGATTTCCAGTACTATTAACAATGTGAACAACTTGCCTACCATGCCAAGTCTGTTTTAGACAAACTTTTTTCTTCCAGCTCAATTTTTTTGTTCCAAGGCAAATATCATAATTTTTTGTCTTTATATCTTAGTTTGTTAATTTCTTTTTTAATAGTTTCTGTTCTTATTACATATTAAAAGTTCTGTTTTTTTACATATTTAGTGAGTCATGTTAACTGTAGTAATGGTTTCAGAGATTATTGCTACTTTTTCAGCAGTACAGATGCAACATTTGTAGCACAAAACTGGAATGATTCTCTTTCATTATGTCAAAATTATGGAGGGAATCTGTTAAGTATATCAGATGAAGCAGAAAATTCATTTATTTTAAATTTCATTAAGAATGACAGCTTGAAGGAAAAGCATTTTTGGATTGGTAAGATAGTTTTATGTTTTTAATATACTTTTGTTGTAAAAATTCTGCAATTTTGTTTATATTTTATTATTTATGAAGGTCTATATGCTCTTCAGAGAACATTTGCTTGGTCGGATAATTCATCTTCTGCGTTTTCAAGTTGGTCAGATGGTCAACCAGATAATAGTAATGGAACGCAGGATTGCGTAGTAATATCTCAAAAAGGTTGGAATGACAAAACTTGCACGCATAATTATGGATTTATTTGTAAAGTTAAAAAAGGTAAATTTTAGGTATCTATTGTTTGCATTTCATTTGCCAATAAAATTTTTAATTTTGTAATAAAAATTTAAAAAACTGCCATCACCAAGCAACCAACCCTCACCAAGCAACCAATCTCACCTCACATGCAAAAGAATTTTTAAAAAGATAAGATTTTGTTTGTATTTAACAAAGTGTTATTTAAATTAATTAAGTAGGATAAGTAATAACTAGTATCTTCAAAGTTTTGAAATAATTTGAGATCATCTATTTTTTAAAGTAAAGATTAAATTTGAAATGCAAGTTTAATGTCTAGACAAATAGCAGGTAGAATAATTGTTTCCAAAGAGAAATAACATGGCTGATTTTTCAGACATTAAAACATCCTCTTAGGATGACTTTTGTAAAACTGAATGATATTATTTCTAAAATTATTAGTATTGTTTATTCATCCCTAATAAAAATAATTTATATTTTTAATATAATTATATTTCTATTTCTGAAATTATAAGTATTGTTTATTCATACCTAATAAAAATGTTTTATATTTTTGAATATTGTTTTTAGTTTCATTACTTAAACCTGCTTCTAGTCAAAGTAAGTTTATTTTATGATTTTTTAAAGGTCACAATGATTTTCAGGATGATGATGATGATTTTTACTATGATATTATATGTTAAATTTGAATCTATATTTATATTTGTTTGTATATTTATTTATTTTAGTCTTTCCTCAAGCTTCTGATAATAGTAAGTTTACAGTTTAAAACTATTGTTGGCGCATTATATTATGTTTAATAACACAGAACAACAACAAAAAATTTTAAACCAGTTATTTAAAAATAAGTTAAAAACATTTTTTTGTATTTATTGTACCAGTTCATGGTGAAATTTCTGCCTGTGGCAACTGAGCGGTGCTTTTTGAGATTTTTAAAAGAAAAAATTTTTAACATGAAGCCCTTTTGTTAATTAGAGCATTATATATATTTTAGTGAATTTTTTTTATGATTGCATTTGGTTTGGTCAAGCACAGTTGATATATTTAGCAGTATGATGAGCTTGTATTTGATTTTTTATGTATTGCATAGGCCCAGACTATAGATATATAAATTACTGGATATGGTATAGGCATGCCAAGCCTTATAATTTTAGAAAAAATTTTGAAGCCGCTCTTTAATTGAAAAAGTGACGTAGAGTGAGGCAAAAAAATAAAATAAAAATTCGTTAATATTTAGATGTTTAATAACTTAAATCCAAAATTCATTATGTTAGCTCATATATTCTATATGATAAAATTACAAAAGTTATAAAATATGATAAGATTAAAGACTTAAGTCTATTTAATAGTATTGTGTTGATCGAGAGACCTAAAAATCCAATGATAAGCAGCTTTTTTATAGTAAAGTAATATTGACAAATAAAATATATAGTCTAAATATTAACAATATATTTTGATTGAATCAATTTGGTTTTCCAAAAGATAGTGTTCTTAGAAGACAGTAACCATATTTATATACATCTTTATCAATGTCTATTAAATTTACTATTATTTAAATTCATATTTACGTATATTATAAACATTTGGTGTATATCCATATTGACAAGGAATTTAAATTTTTTAGTTTAAAGTAATTTTTAAATGTGTAAAACCAGTCATATCAAAGATGGAATTCATACAAGGTTTATATACAAATGTATATATGTATCTATATTATATAAAAATATACATTCACACATATAACTTATGTGTGTGTGTACACACATACATGACAATAAATGATACATACAAACATAAACACACACACACATATATGTATATGTATATATATATATATATATATATATATATGTATCTATATTATATAAAAATATACATTCACACATATAACTTATGTGTGTGTGTACACACATACATGACAATAAATGATACATACAAACATAAATACACACACAAACACACACACATATATGTATATATATATATATATATATATATATATATATATATATATATATATATATATATATATATATATATATATATATATATATATATATATATTATATATATTTATATATATTTTTTATATATATATATATATTTATATATTATATATATATATATAAATATATATATGTATATATATATATATATATACATATTATTTATGTACATATTATATATATATATATATGTATAATATATATATAATATATATATATATATATATATATATATATATATATATATATATATTATACATATATACATATATACATATATTATATGTATATATTATATATATATATATATATATATATATATATATATATATATATATATATATATATATATATATATATATATATATATATATATATATATATATATATATATATGGTAGTCACAAAGTTTTTCCCATAAACTGTTGTTTTAAAGAGAGCGTTAATAAGCCTGACCAGAAAATGTTAAAAAACTTCAAAAAAAAAAATTTTTTTTTATTATGATAGACTGCCTGCCCAAACCAAACCCTCAGTTGATGTAGCAGCACTCTCTTGCGAGTCAGGCTATTTGTCAGTCAATGTAGCAGCACTCTGTTCCGAGTCAGGCTATAAGATAGTCGATGTAGCAACACTCCCTTGTAGAAGCAGGCTACAAGATAGTCGATGTAGCAACACTTATGCATGTTTAAAAAATGTTTTTTAACAAAACAAAAACAAAAACACCACTAATTAAAAAAACTTTCTGGTCATTATTATTGCGGTTTTTTTAAAAAAACAATAAAATTTAATGTACTTCCACATTAATTTAATTGCTTTGACATTTCGACGACAATAAAATGCAGCTTAAGAGACAACGTAAAAAAGTTGTAGTCGAAAGAGACCATAAAAGTCTCTTTCGATATATATATATATATATATATATATATATATATATATATATATATATATATATATATATCGAAATATATATATATATATATATATATATATATATATATAAAATATATATATAATTTTTGGTCTTAAGGCAAGGCCAAGGACTAACAACTATGTATATACATATATACATAGTTGTTAGTCCTTGGCCTTGCCTAAAGACCAAAAATTAAAACCTCGGTCTTGGCTTTGGTCTTGGCTTTGGTCTTGGCTTTAAATGTTTTAACCTTGGCCTTCAAACAAAAACATAAAATTTAAGAATTAAAACTTTTCATTTTTTATTTTTATGTATTTTTATCTTCGATATAAATCCTCAAATATGTTTTCTTGTTGACTTGCATAACCTTGGTTTATTTTCACAACATATGGTTTATTGTCACAGCAATTGTTACCTACAGTTTTATAAATAACTGGCTTTATCATTAGGTAAAAATTTAGGTTTTTTGTCTTGAAAATGTTTGCATAGGCCTTGGCCATGAAACTCTTATTCTTGGCCTTGACCTTAAAACATTTGGTCTTGTAGCTTTTAGCTTTAGCTTTGGCCTTGTAACATGTAGCCTTGGCTTTGCTACTTTTGGCCTTGTTAACAGCTCTGTATATATACAGTTATTTTTATACATGTTTTTAGAAATACTGTGACTAACTATTCAAATAAACAATATTTAAATTTTTTTATGCATATCATTCTTTTTAGAATTAAATCTTTAATATCACAATCAAGACTACTTCTGTAATCTTTGAAATCACATTTCAAAGCAAAATTTTTGTTGCATTAAGCATTTGAAAAGTTTTCTTTTTAATTTTTTTAAGAATTCAGTACAATAAAATAACTTCTTGATCACTGCAGATTGTTAAAACCTATGCAATCTCCTTATTAAATCTTTTTTCATAAATTGTATTTTTTTCAAAATTGCACCTATACTTTTTCTTATTTACAATTTTGTAAGGATTCGTTTAGTGTAATAAATTTTAGGTTTCTGAATATTTTTACTTATGGTTGGTTTTAAATATCGAAAATTTAATGTTATAACACATTTTTAGCAAAGAAAAATTGTTATTATAGCATAAGGTCTTAAATATTTTTGTAAACATTAACCATTTATTTTGCTTTTTAAAAAACAAATATAACTTGCTGAAGAGGCAATAAAATTATTTTGCTTGGTCTACCTGACTTCAAAGGATATCTATTTAAAAATGATTAGCTAAGATTTTCTATTTATACATATCTTCTAAAAGCTACACAGAAAAGTATGTATTATATATATATATATATATATATATATATATATATATATATATATATATTTAGGTTTATATATACAGTTATATATACATATACCTATATATACAGTTTGTTTATGAACTATATTCCTACCTATGAAAATATCATCAGGTCCCTTCAGCAGATTTATCTTACATTCAAAAGCACATTTCAATACTAGTATCAAGTCTTTAAGCATATAGTACACAAACATGTATGTATATTATACATAAATATATTATACATATATCTAGATGTATATTTAATATATACATATATGTAGATGTATGTAGTTAATCTTCTATAAAATTCATATAAATCTTGCAATATAAAACCAAATACGAATTATATACTAAGTTAATTTGTGGCATAATAATTCAAAAAAGTAATAAAAAATTCTATGAAACTCTGAATATTACATAAAATTGAAATGTAAAATGTAAATATGTAAATAGTATTTATGTTGTTCTTAACTGAATTATCTTTTTTTGCCTTACTCTTTGTTTGCCCGGCTTCAATTTTTTCTGCCTATGCCATATCCAGTAATTTATATATCTATGGCCATAATTTATATATCTATGCCATATCCAGTAATTTATATATCTATTTATATATAATAATAAAATAAAGTTTATATATAATAATAAGATAAAATAAAATTGTAAATTTTAGCTTATATTTTAAATATTCTTTGTTTGTTTGTTGAAAAGGTTATTAAATTTTTTCCTATTTTTTCTTGATTATGTAATAATATATCTGTCTTCTCCAACCTAAATACTTATTTGATGTATGTACTGCTGTTGGGGATTTCAGTGTGAAATTAAAATTATTATTTTGTGTCAATGAACATCATTTTTAATAATTATTATCCAATAAAAATTTACAAGTTTTTCAAAATATTATTAATGTCAGATAAAGTCTTATATTTTTTATTAAATTAATATATATATATATATATATATATATATATATATACATATATATATATATATATATATATATATATATATATATGTATATTTGTATAACTTAGCACTTACGGGAACAGATTTTACAAAAAAACGAACACTTACGGGGACATTAGCATTATCAGGGACATTTTAGTGTACCCGTTTTTTTTTGTCCCAGTAAGCATGATTTTTTTTATAAAAAAATGTACCTGTAAGAAACTTTTATAGAGGACGAAAAGTACATACATTAACTGACAAACAGCCTGACTTGCAAGGGAGTGCTGCTACATCTACTAAGGGTTTGGTTTAGCCAGGCATCAAAGTCAGGCTTAGGGTTAGGGTTACGGCAAGGTTTAAATTTGGTTATATTATTGTAGTTAATCGTTTCTGTTAATAGATGTTAAATAATGGAAGTTAAAAATGAAATATAATATAAAATAAATAAAAAATAATAACAAAAGTTAATATAAAAAATATATTTTTATAATAAATTAATAAATTTAAATATGTATTAATAAAAATAGAAATCAAATAAAAATCAAAAATATATATATAAATATGATAAAAATAGTATAAAAAAAGTAAAAAAAACAACAGAATGGGAACAAAAATAACATGCCCCCAAAAGTCGCCAACTAGCATATTATATATATATATATATACATATATATATATATATATATATATATGTATATATATATATATATATATATATATATATATATATATATATATATATATATGTATATATATATATATATATATATATATATATATATATATATATATATATATATATATATGTATATATATGTATATATATATATATATATATATATATATATATATATATATATATATATATATATATATATATATATATTTATATATATATATATATATATATATATATATATATATATATATATATATATATATATATATATATATATATATATATATATATATATAATCACTTTAAACAAATATCCTCTTTCATTTAATTGTAGCCTTATTGAAAGTTTCTTGTTTCAGTTTCTTTGAATTTCACAAGAGCGTTAACTTTTTTCGGCCATTGTTTTTGGTTGAAGATATGAGTCCATTAAGCTTATTCAATATCTACGTCAGCAAGCAATCTTTTCTCAATTGACTCTTTTAGTTTATTGTAAAAGCCATTTGGATTGATAGCCGAATCATTTTTGGAATTTTTTTGAGAATACAAAAATGATTTTTACTATTTTCACTAGTTTGAATACTTGTACAAGTGTTTTAATTTATTAATTTGCTTTGTACAGATCAATTTTGCTTTGTACAGATCAAAACTAAATTCTGAAATTTCTTGTAGAGCATCCAACATCAATCCTAGATATATTAAAAAATCAGTATATGTAATTTTCTTTTATAAACCTTCATAACTGATTTTTTATTTTTGTACCTTATAGGATCAACCGATGCTTCTTCAAAATGACCCATTAGCATTTCATATTTTTCCATATTGTAAAAACTGAACAGAAAATAGATGACACTCATCAGGTATATAGTTCAACCAATTTTTAACAGCTTAATATTAAGTAATTATGTGCATGAATGTATTTCTCTGCTATTTTTTGGGGAAGCATAATACACAATAAAAAATTTATCAAAAAAGGTTTTGAGTCTATTATACTTAAAACCTCCTTAATAGAATTGCCTACTGATAATTTTAATCTATGATTAGCACAATGTTAAACTATAACAGAATGAAACTAGCACAATGTTAAACTATAACAGAATGAAACTTTTCAGTGATTAATTTAAAAATACTTCTTTTTCAAACTAAATAGTTCGTCAGTCATCCCATAAGAATGAAGACAATTGAGTAAAGCATCAAATAATATTTTAGCCATAACACTTTTAGGTTCCATTAAATCCAAAAACAAATTATTGGTGAATTCATTATACTGCCTTTTACAGCACCAAATGTGCACTACCAGTGTTGATTTTTAGCTTGAAGTAGCCATCAACCATAATTTATTTTCCTCATTTCGTTACCTATATGATTGGTCATGTTAGTGCATACGTTTGTAGAATGAAGAAAACAACGCGTTTCAACTCGCATTAACGCGTTAAATTCTTGAAGATTAATTTTTCCATTTCAAAGTTATTAAAGGACTGATTTCTGTTTGCAACTTTATATGCAGTTCAAAAAATGCTTGTTGTTACAGTTTTCTCACATGTTAAAGACTCTAAAATATTGTTTAAAATAGTCTCTTTTTTAGTTTTTTTATTTATTTTAGATGCCCTAAGAGTTCCTTATGGTCTTATTACAGAACACCACGAAAGAGAATTTAAAAAGAAGTTTGTCTCCTTACTTGCCGGTGGTGAAAGGTAGAAAGATACCGAAGGTATCAGATAAAAGGTATAAAGATACCAAAGGTAAAAAATACCGATGTTATGTATGAAAACCTCTTTACTTACCGATGTTATGCATAAAAGGAAGTTCAAGCTTCCTTACTTACTGATGTTATCTAAAATGAAGTTCAAGCCTCCTTACTTACCGATGTTATATATGTTATGTTATTATGCAATAAAACTTGCAAAAGAGGTGGCATTGAAACACAGATCACTAACTTCTGAGGTAAATGTGCTAACCTCTGCGATTCGGCTGCTCAGAGGTAGGTATTCGAACCATGGAGCTTTGCTTCAGAAAGGTGGTAGGATTCGAACCACGGAGCTTTGCTTCAGAGAATTCTGCAAGCTAATCACTGGCCACACAGGCCTTAAAACAATCCAACAATATGAAACTCAACACTTCTTATTAGAAACTTTTGCGGTTCTCATTGGATAGATTAAATTTTTCTTTTGATTATCTCTAAGGTCAGGTCAGGTTTTCCTGCTACTGGTAACATGTAACCCAGTACAACCTGCTCCATGTCCTGCTGCCTTGTAGGATACGCTTTTTTAGGCAAAGGCTAGGAGAAGTTAACTCCGAATTAAAACACCCCCTGCCTTGGGGCTCTTGGTTGAGTAAAGGCTAGAGATGGTGTCTCGATAAAAATACTCATCTTGGGCAGATGTTACATGCATCCAGCTGCTGTCTTGTAGAAGGCCTCCTAGGCAAAGACTTAAGGGGTAAACAGATTCTATCTGTTGACCAGCCTCGCACCCCTTCCTCACCTATTAGGCTGGCGCAGATGTATTTTTAATACATTGTTTCCAGTTTAGGATGTTGAACGCTGGATCTTCTTGACTCAATGCGTGGGTATTGCTTGTGTCTCTATTTTTATGACTGGGCAACTCATTCTATTATCTCCTAATGAGGGTACAGCTCTAAAACTCAGTTTTATGGTTCTGAGGCCGGCTGGTAGTCAGGTTTCCCGAACTCTGTGGTAGCTCTCAGAGAGGCTGATTCCATCAACAGCCGAAAAATATCAGAGTACTAACAGTGCCATGTTGCGCATGGATGGTGTCCCTGTTTGTACTTTTGGTGTGCATTGCAGAGGCCACATTTGGAGCCCTTTGTTACGGCTTAGGGTTTATTAATAGTAATGAGGCTATTGCTTAGTTGTTAAATAGTGTACTGAGTACTATCTATGCTTGAGTCAAGTTCTTTATAAATTTAAAATGACTAAAGTACCTAAAACTAAAAAACACAAAAAACCATCGTCATCACCAAGTTCTCTAAACCTATCATTTACTAATATTCGTGGTCTTCGAAGTAACTTTTCTTCTGTTGAGTCTTATCTCTTGCAAAGTTCACCAGACCTACTTGCTCTTTGTGAGACTAATTTGAGTTCGGCTGTCCCATCTTGTGATCTTAGTGTTGATGGTTATCTTCCTTTAATTCGTAAAGACTCCAATAATCACATGCTTGGCCTGGGCATCTACATTCGTAAGAACTCACCCATTTGTCGTGAAACTAGGTTTGAATCTACAGACTATTCATTTATGTGCTTTCGTTTAGCACAACTTCACTCTATCGCCTTTCTCTTTGTTCTATATCGCTCTCCTTCATCCCAAGATTGCACTATTCTTGATGTTATTTCTGATCAAATTGACCAAGCCCTCTCTCTTTATCCATCGGCCAATATCGTCGTTGTTGGTGACTTTAATGCCCATCACACCGATTGGCTTGGCTCTAGTGTCAGTGACTCTGCTGGCGTTAAGGCCCTCAACTTTTGCCTTTCTCAATCTCTAACTCAAATAGTCAACTTTCCAACTCGTTTTCCAGACAACCCTAATCATTTACCTTCTCTACTCGACTTATGTCTTGTTTTGGATCCTAGTCAGTGCTCAATTTCTTCACATTCACCCTTAGGTACTTCTGATCACGGTTTGATCTCTCTAAAACTATTATCAAATTCTTCTACTTCATCAGAATCCCCCTATCATCGTACCACATACAACTACCTTAAAGCTGACTGGGACTCTTTCCGTGATTTTCTTCGTGATGGCCCTTGGGTAGAAATCTTTCGTCTTCCTGCTGACAAATGTGCTTCTTACATAACTTCGTGGATTCAGGCTGGCATGGAATCTTTTATTCCCTCTCGACGATTCCAGGTCAAGCCTCACTCTTCTCCTTGGTTTTCCTCACATTGCGCTGCAGCAATTTCTAATCGAAACCGTTACTTCCATATCTATCAGCAAAACAATTCTCCAGAAAACAGACATCTGTTCACTATCGCCAGAAACCATTGTAAAAGGGTTTTGTCTGACGCCAAAGCTCGCTATTCTCAGGTCATTAAATCTCGTATCTCATCACAAAAATTAGGCTCTCGAGACTTCTGGAGAATCTTTAACAGTATCAATAATAAGGGCAAATCTGTTATTCCTTCTCTCTTGTATGGTTCAGACTTTGTCACCTCACCTAAAGACAAAGCTGAATTGTTCGCTAAGAACTTTTCATCAATATCATCTCTTGATTCCACCAGTCGTGTTTTACCTGACATAGGCGTCAAACAGGTTGATCCCTTGCTTGACATTCGCATCACTTCAGCTTCTGTATCTAAAGTAATTTCCTGCTTAGACTCTTCAACAGCTTGTGGTCCTGACAACATTCCTGTTGTAGTCTTGCAGAGGTGTTCTCCGGAGCTTTCATCCATACTTTCTAAACTATTTAACAAGTGCTTATCAGAGTCTTGTTTTCCATCATGCTGGAAAGCAGCATCTGTTATCCCTATTTTCAAAAATTCCGGAGAGCGATCTGATTCATCTAACTACCGTCCCATTAGTCTCCTTCCTGTCATAAGCAAGGTTTTTGAATCTTTAATCAACAAACACTTAATCTCTCATCTTGAATCAAATAACTTACTTTCTGATCATCAATATGGATTTCGGTCTTCTCGTTCTACAGCTGATGTGCTAACAGTAATAACCGATAGGTTTTACCGTGCATTAGATAAAGGTGGAGAGGTTAAGGCTATCGCACTTGACATTTCTAAAGCTTTTGATAAAGTTTGGCATGCTGGTCTTCTCCATAAGCTTTCTTCTTATGGTGTAGCTGGTAACGTCTTTAAGATTATTGAGTCCTTTCTTTCCAATCGTAGTATAAAAGTTGTCCTCGATGGACAACACTCTTCTTCACATCCTGTAACTTCAGGGGTTCCTCAAGGTTCAATCCTTGGCCCTATACTCTTTTTAATTTACATTAACGATCTTCCAGATATTCTCACATCTAAGGTGGCATTATTCGCTGACGACACTACCATTTACTCTTGTCATGATAAGAAGCCTACACTCTCTGATTGCTTGGAGGGGGTATCTGAGCTTGAAAAGGATCTCACTTCTGCTACAGCATGGGGCTCACAGTGGCTGGTGAACTTTAATTCAGATAAAACTCAATTTTATTCTGCCAATCGTTATCGTAATAATTTAGATCTTCCTATATTTATGAATGGTAATGTACTAGATGAGTCATCTACCATTCATCTTCTAGGATTAACTCTTACTTCTGATCTTTCTTTTAAACCGTATATCAAATCCATTGCAAAATTAGCATCTGCTAAGGTTGCATCTCTTTATCGAGCTCGACACTTTCTTACTCCAGATTCTATTCTCTATCTCTATAAATCTCAAATCCGTCCCTGTATGGAATACTGTTGCCACATCTGGGGCGGATCTTCTAATGATGCTCTTTCTCTTTTAGACAAGGTGCAAAAACGAATTGTAAACATAGTTGGACCTGCTCTGGCAGCCAATCTCCAACCTTTGTCACTTCGTCGTAATGTTGCTTCTCTTTCTCTTTTCTACAAATACTATAATGGGCACTGCTCTAAAGAGCTAGCGTCCCTTGTGCCATCTACTAAAATTCATTCTCGTGTTACTCGCCATTCAATTAAGTCTCATCCTTTTTCTGTGACTGTTCCTAAGTGCTTCAAAAACTCTTATTCTTCTAGTTTTTTTCCTCGAACATCAGTTCTTTGGAATTCGCTTCCTTCATCTTGCTTTCCTGATTCATATAATTTGCAATCTTTTAAGTCATCAGTCAATCGTTATCTTGCTCTACAGATTTAGTCTTTTCTCTTCCAGTAACTTCCAACTCTTATAGTGGTTGCTTGCAGCCTTGTTGGAAGTGAAGATGTTAAAAAAAAAAAAAAAAAAAAAAAATCTCATTGCATGGATAATATTCTAGTTACATAAATGAACATTTCTTATACCATCTTTAATGTAGCTTGATGTCCAGCAGGTTTTTTGTGATCAAATATTTTTTTACTCAGCTAACTTATTTGATATCAATCACTTTTTAAATATATCGATTTAACTTTGAGTTTAAAACATCGTTAATAAGAAATTCATTAACAATTACTGCAAACAGCATAAATTTTGAGTTCTAAAAATAGATCTTTTTTAAGTAGTGTAGGCATTATGTGATTTATATTCAGAAAACAGCTAAGAAACAATAGATTCTGGAACGCAGTGCTGTAAAATTTTCAATATATATATATATATATATATATATATATATATATATATATATATATATATATATATATATATATATATATATATAAATTAGTAGAAAATCATTTGACAAAATTTTTTTTCATTTAACACTGTGTTTCATTAATAAAGGCTCATCAGAAAGTAAAGACTCAATAAAGACTCATCAGATTTTCTGATGAGTCTTTATTGATAAAACACAGTGTTAAATGAAAAAAATTTTTTGCTAAGTGATTTTCTACTAATTTTTAGTTGCCCCGTTCTCACAAGAACATTGAGCATTCTATTTTATAGAATACATTTGAAATTTTTTATATATATTGTATTATATTTTTGTGTATTATATAATTGTTTATATATATGTTTATATATATGTATACATATATATATATATATATATATATATATATATATATATATATATATATATATATATATATATATATATATATATATATATATATATGTATATATATATATAATATATATATATATATATATATATATATATATATATATATATATATATATATGTATTTAGCTCTCGCTTTTGCCCACACTCCCCTGAACGGTTTGAGAGCTATTTACGGCTCTTGCAAAAGTATAATTTTTCTCATAAAGC
This sequence comes from Hydra vulgaris, assembly GCF_022113875.1. Taxonomy (NCBI): domain Eukaryota; kingdom Metazoa; phylum Cnidaria; class Hydrozoa; order Anthoathecata; family Hydridae; genus Hydra; species Hydra vulgaris. Next base: position 2,267,245 of record NC_061160.1, on the reverse strand, counting down.
TATAACTATCATTTTAAATAAAATAAAAAACACAATGTCATTTAGAAAAAATTAATTGCATAATATACTGAAATGCTTTTTAAAAGACATGGTTGTTGCAAAAAAAAATTAGAATTGAAAAAGAACACCAATTTAAATGAGGAGCAGCTTGCACAGCTCGCCAAGTTGGTTTTAGGAGAGCTTTTTTTTTGCTCTTGTACTCATTTATTCCCGCCGAGGCCTGTATATATATATATACATATATATATATATATATATATATATATATATATATATATATATATATATATATATATATATATATATATATATATATATATATATATATATATAGTATATTTTTGATATATGTTTCATATAGTCTTTATACCAAAAACCATTTATTTTTAATAAATTCTGTTTTTTTAGGAAATGAAGTGGTTGTCGCAGTATTAGTAACTTTTTTAGTTCTTCTCTCCATACTCTCTGTTTTTATTGCATTAAGAGTTTACAAGAAAAAAGTAAAATGTCAAAAATCAAAGCAATTTAATTCCTTCATAAAAGAGTAAGTGATGTTTATATAGACATCATTCATTTTCTTTTTTTTTCTTTTAGATATCTTCTAAAGTCAGAAGGGGTTCAATATAATTAAGGAGACTGACCGGACTTTTTTTTATAAAAAATAAAAATGTATTAGACTGAATCATTATAAGCTAAAATTTTACAATCAAGTAAAGAAAAAAAAATGTTAAAATAATGTAAATGCCTAATGATAATAAAAATAATAATTACAATAAAAAGCCCACAAAAACAAACAAACAAAACATAGCAAAAACTTTTAAAAAAACAGCCAAAAAGAAATTTTAATTTCAAATCTATTTTAATTAACAATGAGCAAAATGTGATATAGAGTGTTGGCATTCATGTAAATTATGGCTTAGTGTAGCATCTAAAAACTCAGTACTATGTTAACCATTGTTTATCTGTAATCAAACATGTTTTTTATATTGTAATTGAGTTTAAAAACTATAATTTCAAACATCTTTATCTTTGCCTTATTTAAAAGATTTGTTCTAAATAAAGTTTTTTAAGGTCTTTGACACTATTACCTTTTATTATTAGATATATTTTCTTATATTTGCTGTTACTAAAATTGTTCTTAAATAAAAATAAGTTCTTTGTGTGTTAATGTTTCTCATTATCTTTAAATTATTATTTTTAAATGTTTACTTTTTTATGTATGCTCCATATGTTTCATTTTTAGGTATGCTCCATATGTTTCATTTTTATGTATGCTCCATATGTTTTGTTTTTACATATGCTCCATATGTTTCATTTTTACATATGCTCCATATGTTTCATTTTTACACATGCTCCATATGTTTCATTTTTATATATGCTCCATATGTTTCATTTTTATGTATGTTCCATATGTTACATTTTTACGTATGCTCCATATGTTTAATTTTTACATATGCTCCATATGTTTCATTTTTATGTATGCTCCATATGTTTTATTTTTATGTATGCTCCATATGTTTTATTTTTACATGTGCTTCATATGTTTCATTTTTATGTATGCTCCATATATTTCATTTTTATGTATTCTCCATATGTTTCATTTTTATGTATTCTCCATATGTTTTATTTGTCTAATTCTTTTGATTAAATTCCTACATTTTACATCCTTTTTGATTCATTAACTTATTGTTATGAAATGTTATCATGTTTATAATAAATGAAGAACACAATGGAAAAAACAGCAGTCACAATTATGTGAGAAACTGTCAATTATTTTAATTTTTAAGGGAAGGTCATCCATTTAAGCATCAAATTTTGACAAATATTCTGAAAATCATGTTAGCTCATGGAAAATTTTGTTTTTTTAAAATGTGTTCAGATTGGACTCTTTTTTTGTTGCTGTTTTTTCCGTTGATTAGGACTTTGCCTGTTTTTCTATTGTAACACATAAGAAATAACTATATAAAACCATTGAATTTTAAAATTTTTTTATTTTAAACAAATAAAAAAATTAAAAATGCATGAACATTCACTGGTCTTGACCCTCATCTTCAACTTTATCGTCATACGGCCGAGCATCATAGAATGCCTCATTGGTGGTAAATTTTTTGAGGACTTGGAGGTCTTTGTACTTTGCAACTGATATAGCCAGTCTGTCTTCATACAAAGCTACTGGCACTGCTGTGCATACTAAAAAATTGTTTTCTCTCGTTGGAACAATGATGTTTGTTTTCAAGAAAATACCGTTCCATGAGTCTCTGTGACAAACGGTCCCTGGACCTTCATCCTTGTTAAAAATCAAAAAAAAGAGCAAGAATCACAGAATAGTTCAAGGTTCTCTTCGCTGACCTTGGTTGTGATGTGGTCATACAGGAAAGAAGCCACCTCATCTGAACCTTTCCTAGCGACAGTCTCATCATAGCAGTAAAGAAAAACATCATCAGTTGATGGTTGGTGAATGTTAAATGATTGGTATGTGAGCTTTCTGTTGTAATAAAAGTCATTGGTGGACTTGTTGGGTAGGTTGAGATTTTTTTGGTAGTCAAACGTAAAGGCCTCAAGATGAGGTATAATCTTGGCCCTTCGCTTAGCGTCTCTTTTTCTCCGGTAGAATGTGTCAGCTTTTCGCTGGTGGAGATCTTTTTGAAATTTTAACTGCTTCAGGTTATGTCCCTTATGAGGACTTCATTTGTTGGGTCTGATGCAAGAGTCTTTGTAGCAATTTCTATTTTTGCCAAGAACTGGTCGCAAGCTGAGCAAGTGTCGGTTCTTGGGCACCCAAAGCCAATGTTAAAATCGTTGTTGAATATAAGCCTGTATGACTCATACACTAAACTGTCTCCTGGCCACTTCTCTTGATATAAATCAAACATCTTAGAGATGCTGAGTTCTTCTGGCAGGTACAGCCGTCTCGTCTTCTCTTGTGAGTAATGAGACTGCCAACCCCTAAACGAAGAGATGTGGTCTCTTATTCTCTGCCGCAGTTCATCAGATATTTTGTGATGACTGCCATTCTTTCCTCGTCCATCAACAGGAGGCAGGCCTGGGGTGAGTAAAAAAAATGAAAAAAAAATTAAAAAAAAGTTATAAAAATACATGTTCAGAGAATAACAGCACTCTTTATGAATTTCAACATTTCTTTTTAAATATTGAAAAATATTAATATATAGACAAGAAAGGATTATAGAAAAATGTGCAAGTAATTAATGCTAAAAACAAAAATAGTATAATTGGATGGGTGTACCAACCACCTAGTGGTAAAATTAGATCATTTCAAGATTTTATCGAAAAAAGTATTTTAAAAACAAACAACGAGAAAAAAAATTTATTTATCCTTGGTGATATAAATTTGAACGAACTAACATACCAGAAATTTCCAAAAACAAAATCTTTTTTTGACATGTTATATAAGTACAATGTTTTGTCAGTAATTAATAAACCGTCAGGGTTTATTAATTAACAAAGTATACATTATTTTATAAAAAGTTGCAAGAAGTAAACCTTCCCCTCAAATTACCAGATATTTTTTTAAATAATAAAGAAATAAAACAGGAAGACTCTATAAAGTTCTTAGGGATACTTGTTGACAAGCACTTATCTTGGCTTCCCCATATTAAATATTTACAATCAAAAGTTAGTAAAACGATCGGCATGATGTACCGAGTTCGTCCTTACGTTAATAGTATATGTCTTAAATTAATTTATTTCTCCTTAATTCATTGTTTTATTAGTTATGCCAATATTACATGGGGCAACACGCAAACTACAAAACTTAAAAAAATACTTAGTGTTCAAAAACATGCGTGTAGAATTATATACGGAAAAAAAAGAAGGGAGCACACTAAACCATTAATGTGTGACATGAAAATGATGAATATTTATAAAATAAATATTTATCAACACTTAATTTTCATGTATAAGTTTACAAATAACCTAACTCCAGTAAATTTTAATTGTAAGTTTAAAAAAAATATAAATGAAAAGTATTTCCTTAGAACAAACCAATCAAAATTCTTTAAATTGCCTAAGAAACTAAATAAGTATACAGAGTTTTCAATAGCATTTCGGGGACCAAAGATATGGAACTATTTTCAAAAAAAAGAAGCTAAAAAAGATAATATGGTAAAATCATTAAACTCATTTAAGTTGCAAGCAAAAAAACACATTTTTAATTCTGAGGAATTACAAAAATTCTTTTAAGTTTTATCAAAATAGTTTTACTTTTTTATTCTTTGAAATATTAATTGTACATTTATTTTTTGTAGTTATTTTATGCATTGGTTTTTATATGTTAAACCCTTGAGTATTTAAATTTGAAGTTTTACATCATACTTTTATCTGCAGTTTATTATAACTTTTTGACGACTTTTTATTTTTCTAGGGGCTCTATGAAAAGATTGTGGTGGTATTGTATCACCCATATCTTCTTTGAGTCCCGGTCTGTTTTTTTAAATTGTCTTATTTATTTATATATTTTATTACGTGAAATAAAATATATAAATAAAAAAACTTAAAAAAAAAAAAAAAAGGTTACAGCTTACTGATTGGTCCAAAGGGTCATGCAACCCTAAAGGTCATGTGACCTATATGGACCCTTTTTTAAACCCAAATAATTAAATATATGAAGATCACAATGGAAATCAAAACCGCAGAGTCACATATAACGTTATTATATGGACTCTGCTGTTTCTTTCCTTGTCACTGGTGGACACTGCTGTTTTTTCCATTGTGTACCATATTTTCTTATTCCATTTTACCATAGACTATGTCGGTTTTTTCATTTGAAACTTGGCTTAAAACAAGCATTTTTCAATGCTTTATTACCCAAGGGCCGTAACTGAAAAATTATAAAAATGTGACTTTGCCGTTTTTTCTATTGTGGTCTTCAAATATAATCATTACTTTACAATTAATCATTTAGTTTATAATGATTGTTATAGATTATTTCAATTTATTGAAACTACGAACATCGGATTATAAATAGTTTATTGTTTTAGTTGTTATTTTTGTTGTTGTTGTTGTTGTTGTTGTTGTTATTGTTGTTGTTGTTGTTGTAATTTAAAAAAAAATTGGCTTTGCACTTACAAATCAAGTTAAATGGTGCATGGAATACTTGAACTGTGATCAGTGTTAAGTGCATCTGTGAAAATTAGTTTTATTTGGCAAGAGTTTTTTGCCTGAACTATTAAAAAAATTATTTGACATTTATGAAGTTGTTTTTATTTTATATGCTTATAGATTATAATGTGGTAGTGGTGTAGTGGTAAAACAATCGCTTCATAAGCAAGAGGTTCCGAGTTCGATCCCCACCACATTCCTGGTAGTACCGCACTCAACTTGTTTCTCCGCGCAGCGGCCTTGTTTGTCAAGGTTCGTGTTTCGGAGTTATAGAGTTGAGAGAGGGTTATAACCACAATTAAGTAGCCTCCTCGTCTGTAGTGGCCTTCTCGGCCTTAAGGAGGTGAATAACAAAAAAAAAAAAAAAAAAAAAAAAGATTAAGTTGCTTTTTTATAATTCATTTAAATAAGTTTTAGCAAATATATTTTTTGTTACTAACAAAAAAATAAATAGCTTATCCACAAATCAATTTACTCATTAGTTTTAAAAATCTTAGGTATTTAATCGAATTGTTTTAAAAGTACAAATTAAAAATAATTCAAACATTTAAATTGATAAATATAAACTATGCTATTTTGTTTGATTGAATATCCAAAATCAATGTATTCAGTAGAAAACAATACACCACTCATTTATTCAGTATTTATGAACTATGATAAAATATTAGGTTAATAAAGTAGAATATTATTTTTTATCAAGTCATTTTACTTTATTTTTTAAATTTCATTTTGCAAAATTCAACCCTTAACTCAAAAACACAAACTTTGTTAAACAAGGTCATTATGTAAACAAACAGGTTGAGTACTAGAGGAATAAGGTGGATTTGAATATTTGATATAAATTGGTTTTTTGATACACATCGAAGATATGATATGTGCTGGTAATTTTATTTAGGTTTGACATGGATTTTGAAAAACTATCAGTTGATGATTGGGAAATTTTTCCTGAAAACTTTGTTTTAAATGAAAAAGTTGGTGAAGGTGCATTTGGCACAGTCTTTATTGCAAAAATAAGTCATAAGATTCTTCCTAAAAGATTTAAGACATACTATAAGTATAGCAATGTTTCACTTGATATTAAAGAGGATTATGCTGTTAATGTTGCAGTAAAACTTTTAAAAGGTTATTATTTATTTTTTTATTGGTTTTTTTGTAAGACTTTTGTATATATATAAATATATATATATATATATATACAAAATATATATATTTGTTTATATATATATATATATATATATATATATATATATATATATATATATATATATATATATATATATATATATATATATATATATATATATATATATATAGCTTTAAAATGCATTTTCTTCTATTTATAAATTATCTAGACCAGATAAAATTAATAAAGTAATATGTAGTATTTTAAAAATTTGTTTTGAATTAATTTTTTTTTTTTTTTTAAAAAAAACTTTATTATAATAATAATAATTGCAAATTTTTTATTGGAAGAAAAACAGTAAGTCAAGATATCAAGCAGCATATTATTGGCCTTAACATGGGAGGTCTCTTTAACATTAAAATATCTCCAATTTTAAAGTGTGTTTCACTATATGAAATTTCACACTGTGTAAATTTCATATGGTGCCAGAAAAAAAATCCTAAGTACTTAGCAAAGCTGAGTATTTAGGATTTATTCTTAAAAATAAGGCTAATAGACCATAAACTGTGGTGCTATGTTGCTGCCAGAAAACCATTATTAAAATGAACTATTTAATACCAATTAAATTTTGCAAAGTGGTTAAAAATGAGTAAATATAAATTGAGAAAAATTGTTTTTGATGATCAATCTAGCTACACTAGATTCTCAAATCATAAAAACAAAATAATAGTCCATAGGCACTACAATCAAAAGAATAATAGTCGCTGTACTGTACCTATGCTAGAAGGTGGAGATGGTGCAGTTGGTATTTGGGGCAGCATCACATATGATGACCCAGGTTGACAAAAGTTATACAATGGTCAAATAGACCAACATAGATACATTTTTTTGTTAATAAGCCAGAGTGGATTTCAACAAGGCAATGCTCCATGCCATAAAGCAAAATCTGTAACAGAATGGTTTAAGCAAAACAATATCAAGGTACTTCAGTGGCCAGCTAGATCACCTGATTTGACTTCAATTGGAAATGTTTGGGCTGTGTTGAACTGAGAACCAGTATTAGTAGATTCAGCCTAAAAACAACTTTAAACCCTGATGCTTAACTTATGAGCAGCTTTTTTTTTGTTCCTTATTTTATATATGATTAATTTTAAAAAAATGAATAAATATTTTTCATTAAAAAATTTTTTTTTTATCTCTTAATATGTTCTAAATATCCTCAAAAAAAAACTTTGTGTTTGAAATAACTAAAAAATTTTATTTTATTTTTTATATTATTCATTTTTGAATTAATTATTTATCTAAATACATATACATATATAAATATATATGTATATGTATTTGTATACATATATATATACACATACATGTATATATATATATATATATATATATATATATATATATATATATATATATATATATATATATATATATGTGTATATATAGTGCTTTTTTCAAGTAAAAAAGGTGGCCGAACTTTTTTATATGTAAAAAAAAAAGTAATAGAACCTTCCCAAATTGTCAAATGTGCAGTGCATTGTGGTAGTTGTATTCATTTAAATCTAATCTATTTCATCTAAATCCAAATAATTTTTTTTTATGAAATAGATATCACTAGAGTGGAGTGTTCTTTAAATGTTAATTTAGAAAACAAAACTGATGCTAGTTCTTCTCTGTTCTTTGTTGTTCGGCATCTAACTGTTTTTTGTCAACTTAAACATGGTGAACTTTTTGCTTTCAATGAGGAGGACTTTATAAATAACAGTATTTCAACTTGAACAAGAAACATTTTACTTTAGTCAAACATAACTCACAATTTTATCAAAGATTATCTTGTTAACGAAATTATACCTGTAGATAATTGTAAAAGAGGAGCTTCAAAATATCAAACTCTTGGTTATCGCTTTTTTAAAAAAAATGTTTAAAAAATGTAAACGCATCCATAAACTTGTTTATTAGAAATGTTGCAGCATCTGCAAAACATATACAATACAAAATTTTTACACACTTGTAGCAGTGTACTTGTGAACTAATTTATTCTAAATTCAATTCTAATGTAGGGGGCTATTGTAAGCATGTTGCTCATCATACCAACTAGTTGACTATATTGAGTCAGACATCAAAATAATCCCAGAAAATAAAACACGTATTGACGTTTTACAGGTATGGTTCAAGGTGAATCAGGCAACTCTAAAGCAATTTTATTTTAAAACATAAATTTTAAAAAAATTTACACTTTTAAAGATAAAAATAATACTAGAAAAAATTTATTTTCAGAAACCCGTAAATACTGTTTTGCAACTTTTTATGCAGTTCTAAAAGTATTTGCTGTTACAATTTTCTCACTGGTTAAATACTTTATAATAATTTTCGAGAGATTTCTTTTTTTAGCTTCTTCTATTATCTTTAATGCAGGGTTAATGTCTATTATCTTTAATGCAGGGTTAATGTCCAGGTTTTTTGTAATCAAATATTTTCTAACGTATTGAACTTAGCAGTTGCTCTCTATCATCTATAATAGGAAACCTTATAATTCGACCATTATTTAGATATTTTCCAGCTGTAGTTGTATTGTCTGCTCTGTCAATAGGTAAATGTGGCGTTAACTTAATATTTTTCTGAACCGGAGGGTCAACTGAGAATTAACTGGTGGTTTTATCCATATTTAGTTTTGTGCTATTTTTTAAATAAATATTTTTATATTACTGTTGCAAATAGAGTAAAGTTAGCGTTCTAATAAATGATTATAAGACATTATTAGATATCCAAAAAAAACTTGCTCAGAAACAATAGAATTTCTTTGAAACAAGAATTGTTGCAAAATTGGTATTCGGACAAAAAATAATTTGGCGAAAAATAAACAAAATAATAGAGAAATCAAGTCAAAGTAAATTCTTCTCAAGCAAGCTTATGTTTTATTAAGAAATAATAATTTCTGAAAACTTCTGGAAGCTTCTTCATGCTTCTGTATTCTTACTTTAATTATTAAAAAACTTCTGTGACGTTGACACAGACCAGACTTAAAAAAATGAAACAAACCAAAAAAGTTGCAATTGTTTTGTCCGCTGCCGTTTTTAAGATATGTAAAATTAGGAACACTTTTTAGCATTGTTCGATGTTGGTTACAAATGTTTTGTCCAATACTATATATATATATATATATATATATATATATATATATATATATATATATATATATATATATATATATATATATATATATATATACATATATATATATATATATATATATATATACATATACATATACATATACATATACATATATATATATATATATATATATATATATATATATATATATATATATATATATATATATACATATACATATATATATATATATATATATATATATATATATATATATATATATATATATATATATATATATATATATATATACATATATATACATATACATATATATATATATATATATATATATATATATATATATATATATATATATATATATATATATATATATATATGTATATATATATATATATATATATATATATATATATATATATATATATATATATATATATATATATATATATATGTATATATATATATATATATACATATATATACATATATATATATATATATATATATATATATATATATATATATATATATATATACATATACATATATATATATATATATATATATATATATATATATATATATATATATATATATATATATATATATATATATATACATATATATATATATATATATATATATATATATATATATATATATATATATATATATATATATATATATATATATATATATATATATATATATATATATATAGTATTGGACAAAACATTTGCAACCAACATCGAACAATGCTAAAAAGTGTTCCTAATTTTACATGTCTTAAAAACAGCAGCGAACAAAGCAAGTGCAACTTTTTTGGTTTGTTTCATTTTTTTAAGTCTGGTCTGTGTCAACGTCACAGAAGTTTTTTAATAATTAAAGTAAGAATACAGAAGAATGAAGAAGCTTCCAGAAGTTTTCAGAAGAAGCATCTGGGAAATACAACAAGTGAAATACAACAAGTGAAATACAAAAATGTTTCATTATATCAATACAGTCCACATCCAACCAAGACATTGTGTTCCACAGAGCATTATTGTATCATCAAAAGGTAAATGTAACACGGTAAGCCTTGAGAAGCGTGATTATTTATTTTTATTATTTTTATTACTTCAAGTGCAAAAATGGCTCCCGACAGTCTTGGATCAGAACTTAGAAAGAAAATTATTGGCGATTACGTAAGTGGAATGTCACAAAAAAGTATATGTGATAAAAATTGTGTGAAAAAATGGACCGTATCTAGACTATGTTCCAAATATCGTTCTACGGGAAGTTGGCAACAGATAACAAAGGTGGAAGACCGCGTTCCACCATTTCTAGAGAGGATTCTATGATTGTCAGATCCGTCAAGAAGGATCCCTGAATATTATCAGTCGAGATACAAAAGCAATTAGAGCTGCCTGTATAGGACCAAACAATCAAACGTGTTGTTAAGCCAGATTGTTTTCTTGACGCCCTGCAAAGAAACCGCGATTTCACTAAAGAACCAGAAGAAAAGACTCCTGTTTGCTACATCTCATATTGACTGGAATGTGTAGAAATGGCGAACTGTCCTGTTCAGTGATGAATCGAAGTTTAAAATCATCGGGAGCGATGGCATTTGCCGTGAATGTCGACCGGCCGGAAAACGCCTTGATTTACGTTACTGCCATAAGACCGTGAAGCATGGTGGAGACAATGTAATGGTCTGAAGGTGTTTTTCTGCTCACGGTCTAGTTCCAATACATTAAATCGATGGAATAATAGACCGTTTCATGTATAAAAATATCCTGAAAGATGTTATGTTACCCCATGCTGAATGGAATATGCCAATAAAATGGGTTTTTCAGCAAGACAACAATCCGAAACACACTGTAAAAGTAGTCAAGCAGTGGTTTCAAGACAACCACCTATCGGTGATGGATTGGCCGCCACAATCTCCAGATCTCAACCTATGGAGAACCTGTGGGAGATCGTCAACCGCAGAATTAATTGTGAAGGTGTTTGTAATAATGATCAACTGTTTGAACAAATCCAAAAGGCTTGGGCAGCAATTTCACAAAGTTTCATCGATCATATATATATATATATATATATATATATATATATATATATATATATATATATATATATATATATATATATATATATATATATATATATATATATATATATATATATATATATATATATATATATATATATATATATATATTTGTGTGTGTGTATATGCAAATAGTATTGCGTACTAAGGTAAGCAATCTGACATCATACTGAAATAGCCTACTGCTGGGGGCTTCAGTACATACATCAACTGACAAATAGCCTGACTCGCAGTGAAGTGCTGCTACATCGTTTGGGATGGGGAAGCAATCATTTTATTCATCATTCTTCGTTTTTTATTCTTTTTCGAAAAAAATGGTATAGCTTAAGGTAAGCAGAAAAAGTGAGCCAATGCTTATTAAAACACGCTTTAGTAAGTGTATATATATATATATATATATATATATATATATATATATATATATATATATATATATATATATATATATACCCCTAGGAAATATGATCAGCATTTGGCAATGTCAACCAAACTGCGGATCCAAAAGTGTTTGAGGTTGGCAAAAAATTGCGGAACTCATTTCTATGTTTTATAGTAACCCCTTTGTGTCAAATTTTTTTTGCTGACCTAATGTTGACCTCTAACAGTTTTAGGTTGGGAAAAAATTGCCGACCTCATTTTTTAATTCTAAGAGTTGTATATATATATATATATATATATATATATATATATATATATATATATATATATATGTACACTTATAAATTTAATGGCAATCCTTTATATTTTACAAAAATTAAATTTTTGGTTTGTAAATGTTGATGGATTATATATTCAATGCAAATATGTTTAAGTTTTTTCAATTTTTTTAAAGGAGAAAATTAGTATTTAACAAATTAATTATAAAAAGTTTTTTGTTATGTCTTTTAGATATTCTGAAAACACACCAAACATTTTGAAAGCACACCAAACATTCTGAAAGCACACCAAACTAATTTAAATTTTTTAAACCATCTTTAATTAAAAAGTATTAAATCTTTAGGTGTTCCAATATCAGCAACTCTTTAAATCTTTAGGTGTTCCAATATCAGCAACTCTTTAAATCTTTAGGTGTTCCAATATCAGCAACTCTTTAAATCTTTAGGTGTTCCAATATCAGCAACTCTTTAAATCTTTAGGTGTTCCAATATCAGCAACTCTTTAAATCTTTAGGTGTTCCAATATCAGCAACTCTTTTCTTCTAAAGATTGTATAAAAGAATATTGTATGCCAACATATAAATAAATAGCAAACATATACTTTTATACCCATATATATCCATAATATATGCCATTATTTAATAAGTACTAAATATTTGCATAAGTTTATAATTTATAATGTATTGTAATTTTTTTCAGCTATCTTCCTCTACCAAATCTTGTAATTTTGCTGGAGCCCAGTTTTAAAAAAATCCTATATTTACTTGGGATTAGGGCCGGTACTCACTTAGTAGTCCAGACCAAGCATTTTACCATGTTTTTGTATAATAGCCATCAAGGTAGATCTGGGGATTTTTGAAAAAGATTAAAATCTAGAAATGTTTCTTTTAAGACGATTTTGTAAATATTTTAAAAATATTTGTAAATATTTTTTTTACTTTTATTTTTTGGCACTATAGTCATGATTTAAATCATTATATTTATTCAAAAAGTAAATTGTGCAAGAAGCTGTGCAATTGATTGCGCTAATAATTGTGCAATTGTCTCATATTCTCACTAATCTATCTAAAGCATTAAAGCATTATGCCTTAACAATTCACAACAATTATTGGTAAAAACACATAACACCATTGATACAGTAAAGTATCAAATTATTAAAAGTGCCATGTTTAAAGTTTAATTAAATGATTATACAATGCTTAAAATTTTCCGAGGAATTAAAAAATTTATATTTTGTATTCAAGCTTCAATTTATAAAGTTATTTCTCAATTAATATTTGTCATTTATCAATATAGGAATATTTGTCAATATTCCTATATTGATAAATGGCAAACCTCTCACTGAGTCCACTTCTTAATGTCTTCTCAGATTATTGTTCACTATTAACCTCTCATGGAAACTGCAAATACAATTGATTGCTAAGTTAGCATATGCTAAGGTTGCTTCTTTTTATTGTGCTAGTTATTATGTTAGTTCTGATTCCATTATGTAACTCTACAAATTTCTTATTTGTCTCTGTATAGAATACTGTTGTCTTGTTTGGACTGGTTCTTTTAATAATGCTCTTTCTCTTTTCAAAAAGGTTAATTGTAAATGTAGTTTGACTAGCTCTATCTAAAAAGTTTGAGCTACTCTCCCATCATTGTAAGGTTGCATCTCTTTTTCTTGTTGTCAAGACATACTATTATAATTGTTTTAATCCGCCAGTGACAATACTATTATGATTGTTTCTCAACGAAGTTATCATCTTTAGTTCCATTAACCAAAACATATTCTCTCTTGGCTTGTTATTCAGCAAAGTCCCATCCTTTTACTATATCTGTCCCTGCACCCTCTAAAAACTTTTATTCGTCTAGTTTTTTTCCCCACACTTTAATCCTTCAGATCTCTCATTCATTTTCATGCTTTCCAGAATCATACAACTTTTTAAGTCTTCTGTCAACTGTTTTTCTTTCTTTTTAACTCAATATTTTGTTTTCCAGTAACTCCCAACTTAATAGTTGTTGCTCGCAGCCTTCTTTAGAGTGAATTTGATTTAAAAATATACATATATATTTTTTTCTTTATGCGTTAAAGTATAATATAGTAACAAAATAACAACAGAATATTCACATTCCAAATATTTACACAAAAGCATTTGAGACTGCAAATTGCATGAGACTGCAAATTGACCTTCAAGATATGGTTCTTCCAAGCAGTGGAGTGTTGCCTGTGATTGCTATGCTTTTAACCAGACATCTTTCATTGCTCTAAGCAGATGAATAACAATGCCAAGAACAAAGCATTGTTAATCATTTGTTCTGATTGTTTGTGGGGATTCACAGTTTGAGAGTATTGTACCATATGCATAGGTACATGATTGCTTGAGACTGAAAGTTCATGTCATTAGCTTGAATCAACGACCAACAACTCAATATTGTTGTAGTTCTCTGGAAGTTCTGTTAAAAACTCAATATGAAAAATCAAGAACCTTTGATTCTGTGTCTAAGGTTAAATTTTGATGGTAGAAAAGTCAAAAAATGAAGGCAGTGGAGGCAATCTTTTGACTCATCTTTTCTGTGATAAATAGATTGCGCAAATTCCTTGTGGAACTCTTGTATCAGAAACATCAATATTATAGATTAAAACATTTTTTTGCTTGAGTTGCTTTGAGATACCTTATAACCTGTGTTTTTTTTATAAACATAATTCAGATAATTTTCCTGTTAGGAAAACTAGCTTGATTAACCATTTTGATATCTTTGTTTGCAATATTATATTAGTGCTGTAAGTGACAAACTTTAGAAAATGTTGGCACAGATGAAGTATCATCAAGAAATATTGCAAGCATGTGTTGTATTATGGTACCAATAAAAGTACACAAGTAGAAAGAAAAATTGATTGGTACAAAATTATAAATCAGCAATTTAGAATTTCTAAATGTTTTTGAATTTTCTGTATTAAAAATCTTATGAAGAATGTACAAATGTGGAGGGAATGTGTAACATGGTCAAAAAAATGACTCATAAGAGTAAAATTGAAAAAATTATATCAAAGTTACGCTAATTATAGTTTTTATTATTTGAAATAAATTCTTATTTAAAATCTTGAGGTTCATTCTTAAAGCCAAATGCATATGTAATAAATAATTTTATTTCTAATAAAATTATTTCCAATAAAATTATTTTTTTTAATCTTTCTAACAATCTTATTATTCTTTTCAAAAAAAAAATTATTCTAATGTACTTCCCTGGTTTTAAGTACTAATCATAATAGATTTTTTTTAGTTCAGATCCCTGAAATGCTTCGATATACAATGTTGTTTATAAGTTTCTATTATAAGTAGTGATTTCCAGTCACTATATTTACTTAACAAAAAGTTATAAATATTTTGTGAATGTATTTGTATATAAAGCAAAAACATATTTTTTAGTTAAAATGCGAAATTTTTGAATGCTGTCATTTTAGTGTAAAAGATTTCCATTTAATCATTTCCACCATGTACAGGTGGTCTATTGCTTTTGACAAATTAAAAGTTTTTTATAAAAATCTTCATAAACCTGTTTCATATAGTGTATCTGGAAAGGCTTTATAAGTTATTAAATTATTCTAACTGCAGTATTAAGATTTTACTCGCCTCGCCTATATTTCCAATTTCTGAGATACCACAAAGTTTCATCCTTGGTCCTTTATTTTTTCTTATCTAAATTAATGATATATTAATGAGACGACTGTATTATCCAGTCTTGCCTTTTTTTTTTGTGAGGGTTATTGCTTTTCAATTGCTTAGAACAGGTAGCCAATTTTGAATCTGATTTCTCTTCTTTGAAAAATAACTATATATTGATAAATAGCAACACTCTGAGTCGTTTGAAACTTTACATACAATCTATTTTAAAGTTAGCATTTGTTGCAAGGTTGCCTCTCCTTATCGTGTTATGAACGTTATGAAAAAATTATTTCTCTTTGCCTAGTAAGTCTTTTCAAAACCTCCTAGGTTAGGACTTTATGGGTAAACATAAAAGTTCTGTTGATCAACCTTTGTTGTTATTATTAGAGTTCTTTTATTTTAACTCTCAGCCAATATTGTTTTTGTTTTGTAATTATGATTATTCTTTCACATTTTTTTAAGAACAAAAAAGAAATATTTTTTTCTATTATTGCAAAAAAATAAATGCAATAAATACCAAAAAGTGTTAAAATATTTTTGCATTATTTTCATGCTAATCATACATGTGATATGTACATAGCATTGTTTTATTGATACAGATTCTGCTGATCCATCAGAATATAATGATTTTTGTGAAGAAATAAATCTAATGAAAGGAATTGGATATCATAAAAATATTTTGAATATGATTGGTTGTTCAACAATAAAAAAACCTTTGTGCTTAATTGTTGAGTTCATGGAGAATGGAGATTTACTCAGTTTTTTGAGAAAAAGACGTAACAAAGTAAGTTTTTTTAATTCTATAAAAAATGTTATTTTTAATTTAATGAATGTTTATTTTTCTAGAAAAATATTAATGTTATTTTTTGAGTAATTTTTGATTGGCCGCAAATCAATCAAATTTAAAAAAAAATGCTGTAATCTAAGAGCTATTAAAAAATCATTTAATTGGTTATTGGGCAAAATAAAAATATTAAGGATTTAAAAGTTAATTAAAAAATAATTCAGATTTGTTTCTAAAATGAAGTATTTTTTATTTAAATAAAAATCAGTTATTTCTTTTATGTAAAAACTCCATTATTTATTAATCATTATTTTATTTTGACACCTTTCATAAGTGATTGTAAAAATTATAAGTCTATTTTTTTTAGTTTTAATTTGATGCAATTAATCAAAGCTTAGTTAACAAGCTGAAGCCGACCTCTCTTCTCCGACCTCTCTTCTCCGACCTCTCTTCTTTGACCTCTCTTCTTTGACCTCTCTTCTCCGACCTCTCTTCTCCGACCTCTCTTCTCCAACCTCTCTTCTCCGACCTCTCTTCTCTGACCTCTCTTCTCTTAAAAACAGACTTTTTCAATTAAAAAAAAGCATTAGTTATTTTACTTGAGTAAATTATATTTTCTATTAACATTGCTGTAATTCATTAACCAATACATCATTATTTAATGTGCTTATATAAAAACAAGCTTTGATGCTTTTTTTACTTCCATCTTGTTTCTTAACTTGGAATGAACAAACCCAAAAGTTGCAATAATTCTTTTAGTTCCAGCACTAAAAGCTGGTGTATTAAAGAAACCTTCCAAATTGTCCAAAGATTTTAGAGATTTCCACCATTCTATCACCATGGTGATACATTTTTTAAAACAGATTCACTATACGAATAGCTTTTATATAATTTGCTCCAACTTGATGATTATTTTATATATATTTTATTATCTGTGTAACATGCTTGCTCACATTTTCAATTTTAAGATCATTTGCTAAAAGATTTAACATATGAGCAGTACTCCCATAAGTAATTATTAAAATACCTTCTGCCGATGAAAATACTTGTCGCATTAATTTCTGCATCGTCACAAAGCTTTTTTTATTTTTACTCTAAATTTATGTGTTACATATTATTATTGTTTTATTTTTACTTTATGCTTTTACGACCTAATGCTTTAAACTTTTTTTACTGCTTTTATTATAAAGATTATTCTTCTTCTATTGCATACTATAGTGTAAGATATAAAATAATGGTTATAAAATAATGGTTCAAAAAAATTTTATTAAATTTTAGTTATTATTGAACACCATGTCTTTAAAAAATCTATAGCAAATGTAACTTATTTAATGTGCGCAACATTTATTTTATATATATATATATATATATATATATATATATATATATATATATATATATATATATATATATATATATATATATATATATATATATATATACAGTGGTTTTCATAAATTTAGACGCACTCATATTTGAGAATAGAAATTTTTAGTTTTTTAACGATCAAACAATGACGAAAAAAGATTTCGGTTTAGTTTTTTTTCTATTTATTAGATAAATACATACAGGATACAAAATTTAAAAAAAGTTTACAAAAACAAAATGAAATACTAAATAATAATTAGGTACAACTACATGGTATTAAAAAAATGAGACAATAAAAATTATTCATAAATTTAGACGCACGATACATTAGAAGGCGTAATTTATGAACCAATCAATATTTTGTGTATCCGCTTTTTGCTTTAATACAACTAAGAACTCTTCTAGGCATAGACTCAACAAGATTTTCGCACATCGCTTCTAGTACCTCATACCAGGTCTCCTTAAGGAATTCCTTCAGCTGACCAAGTGTGGAAATTCGAACCTTTGCTAATTCACGGTCAATCTAAGACCAAACATTTTCAATCGGGTTCAAATCAGGTGAGTATGGAGGCCACGGTATTGCCATGATATTACTATTGTTGAACCACTCCTTTGTATAGTATACAGTATGTGCAGTAGCGCCATTTTGTTGAAGTTTCCATGGTTTATCATTGAGCATAAGCAGGTCAATTGATGAAATTAGGTTGCTTTCCAGTACTTCTACGTATATTCTGGAGTTGATTCTTCCGGTGTATGTTTGGCACATACCAACACCTTTGTAATTGAAGCATAACCAGATTCCTATTGAGCCTCCTCCACTTTGTACAGTTGGTCTAATGTACCTGGCGTAATACTTTTCGTGAGCCATTCTTTTGACTTTTATGTTAGATTTGCGATTGATAGCTCAAAGTTACTCTCATCACTTCACATAATGTTTTCCCATTGTTCTATTGTCCAATACCTTCTTTCACGACACCATTTTAGTCTTCTTTGTTTATCATATGGACGCAGAAGCGGTTTCTTCAAAGCAGTGTAGACTTCAATCTTGTATTTGATAAGTATTCGGCGGACTATGCTTTGAGAAATAGATGTATTTCGCATTGTATTGAATTCTGTGTTCAATTCTTTGTAACTAATTCTTGGATTAGCTCTGACAGCTCTAAAACGAACACTGTCGTCCTTTTTAGTGGTTGACAAGGGTCTACCTGGCCTCGTTTTCTCGCTGGCACCACCAGTGTGAAGAAAGTTTTGTTTTGTTGTCCGAACGCATTTCTCAGAAAATCCAACTAACTTGGCAATTTCTCTATTACTTTTGGTTCCTTCTTTGATGTGCGCAATAATTTGCCATCTTTCACCTTGAGTGATATGTCTTTTGCCCATTTTTCACGTCTTTTTAGTGCAAAACTAACTTAACTTTTGTTTATTTGTTAAATAATGATTAACTAATTCCAGGTAAGTCATATTTATATAAGATTTTTTGACAAAATCAATTAATTTAGGCCTATTAATGATAAGTATGGGAAAAAACTACTAATTAACTATCAATTAACAAGATATAAGACTTTTTTGATTGTGCGTCTAAATTTATGAACATAATAAAATCAAGCTTATCAATTAACTTTTTTGTGTTAATCGGTATAGAATAAGTAATAAACATCCTGTAAAAAAAATTAAGGTACTCTATAATAGAGTTTTACTTCCTCTTTTAAATTATATATCAAACATAGCGGTAGCACTTTTATTTTATTTTCATTTTGAGTGTTTTCTTACACTAATGAAAAAAAAAAATGAATGCGTCTAAATTTATGAAAGCTACTGTATATATATATATATATATATATATATATATATATATATATATATATATATATATATATATATATATATATATATATATATAAAGAGAAAGGATATCTTTAAATTATTGAGTGAATTTTTTTTGTTCTTTTTTTTTTTTTTTTTTTTTTTTTTTTTTGCATTCACTCCCAACAAGGCTGCAAGCAACCACTATCAAGTTAGGAGTTACTAGGAAAAAAAAGAACAGAGTTATAGAGCAAGGAAACGATTGACAGAAGACTTGAAAAGTTGAAGGTTGTATGAGTCAGGAAAACATGAAGATGGGAGAGAGTTCCAAAGGATTGAAGTGCGGGGAAAAAAACTAGATGAATAAAACTTTTTAGAGCATGCAGGGACAGATACAGTAAACGAATGAGACTTAGCTGAATGACGAGTAAAACGAGAATGAATTTTAGTTGATGGAACTAGAGATGATAACTCCTTTGAGCAGTGACCATGATAGTATTTGTAGAAAAGAGAAAGAGATGCAACTTTATGACGAACGGAAAGAGGTTCAAGCTTAGCAGATAGTCCAGGTCCAACAACATTTACAATGCGTTTTTGGACCTTGTCAAGAAGAGAAAGTGAATCGTTAGAAGAACCAGCCCAAATATGACAACAGTATTCCATACAGGGGCAAAATAGAGATTTGTGGAAATAGAGAACGGAATCAAAAGTAAGGGAATAGCGAGCACGATAAAGAGAAGCAACCTTAGCAGAAGCTAATTTAGCAATCGATTGTATATATGATTTCCATGAAAGGTCAGTAGTAAGGGATAATCCAAGAAGACGTAAAGAGGGTGACTCAGTAAGAAGATTGCCATTCATTAATATAGGAATGTTGACCATATTATGGTAGTTGTTTGCAGTAAGCAACTGGGTTTTTTGCGTGTTGAAATTCACAAGCCACTGTGAACCCCAATCTATTACTGAAGTGAGATCGGATTCAAGATCAGCTGCTTGTTCTAGGCGATCGAAAAGGAAAGACTTTTTGTCAAGACAGGAGTATAAGGTTGAGTCATCAGCAAAAAGAGCTACTTTAGATGAAAGGTTGTCAGGAAGATCGTTTATGTAGATAAGAAACAAAACAGGGCCCAGGATGGAACCTTGGGGAACCCCAGAAGTTACTGGAAATAAAGAAGAGTGATGGCCTTCAAGGATGACTTTAATAAACCGGTTAGAAAAAAATGATTTGATAATCTCAAAAACTTTCCCAGAAACACCATATGAAGCAAGCTTATGGAGAAGACCAGCATGCCAAACTTAGTCGAAAGCTTTAGAAATGTCGAGAGCAATAGCCCTAGCCTCATCGCCTCCATCTAATGCACGATAAAATCTTTCAGTTACAGCAGTTAGCAAGTCAGCCGTAGAGCGAAAGGATCGAAAACCGTATTGATTGTCTGACAGCAGTTTATTTGACTAAAGATGAGATGTGAGGAATTTGTTGATCATAGACTCAAAGGCCTTGCTAATAACAGAAAGAAGACTGATCGGACGATAATTGGAGGGGTCAGAATTTTCTCCAGAGTTTTTGAATATTGGAACCACAGATGCCATTTTTCAACAAGCAGGAAAACAAGACTCAGTCAAACGCTTGTTAAATAGTTTAGAGAGAATTGAAGAAAGTTCTGGAGAACAGTTCTGCAAGACTGTGACAGGAATGTTGTCTGGACCACAAGCTGTAGACAAGTTTAATTGAGGTATGACTTTAGCAACAGAAGCCGAAGTGATTTGAATGTCTAACAATGGGTCAACCTGTTTGACTGGAATGGAAGAGAATGTCCATAAGATTCAAGAGTGGAATTAGAAGAAAAGTTCTTTGCAAATAGTTCTGCCTTATCCTTGGGAGAGGTAATAAGATCAGTCCCATGAATGAGAGATGGAATGTTAGATCTACCCTTGTTAATAATGCTGTTGAAGACTTTCCAAAAGTCTCTAGAGCCTAACATCTGTGATAAGATGCAAGATTTAGTGAACTGAGAATAATGGAGTTTAGCATCAGAAAGCACCTTTTTACATTGATTTATTCCAATAATAAATAGCCGTTTGTTCTCAAGAGAGTTGTTCTTTTGAAAAAGATGAAAAATATGGTTACGATTGGATATAGCAGCCGCACAAGAAGGAGAAAACCATGGAGTAGAATGAGGCTTGACTTAAAACCGACGCGAAGGAATAAAAGCTTTCATTCCAGCCTGAATCCAGGAGGTTATGTAGGAGGCGCATTTGTCAGCTGAGAGAGAAAAAACATCAGCCCAAGGACCATTACGAAGAAAATCACGAAAGGAATCCCAGTCAGCTTTAGGGTAGTTGTAGGTGGTGCAATGATAAGGTGAGCCCAAAAAAGAAGTACGAGAAGAAAGATTTATAGAGATCATTGCATGGTCAGAACCACTTAAGGGAGAAAAGGGAGAAACTGAACATAAGCTAGGGTCAGAGACAAGACATAAGTCAAGGAGTGAGGGTAAATGATTAGGGTTGTCAGGAAAACGAGTCACAAAGTTAACTATCTGAGTAAGAGATTGAGAAACGCAGAAGTTAAAGGCTTTAGTGCCACCAGGATCAGTGGTGTTAGAGCCAAGCCATTCAGTGTGATGGGCATTAAAATCACCAACAACAACAATATTGGCAGAGGGGTAAAGAGAGAGGGCATGGTCAATTTGATCAGAGATAACATCTTAGAGAGTGCAATCATGGGAAGAAGGAGAACGATAAAGAACAAAGAGAAAGGTGATAGAGTGAAGAGGTGCTAGGCAAAAGCACATAAAAGAATGGTCAAAGGATTCGAACCTGATTTCACGACAAATAGGGGAATTAATGCGTATGTATACCCCTAAACCTAGCATGTGACTATTGGAGTCTTTACGAATCAAAGGATAGTACCCATCAACACTGACATCTGAAAAAGGAATTGCAGAATTTAAATTTGTTTCACTGAGTGCAAGCAAGTCTGGTGAATTTTGCAGGAGGTAAGACTCAACTGATGGAAAGTTGCTTCGTAGACCGTGAATATTTGTAAAAGATATATTAAAATATTTAGGTGGTGGGGATGGCTTTTTAGGTTTTAAATTTTTGGTTACTTTGGTCATGATTTGGGTTTAATGAGAACTTGACTCATTCATAGATAGAGCACAGCCTCCTAATCAATGAGCTATGCAGTTGTCTCTGTCCTGTTAATTAACCCTAAGCCGTGACAGGGCTCCTTATGTGGCCTTGACAATGCACACCAAAAGCATTAACAGGGACACCATCTATGCGCAACATGGCACTGTTAATACTCTGATATTTTGCAGCTGTTGATGGAATCAGCCTCTCTGAGAGCTACCACAGAGTTCGGGAAACCTTACTACCAGCCGGCCTCAGAACCATTAAACTGAGTTTTAGAGCTGTACCCTCATATGGAGATAACAGGAAGAGTTGCATAGCCATTATCGTGGAGGCATAAGCAAAATTCTATGAGTAGAGTCAAGGAGATCCAGCATTCATCATCCTAGGCAGGAAACAATGTAACACAGGTTACATCTACGCCAGCCTAATAGATGAAGAAGGGGTTTGAGGCTGGTTAGCAGAATTTTTCTGCTTACCCCTAATGTCTTTGCCTAGGAGGCCTTCTACAAGACAGTAGCTGGATGCAGTTAACATCTGCCCAAGATGAGTATTTTTATCGAGACACCATCTCTAGCCTTTACTCAACCAAGAGCCCCAAGGCAGGGGAAGTTTTAGTCGGAGTTTATTTCTCCTAGCCTTTGCCTAAGAAGAGCACACTCTGCAAGGCAGCAGGGCTTGTGGCAGGTGGTACTGGGTTACGTGATACCAGTAGCAAGATTGGTCTCGATTATCCTGACCTGACCTGGAGTAGTTAAAAGGAGTTACTTCCCGCAACAGTACTTTGAGAAAACTAGACATGATATTTTGGAAGTGCATTAGGAAAACACTGTATCTAACAAAATACAGGAGTCTAAGGTGAGTGTAGGTTTTGTAGTTGGAGTAAGTAGTTAGTTACTGAGCTCACGCTGCATTAGAGTATAAACAGAACACAAACAAACATAAATCAACTTACGGGTGAGTCAACACCGCGCCAGATGTTCAGACAGAACACAAACATACATAAAAAACGTATAGTAACTTACAGATGAGCGAACACCACGCCAGAGGTTCAGACAGAACACAAACATACATAAAAAAACATAAAAAACATAAACATAAACATAAAGTAACTTACGGGTGAGCGAACACCGCGCCAGAGGTTCAGACAGAACACAGACATACATAAAGAACATAAAGTAACTTATGGGTGAGCGAACACCGCGCCAGAGGTTCAGACAGAACACAGACATACATAAAGAACATAAAGTAACTTACGGGTGAGCGAACACCGCGCCAGAGGTTCAGACAGAACACAAACATACATATAACGTAGATTACAGGTGAGCTAATACATAACTAAGGCACCTCCAACTATATGGAAAAAAAAAAAAAAAAGTATTTGACTTTACGAAAATCCCGAAAATTTTTTTCCTATGAAAATCCTGGAAAATCCTTAAAATCTTTTTCCTTTGATAATCCTGGAAAATGTTCTTGTTGGATATCAACAAGAAGAGCAAAATGGATATCAATAAGAAGAACAAAAAGAACTATAATTAGGCTCTCCATACAGGGGCCAGAAATAAAACCTTAGTCACCCATTTGTTTAAACCTCTGAACCAAATTAGTAAAATGGAAAAATGTAAAATAGTAAAATGGATAAACGATCCTTTTGCCATAAGATTATGTCTAAAAATTAAACTTAAAAAACAAAAGAATTTTGATGAAATATGAAGCTATATGATGCTACAAAGAAATATGATGCTATATGAGCATATTAAAGAATTTTGCCAGTGTTCTGATAGTGCTATATGAAAATATCTAGATAAATAAATAATGTAATTAGAAAAAAAAATGCTGTTAAAAAATAAATTACAAATAATAAATTACGAATCATCAGGTAAATGGAGTATGGGAAACTCTGTAAATTTAATTTTCTTTGAAATTAAGTTCATTATAGGGCTTTTTTTTTAATGAGGGCATACTAGCAATATATATATTTTTTTATATAACAAACAAACGTATGACTTAATTACTACATAATATACAAATGCTAAATTAAGTAAACAATCTTGATAGATTGCTTATTTTTTTAAGCATTCAAAGTCTGATATTAAATTTGCATGTTATTATATGTTAATATATTTACATTATCAAAATTAAAATAACTTTTTTATAGAATAAGAATAGTTTCTATATATCACAGTTGAATATCACAGAGAATATCACAGTTGTTAGTACAACAAAGCAAAAGATAAGCATTTCCGTACAGTATACCTAGATATATAACTAACTTTAAGCTAATTTAAACTTCTTATAAAAAATTTATGTTAAATTGGTGTTTATACATCTAATTGTGCCTTTAATGGCCAAATACTAAAATTATGTAAATATTAATAAATTTACT
Organism: Hydra vulgaris; assembly: GCF_022113875.1. Classification (NCBI taxonomy): domain Eukaryota; kingdom Metazoa; phylum Cnidaria; class Hydrozoa; order Anthoathecata; family Hydridae; genus Hydra; species Hydra vulgaris. The sequence continues at coordinate 2,241,992 of NC_061160.1, read as the reverse complement.
AAAATAAAACAAGCAATGCAGCACCAAAAAAACACCAAAAAAAACAAAAAATGTATATAAACAGGATTCCAAGCATATTCTTACTTTTTACTCAGTCAATCTGTATATATGATAAACTCTAAATATATATAACAGTTGCCTCATTTAAAAAACAAATAAGCAATACCAATAACTAACATACTGCAAATTTAGTATTATATAAAAAACTATTTTTCAAATTTAGTATTATATAAAAAACTAAAATAATAGAGATGTTAAAAAACATCTTTATGATTTTAACATCTCTATTATTTTCATAGTGCATTCACATTTACATGAAAGTGTTAACAAGAAAGGTATAGTTCAACTTGTAAACACAACCCTGGTTTACTTTTCTGCTGAATATTTAAAGTTGTTTAAAAAAAATTAGTATGGTTTAAATTGATATTTTTTCGATTGGTTTAAATCATTGTTTAAACCATTTGGTGTAAACTTAACCACCCTGCCTTGGATGTAAGAAACAATTGCTTGGACATACCAAGGTTAAAGTTTTCTACATTAAACATTTTTGGGAAATTTTTCTTTTCCAAAAAATTTTCTGAACAAGTTGTTGTTTGTGCTGTATTTTCTTATCACCTGCAAAGTAAAAGTATTTTTCATCATTAGAAGTAATTTTGAATTATGAGACTTGTCTTTTTTTTTTCTACTTTTTTTTATTTATTTATTTTTCAAATTTGTTTTTCAATAATGCATTTGTGTCTTTTTATTTTTTCTGGCTTGAATATTAATTTCTTTATAATTGACAACCAATTGTCAATTGATTGACATTAAATTTGAAACCTAATTTTCTCTGGCCCTTTTTGAATTCAAGTCTCTTTAGTTCATTCAGAGCACATTTTATTAGAAATGACCAAAACCAGATTCAAAAATTTATCCTAATATTGTCTGGATACATTATTTATCAAATTATTTATTTATTTATAAAATTATTTATTTATAAAATTTTGTCTTTTTGATTTCACTAAAAGATATTTTAATCAAATGTTAAAAAAAATTTTAATCAAAATTTGTTCAGTTTTCAAATCGATTTATTTTAAAATTTATTTATTGTTGCAGTTCAAATTTTATTTATTGTTGCAGATGCATATAAAGGAAATCTGAGTTCTCAACATCCCAGTCATTGCTATATTTGTCATGACTTGAGTATAGTTGACTCTTTTATTGGTTTGTGAATTTTTAAATTAACATTGTTATTTATTAATTGCTATAGTTATTAATTGTGTTAGTTATTAATTTTTTAATTAAAAGTTTAGGAGATAAAATGTTTTATTTTTAAATTTTCCATCCAGTTGAAATTAAAAACTTTAAATTTTGTAATAACTTGAAATATTATGATGTATGTGTCTTTTGATGAACTTTGTAATAATAAATATATGTGTCTTTTGATGAACTTAGGGTAGACAGTCAAGTTTTTAGAAAATATTTAGAATGAAATTAGTTTTTTTGCTAATTTTATATTAATTTCTAAAATAATATCTTTCATGTGACTCATTAAGAAATAAAATTTACAATAAAATACAAAATCATTTTAAAAAAGGAAAATTTCAACTACAAGAATAAAAAAGGAAAAGTTCAACTTAAACAATAAAAAGTTTTTGTACTTTAATGATTATACTTTTTTTAGCTTTTTGCATCAAAAGTTGACGGAGAGTGCAAAGTTGACACAAAAGTTGATGGAGAGTGCAAAGTTGACACAAAAGTTGATGGAGAGTGCAAAGTTAACAGAGCTGCAAGTTTTATCTACACACAGAATTATCAAAACACTTTAGAGGTTGTTTTTTTTATAAAATTTTGTTCTTTTTTGACATTTAAAATTTAAAGCTGATTTTTTTTATAGATTTAGTATTAAAATATTTTATAGACAATTATTAGTGAAAATTATTCTTCAGAAGTTATGCCAAATGAGATTCCCCTGGATGAAATTGGAGTGATAACTCCAGAAGATTTGCTTTCTTTTGCATGGCAAGTGGCTTCGGGAATGGTATGAGTGCATATCCTATTATATTGACAGGCCAGGAAATTATGATTTTTTAAAAACTGACAACAAGTTTTTTTTTTTGGAAGCATTCAATTTTTACTTTATCTTTAACAAGTAATGAGTTAATTAGATATTAATTTTTATAAAAAAAATATTTTAAAACAATTAAATAATAAATTAAATAGTTTATGTAAATAAATTATTAGAAAAGAAAAATTTTATTAGAAAATATTTAATACATATACACGCAGTTAAACCACTGACTTAGGACCCCCTTCCTCCTTGTACGCTTTTATTACCTATATGCTTTTAATGAACCCCCTCCCCTCCTTTTTTTGCATATGTATGCATTATTTAGTTCAAAATTTCTTCCTATCCCTATGCATAAATTTTTCAAAACATTAAAAACAAAAATTTTTTAGTAAATTCAACTCTGCTACATAAAAAAATATTGATATTCTAAACTCATGAATTTTATTTCAGGAGAGACAACAAGAGATCTAATCGTATACATTAAGGCATTCTATACTTTTCAAAAAACAACTTTTTTTTAAATCAACACTTGGCCTTTGGTATTTTTTTGCAAGAAAGTATATAAAGTTAAGATCTGTTAAAATAAAGCTGCTATTAATAGGTCTTCATTTGCAAAAATTTATTTATTGCTATATTTAATTGACCTTAAAAATATCTTGAAGCGTAAATATAATTTTATGCAAAAGCAATAAAAAACCGTATAGACTTGACCGTATAGACTTGATAAAATCAAATTTTTTACATTTCACAACAGTTTTTCATAGGAAATTTTTGAAACTTGATGTTCGATATTTTTTGTATTATATTTTTTGTATTTCGCTTTTATATTTTTATTAATTTTAACCCACTAATACAATATTAAAATATCTTGAAGCGTAAATATAATTAAAATAAAATTAAATTTTTTACCGTATAGACTTGATAAAATTAAATTTTTTATATTTCACAACAGTTTTTCATAGGAAATTTTTGAAACAAAAAAGTTCTTGATGTTCGATATTTTTTGTATTATATTTTTTGTATTTCGCTTTTATATTTTTATTAATTTTAACCCACTAATACAATATTAAAATATCTTGAAGCGTAAACATAATTAAAATAAAATTAAATTTTTTACCGTATAGACTTGATAAAATTAAATTTTTTATATTTCACAACAGTTTTTCATAGGAAATTTTTGAAACAAAAAAGTTCTTGATGTTCGATATTTTTTGTATTATATTTTTTGTATTTCGCTTTTATATTTTTATTAATTTTAACCCACTAATACAATATAGTTGAAATAAATAAGAAAATTTATAATGAGCGGTATAAAAACAAGAAAAAAGACAAGCACATTAATGTCTGATTTAAGAATTATACAATTTTTAAAAACATTATTGCTTTTTTTTTGAAATTATGTATAATATTTTTTTAATATATTATTTTAATAATAATATAAATATTAAGTCATGAATAATACATTTTCTTCTAAAAAATTTAATCAATAATAACATTGACATTGAAAACAATAATATTGACAAATATTATTTTTAAAATATTATGATCCTATATATTTAAAATTAATATTATTTGTTTGTTAATAATCTTACATCTTAATATAATAATATCGATATAATGTTAATATAATGTTGTTATATAACAAAAATAATAATAGTAATATTATAATAACAATAATAATAATAATGATAAAATTTTATCTTAAGGAAAAGGTAGAGACTTTATTTCATCTTAACTACCAACTTATGGTGATGTTCTTGGAAAAGCTATACTCATTAAAGAGTTGTCAGGAAAAAAAGTCCATTAGATGATTTGGTTTGGGAAGCAAGATTAGAAGTTGTTAAACAATGGAAAAAAGCAAACTCAGACTTTTCACATCCATTTATTTTTACAGATAAGTCCATTGTCAAAAATTACAATGATGTTCAGGATATTTGCAGAAAAAGATTAACCAAAAAAAGTAGAAGTTGACAAAATAATGAAGTCTTTGTCACAACTCTTTGATATAACTAACTGCAAATGTGCAATTTTATTCTGTAATGAATTAGGTTGTCTGGGATGTGAAAAAAAAATTCATATCAACTGTAAATGTGAAATGTTAGTGAGGATTCCTGTAATAGAATTAGAATTTATTCCCTCACAGAGAAAAAAAGTAGGTCTCAAATTTTGATAGGATCAAAAGACTACATAGAGATTAAAAGGAAGCAAAAGGCATTTAAGCAATGTAGTAAGAAAGAACAGAATTTAAAAAAGTTCAAAGATGAATATGAATGATGAATAGTAGTCATTCGAAAAGAACCTGAGAATTGTGAGGAAAGAACCTGAGGAAGCTGAGGTTTCAGAAAAAAGTAACGATGAAGAAGAGTGCTCTAAAGATGCGTTTGAATTTTCTAGTTACACTGAACATATTGATTTAATAAACATAAGTGATGATTTCAAAGTAAAGCAAAATTATATGAAGATTCAAAATACTGCTATTGCTGCAATAAGATATGAAGTTTCAAACACTGCTGCAGCTGCAATTGCTTCAGGATTTTTAAAAGATTTGGTGGAAGCTAAAGTTGTTCCAGAATCAGGTCTTTTTTTATTACTGGACAAAAAAAAAATGCATAGAGCAAAAGATAAAGTTATGTCAGAGTGTCAGGTTTTTGCAGAGAATAGATTAGATTCTGAGGATGTTTCTTGTATTCTCTTTGATGAAAGAAATCACAAAACCAATTTAATGATATTTAGTGAAGCAACCAAAAAAAAATTTCTAATTTAAAAAGAAGATCACTATACTTTGACTGATGAATATGGTAGATATCTTCATCATTGAACGAAAGGAGAAATATGTGAAAAATCAAAAATTAGGCCTGCTGAACATATAGCAAATAAAATATTTCAATGATCTATTTTGCATGGTGTTGCATGGTGCATAGCTTAAAGTTCATTGGTTGTGATAGCACAGCTATAAATACATGCCATAATGGAGGTGTTATTTATTGTTTAGAGGTTAAATTAGAAAGAAAATTCGGGTGGCTAATATTTTCTCTTCACACAAACAAACTTTGTTTTTGTCATTTAATAGAAAAGTTTGATGAGAAGAAAACCTCAAAGACAGGGTTTTCTGGACTGATTATTAAGTTGCTTTTCAATGAATATCTATAGGTCATGGTTTAATTGAACTTGATGAGGAAATAATAAAAGAGTTGTCTTTAGATTGGAAGTATGCTTATAAAATATGCCAGACAGTAATTTCAGGAACTGAAGGTTTGTGGTTCCAAATCAAATTGAAGCATAGCTGGATAGAAGGGCCACGGGTACATCTTGAACCAACTTAACCTTATTAAACTTCAAGATAAAAATGTACAAAAAGTTATTGAAAAATATGTGAGATCATCTGCATGGAATTCTCATTCTGAAATCATGTTGCAGGCATTACTTTGCAGCCAAAATAAAATTGAAAGAGAATTTGCTCTAAACAAAATTTTAGAAATTAGAAAAAATGAGGAAGCAGGAACTCTAGTTCCTAGAATATATAAACTTCCTGATTTAAACCAAATTGATTGTATTGATAACATGGGAAGAGTCCTATGAACCCACCTTAACCTGTCAAATGAACATAAATTAGCTTAAAAAAATTCTGGATTGTCCCATGGTAGTTTTGCATTTCCCTGTTCACACATAAGGAGTTGAGAGGGCAGTTAAAGAGGTAAAATTAACTTTCCCTAATCTCAATAATATATTAGTTGTTAAAAATGTAAAAAAAAAAACTTAGTGCATTAAAAATACTTTTAAAAAAGAGTTTATTTTATTTAGGTTACTGCAGCTCATGAAACAGTGTCTGGTTTTGAGAGATGGGTTTATTTGTGCAAGAGCAGAAAATATATCAATAATGCCTTGTTTTAACAACAAGAAAGACCTCATTTAATTTTAGCATTCTTTTTCTGTAAGTAGTTAGAAAATGACGATATTTGCTCATTAGTAGTTAGAAAAGGAGAGTTCTGGGCCATTTTCATTTTCAACTATATTTTCAATCATATATTTAATTAAAATATATGATTCATTATCATTCATAGTGTGTATAAATATTATAACTAAGAAATAAATTTTTAGGTCGCTTCGTGATCAATGCTACGCTAAAAAATTAGTATCAATTTCGTTTCTATTGCGTGACGTCACAGGTCACGTGATATTCAGAGTGATCTTATGCATAGTAGAAGCATTGTCCTATCAGTGCAGCATAGCTTCCAGATTGTCCAACTTGTGCATCACCAGAGTTGAGTGTCACTACCATTCTTCTACCTATACCAACGCTAGGCATACTTTCAGATGAATTAAAGTTTCTATAAAATGAAATTGTAGTTGTTGGACCAATTGTACTAGTTGATTGATTCAACAATCCTGATACTTCATTATTAAATGAGCTTACATTAGATCCATTCCATGAAGAGAGATAAAAATCTTCTAAACCTGATGAAGCGTAGATACATCGACTGTTAACATCATATCCAGAAAATGTAGTATATCCATTATTATTATAAGGTGTCCAAGGTTGAATGACAGAGTTAGTATTGGTAGGAGCACCATATCCATCATAAATGCGAACTCTAGATTCCCACCAGTTTCCAGATCCTCCAATGACATGCATTCTTATGTATTTCAAATACACTCCGTTTCCATTATCCATAACATTCATTAGCATATATTCACTACCATAAGTTGTATTTACATATCTAAATGTTGTTGAGTACAACTTAATGGATGAGATAGATCGAGGTATTAACGGATTAATACTAGTTAATGTTTGTTGTAACGATGAAGTTCTTGTGATAAAAGGTTGTAACCAAAATGTCACTGAATTTCCTGTTCTATTGTATAATTGTATATTCAAACTTGATGTAAAAGGAAGATCAAATGTAAAATATCCTCCTAATGCACTTGTACTAAATACATTACATCCTTGTAAAGAGTTTGCATAATAGGATCCACCAAGTGGTGCAATTAATAAATCACAAGCTAAAGCTGTATTATTAATACCTACACCATCTGTTACAATAGAATCATTACCTATGCAAAGTACATTGTCAGCATATATTTTTAAAAACAAGTTACCTGGTACAGTATTAGGTGCAATAGTAGATCCTGTAAATGCAATCCACAGTTTTCTTAGAATTCCTGAACTACCACTATAGCTAAAAATAGTATATGATCCTGGAGTTGCATAGAATGCTTGAGATTTTTGTCCAAAGCATATTAAACTTGTATTGGGAATGATATCTAAACTTTGATTTTGCATATCATCAACATAGCTCTTTGTAACTGCATCCTGTGCATCAGTAGGATTAGCTACATTGATGAGTTTGTTTGTATTTAAATTTATATTAGCAGTTGCGGGATTATAACCATCGGTTCTTAGATACATACTGCTAGAAATCTGATTATTATCTACATAATGCTTTGTAGCTGCATCTTGTGCATTAGTAGGATCAACTACATTAATCAATTTATGTGAATTCAAATTTATATTAGCACTCATACTATTAGTTCCATCTAATTTTAGACATGCACTGCTAGAAATCTGATTATTATCTACATAATTCTTTGTAGCTGCATCCTGTGAATTAGTAGGATCAGCTAAATTTATTATTTTATGTGTATTGAGATCAACGTCTGAAGTCGCTTTATTGTCTACATTAATATTAAGATTTAAACTGCCACCTGATGTGCTACCAAAAGCAGATAATCCATTCATTGAACTACTACCGAATATATTAATACTCATTTTATATACTCATTATTATTTAATTTATTTTTATAATATATTTAAGATTCACCAAAGTGAATTGATGATGCTTTGAAATTCATTTCCATCATTTAGTTTTTTCAAGACATAGAGACACAAGTGTCCGCAATAGGAAGTATTTCCAAACTGAACTTGTTCAGTATTGTAGTAAACAGGACTGTGTAAGTATTGAACGAGTTCAACTGGTGGTGGTAGGCCATAAGAGTCGAAACTTAGTTTCATATCTCCGTCTTTATACCAGCAAATCCAATGAAACCCACCTGTACTTGAATCTCCAGTATTTAATATTCCACATTCTTTTTTTTGTGTATTTTTAGATCCCTTTTGAGATCCATAGCTTCTAGGTAATTCATCTCTTACAAATACACCTCTAAAATTTTTAATTTTTAATTTTTTTACTGCTTTTATTAACTGAAAGTTTGTTAATGGTACATTTGGTAATATGATTCCTTCAACATTGATTCTTTTATTCATTTTTATTAATAGTTTAAGATTTTTTAAATAAAAAAATTACTTACATATATGTTTATTTTAATTTATAATGTCCGTATGCTAGGGTATGAATTCCATCATCTAAAATAACTCTTTTATCATCTTCTGCACTGAGTGCTATTTTGTTAATTTCTTCTGTATAAACATCATGTAAATGAGATCTTATGACATTCATTTTTCTCATTTGATCTCTCCTGCTAAGCAGGCAGTCTTTATAATCTTCATGTGTTATATAATTTTTAACTACATTTTTCTTTACTCCCTTACATCTCTTTTTATCTTCTTCATCTATTTTGTAAGAATACAACTTTGATCTGAGTCCAATAAACTCTGTAATTTGTTTTCCTACAGATTCATCTTTAAACATTCCCAATACTTTCTTATTTGTTCCAACTTTAAATCCATTTTGAACAGCTGGATGATCTTTATTAAATTCACTTGTATCAAATTTACTTTCAATATCATTAGAAATATCTTTATAAAAATCTTCTGTTTTTATTTCATAGATTAATGAATCTGTATCTGTATATAATAGTTTAGCTTTATCTCCATATTTATTTTTTATGTAATCATAATGAAATTCGTACATTAGTGTTTTGCTCAAATCTAAAATACACATGCCTAAATAAATGGGTTTGTTATAAACTAGTTTTGTTCTTTTCATATGTATTGCTATTAAATTTTCATCAAATATCGTTCTACTTTCATAATTTGGTTTTGATGCTAATTTAATAGCTTCTTCTCTTTTTGTAACTAATCTTACATCAACTCTGTTTTCAATGTTCTCCATTGTCTTTCCAAATACTGAATTGTTCATAAGTTTGAAAAAGTCCTTTTCAAAGTCATTTGTTGCTTTTGTTCTTAGATTTGTATTGAGTTCAATGTATTTACTTAACCATGCACTTTCTTCAAACTTTATTCCTCTGTGAATTTTTGTTATTTTCATTCCTAATCTTTCATACAGTTTTAAGTTTTCATAGTGTATGATATAATTTTTCTTATGATTTAAATTAGGTATTAATTTATCAACTTTGTCTATTTTTAATCTTTCAGGGGCTAGAGGATAATCATTATGAACATCATGTAAATGTTCAGGATATTCTAAATCTACATCTAATATGCAAGAAGTAAATTTCCAATTTTTTAATTCTTCTTCATTCATCCATTGAAATCCATGTGTAGGAAGTGGTTTGCTCATTGCCCATCCATATAAATTGTTTGCATCTAGATACTGTATGTAAGTAGATTCTTTACTTTCATCATAATTTTCCATATATTTATTGTTAGCAGTTCCTAACCTGTTAGAAACCATACTAATTCCACCTCTTATTCCTTCCTTTATCATTAAGATCATATCATAATCACTTAATAGTTCTAATTTTACTTCTGTTATTTTCAAAGCAGCATCCCAAGCTAATCCTGGTGCTGTATAGTACCAAGCAGGATCTAATTTGTAATTGTTAAAACAGACATCTCTAAAATTTTCAAAGACATCAGCTAGTAGTAATACATCAGATTCGTTATATAAATTATGGTAATCTCTAAATGTTTTACATTGAAACTCTTTCCATACATTTTGAGCATGTAAGTAATCTTCATCACTTATTCCTTCATCATTTAATCTTGAATAAAATGATTCTTTTGGTGGTAATTGTGTTTCATTTAATTTATCAATAGAGTCAACCCATTCATAAGGATAAACACCTTTTCTTAACAATAAATTGAGTTCATTTCCAGAATAGTATCTACTAATATTTTTACATTGATCTTTTGACAAATTTTTAGTTAAACTATCTAAACTAGCAGCCATAAATTTAAAACTATCTAGAAAACGTAGATACAGTTTAACTTCAACTTTTTTACCTTCTCTATTCATAAATTCATTTACTTTAAGTTCTTTAGAAAAGCTGATATATTTTTCTTCATTGTTGGGTATACAATTTATTTTTCCTCCTTCTGACAATTTCTTTATGAACAAGTGAGAATCATAACCAGATAAATTGTGAAATAGTACTGGAATGAATTTTGGATTTTTAAATTGTAAATTACAATCGCTATGTGCAGCACCTCTATATTTTCCAGTAATATGACAATGATCTCGTACTCTATCTTCATTAAGATCTTTTTCACAAATATGACATATTTTTGCATTATCAAAATTATTTTTGTCTTTCATAGTAAATATCATCTTTTTTGGAAATTTTAAATAATCGTTGTAAATCTTTTTTACATCCTCTTCAAGCATATTAACAAATTTTTGTGCTACATCTTCATCTTCATTACTTGCAGTGAATGTAACTAGTTTACTTTGATATACACTTTCATCAAAGCATTTAATATAGTAACAAAATGAACTAGGTGTATGCTTTTGGTATTGCTTTGTATAAGATTCATTTGGATTAGGTGCGCAAGTATTAATAGGTTTAATAATACTTTCAAAATCAGCATAGACTACAAAAGGTACTCTCATTGTTTTTTTAAAATGATTAAGTTTAATCATTGTATTTGGTTTTGGAAGTTCAATTCGTACTGAATCGTGAGTATCACAATACAATTGATGCTTTGATAAAGATTCTTCAGTATTAAATCCTAACAAGCAATTTCTACAATAAAACATTTTATGACCATGTTTTGATGTTTGTGATGAAAGTAGTCTACTTAAACTTTTTATTAAACAATAGTGATTGGTTTCATCATTTGAAATGAGTAACAAGTCTATTTGATGTTGTCTATTTTTCTCATTTGATATTCTTAAAGGATAAACAGAATTTTCATATCCAAAGACATTAATACTTATGTCTTGATTATTTTTCTCAAATTGAGTAATTTGATGGAGTGACACTGGGAATTTTATTTTTTCCCAATTTAATTTCTCAGATTGTTCTTTTAAATCTTTATCTACTCTTTCAGAATTTTTTTCTTTTGGATATAAAAATCGAGCAACGCACCACTTAAAGCATTCATTGTCTTTATTCTTCATATTAATAATTGCTTTTTTATTTGCCAACTCTTTAGGAAGAGGAATGTAAGATTTACCTTTAAGGGGTTTATATTCAATGATATTAATGTCCATCTTTTTAACTGAAACAAATCTCCAACTTGATCCTAATTGTTGAAATGCTGACAAGGATTCTAAAACTTTCTGTTCAGCTCTTTCATAAAGTTCGTTTAAATCTGTTGACTCTAATACAACTTCTGCTTTTGTTGAAAAATGATGCAAAATTGTTATAGTTTCTCCTGTTTTAAGATCAGTACGCTCCATTTCACATGAAAGAACAATATTGATCTTTGATCCTTTATTATCATTTAGTATTTTAATGACATTATTTTCAGCTGATTTCATATAAGATAAAGCATCAGCTCCTTCAACTCCTTCAGCTGAAAATTGTTTAGTTACATTTTTAATAGCTGATTGTGTTAATTTAAATACTATTGGTTTCTTTTCTCTCTTTTCTATCTTTTTTTCTTTTTTAGATTCTATAGGTTCACTTTTAAATCCAAAGAAATTAGAAACAGTTGATTTTATTGATGTAAGTTTTTCATTAGCAACATTTTTAATAGGTTCAGGAACATAGTCTATAATCCAATTAGCAAATGAATTCACTTTGTTCTTAATGGTATTAATATAACTAATTGGAACATATTGTGTAGGTGTTAAAGTATTTTGTGAAATATTTTTAGGAATAGGTCTATCTGATATAGGAGTTGTTTGTTCAATTGCTCTAATGAGATCTGCTTTTCTCATTCTACCATAATATTTAATTTTTCGCTCTCTTGCGATTTGTTTTAATTCTTTTACATTTCTATTTGCCATTTTTATATATACAAGAAAATTATTTATATCATTTTCAATTTTTTAAATTTCTTGTAAAGAAATTAATTAATAGCAAAAATCATTTCTTATTATATTTTTTTATATATACAAGAAAAAATTATTTATATCATTTTCAATTTTTTAAATTTCTTGTTAAGAAATTAATTGATAGCAAATAAACATTTCTTATTATATATTTTTATAGACTTATATCTATAAAAATAATTTATTTTTCATTTTCTGATTTTATTATTTCTATTTTTACTCCATTTTTAACTTTTCCATTATATTTCTCAGCATATGATTTACAATGCTTTTCTTTACGAATATAATCATAAAATGAATTGTATATTTTAACTTCACTAGTTTCTATATTAGTAAGTTTTATAGTTGTTGGATTTGTTCTAATTTTCGCAAGCCAGTCATATTTAGGATCTCTTTCTTTTTTTTCTTTTATAGGATGAATTCTTGGTCTTCCAGCTTTTTTTTTCTCTTTTATTACTTTTTCTTTTTTAACTCTTTTAACTCTTACAATCTTTGGTTTTTTTTGTTTTTTAGTAATGATATTTGATTGTATAAGTTCTTTATCAATTAAATTATTATCCATAGCAATCATAACTAATGCAATGTGATCTTTAGATGTTTGTTGTATATTATTTTCTTTTAGTAAATTTAATAAATACGTTTTTGTATATTTTATTTTATCACTCATTTTTATATATACAAGAAAATTATTTAAATCATTTCAAAAAAATATTTTTATTACACATTTTACTATTTTCTTTTTCTAATATTCAAAGTTAAATCTATCTCCATTAGACTTTAGTCTACCTAATCTTTCTGACACAATAACAGCAAACGCTTCAGTTCCGACTGGAACATTTTCACTAAAGTTTGCTATAATAACAATATCTGATGATGAAGCTTTTAATCTTTCTGATTGATGTCTTAAATCGAAAACAAAAAGTGGATATAAATCTCTATAGTCTGAAGGTGTTATGTTACAATTTGAAATGATTTTATCTATTCCACAAAAATTTTCTTTAAAGTTAGATACATCTGTATAAGCTCTTGAAATTTGTTGATTTGAAAATGATAGTTCATAATCAGCTTCAGGATATCTTATATTATTAATCACAACTTGCATATTTGTTAAGTTACAATGATCGAATATTGAAGCATTTTGTGTTTGATCATTATCTTTATTTGTTTGGAATCCAACGATAATATATCTAGGTTTTTCATCACTTTTAACACCAAGTTTCCAAGTCATTTTAGATGTTTGTTGAGGAGTTATAGTTTCACACGATCTAGAATAAAAAGCTACTGGAATTGTTGCTTTTTCTTTAATAATAGTATTAAGATTAAGTCTCGCTTTATCTGATGGTGTAACATAAGGCATCCATAATGATATTTTTGTAAGATTTACTTTTCCTATAGCTGCTGCAGCAGATCGAAAAATAGCATCATTGTCATTTTTTCTTTGTAAAGTTAATGTATGTTTAAATCCGTAAATTACTTTAGTATAATCCTCACAGAATCCGAAAATATGATTTAAAGGAATACAAAACGAAAATGTACCTTTTGTAGTAGGTTTTTTTATAATGTATGCTTGTCTTACTGTAAATCCAACATTAGTAGTCAAATTTGCATCTGTTGCAGTATCTTTGTACCATAGTTGATTTAATCCTTCTGCTAATTGGAAGTCATTTGAATATTTGAGCATTCCTAACATTGTAGTTGCTTGTCCTAAATTATTTACTGTTTCTATATTCTGTCCTGATAAATCATATGCCATTCTATCAAATAAATGCATAATTCCATTGTTTGTAAGTGTAACTACATCTATATCAGCATAGGATGCACCACTTGCTGCTTGAAGTCTTCCTTCAACTTGTATATAAGCTTTAGATGGTTTAAAAAATGAATCTGTCATCTCAATATTAATTTTTATTGGTACGGTATCATTTATATTTGTACCATTTTGTGGAGTATATTCTCCAAATTGATATCTGAAAATACTATCATCAATAAAGGGATCTTCTGTTAAATCTAAACTTTTATAATCTGCCATTTTTATATGCATAACATTTTTTTTTAATTCATTTTCATTAATTTTATAAAAAAATATTACTGAAAATTATGCCATTTTTAATCCTCTTCCCATCTTTACTAATTCCTCCAGTTTAATAGCGTTTGAATGGCTTAATTTTTTATTTAATCCTCTTTTAGATCTTTTAGATGGTATTGCAGATCCCATCATCAATTTATTTATATTTGTTGTTACTTCATTAGATATATTTTGAGCAAGATCATTAGCTCCAAATTCAACTAAATTTGCAAGTACTTGTTTACTTTCAGGTTTAAGCTTTGATTTTTTAATCAAATTGTTTCCTTTTTCTAATATAATATCTTTAGCTGTAGAGATTGCATTTGTAGCTAGTTCTTTACCTGCTACTTTTGCAGCATCTATTGCAGTTTTTCCTAAATCACTAGCAATGGCTTTATTAGCTAAATTACGTGATATTTTAAGTGCATTATTAATCGATCTATTATTAAGTAAGCCTCTAAAAGGACTAAATATGCCACTCCCATCGATAAAATGCTTTTTATAAACTTTTTTCTCAACAATTAACATTTTTTATATACTTACTATTTTTTTAATTCATTAGCATCCCTTATTTATCTCTTAAACGGTTAGTTAACATTGTCTTCATACCAGATAATGCTCTAAAAAAATCAGAAGATTTTGCTCGATTATATAGATTATTAACATCATCAAATATACCACTTCCACTTACAAAATGCTTTTTATAAACTTTTTTCTCAACAATTAACATTTTTATTTACTTACTATTTTTATTTAATCTAAAAATGTTTTGTAATGATTTATAATATTCAGAATCAATTTCTCCTTGACGTAATAATTCATCACAAATAGCAACAGCTTCATTTCTAGCCCCAGTATTACCTGCTTCAAATGCAGCTATTCGTAATGCAAGCATTTTAACTAATTCATTTGGATCACTAGGAAGAATGATAACTCCTTTTCCAGATTTTATAGCGATCTCTCCCCAAATGGGTTTTATTATTTTATTATATTTTTCACTTCTAGATGATCTAGGCTTTCCTGGATATTTACTAGAAGAAATAGCATCTGTTTCTTTTAATATATTTTTATAATTTTCAAGATCATCTTCATTGTATATATCTTTATCAGGACTAGATTTTGTTAACAATTCCCAAAGACCATTAGTTCCAATATATTTTTTATTATCAATAGTTATATCATTATTACTAATTAATATTGGTTTTTTTCCTATATACAATTTTCCATCTTTTGAGTGTATACCAAATGTAAAATCTGCTGCCTTTTTATTACTATATGCTGACTTTAAATAATTTGTTGCTATAGTTCCTAATGAAACTATTTTACTTTCAGGTACATCCATTATTGCAGGATAATTTGATAGTGTTATAGCTAAATCAGCTTTATTTTCTAATTTAGCTAGGTTTTCTTTTATTCCAGATTGACTATCGATAATAGGTTTATATAAATTACTCAAGTCATACTGTAAGTCATTATATCCAAGCTTTTCATTTACTGCATCTTGATAAATACCTTTTTTCAATCTTTCGAGCTCTTTAAAAGCTTCATTTCTTTTTTTCGGATCTACAATATCTAAAAACGACATTTTTATATACATAACATTTTATTTTAATTTATTTTAACGTATTATCATGTTTTACTTGAACATAATATATGTTTTACTTGAACATAATACATGTTTTACTTGAACATAATATATGTTTTACTTGAACATATATTATGATTTAATTAATATTTATTTTGTTAATATTTTGATTTTTATTAAACCTATTCTCTAACAATTCCATCGCCTCTTTCATAGCTTTCTCTTTACCTTGGTTGAATATTGATTGTTTAGTTTGTTCATCAATTTCATTTTTAGATTTTGTTCTAATTTGTTCAATCATAGCTTGAAACTTTTCATATTCTGAAAGTATCATTGTAAATTCTACATCATCGATATTACCATCTTTTAAAGCTTTAGAAATATGGTCGCTTATAGTATTTAATTTCGCGTCAGCTAATACTTTAATCTTTTCATGCTTTTCTGATTTTATATTTAATTTTTTAATTACTTGAGATCCTATTAATGACATTAAACCAATACCTAATGCTGTACCTTCACAAGCAATAGCTACTGGTGTTCCAACTATTGTTGTTAAAAAACCAATACCAACAGCTCCAAGTGTCATAGTAGTTGCAAGTAATGAATTATCAACAACTGAAATTATTCTAACAGCTCTATGATATTTTTTACTTAACATAGCTCTTCTACTTCTTTCACATTCTATTTTACCTTGAATTTCACTTATCTTATCTAATCTATATCGCTGATCAGATAGTGGTGGTGCAGTTGGATCAACTCTAAACTGGTTAAGATCTGGATAAATACTTTTACATTCTTCATTTTTACATTCTTTATAGTCCCTATTATATTCCATTCTATTTTAAAAAGAAAAACATTCATTTTAAGTTATTTTAATAAATCTCTTTTATTTACCAAAATTAAATATAGATTTAACAGAGTCTTTATCACTTTGTGATTTATCACCGTCTTTATCTTTGTCAGATTTAGCGAAGCCAGGATCACTTTGTGATCTAGTATTATCTTTATCACATATTTTATCAGTAATTAATTCTCCTATACTTGATAATATAGATTTAACAGAGTCTTTATCACTTTGTGGTTCTTCTTTTGGTTTTATATTTTTAGGTCCTGAAAGTACCTTTGCTCCGCTAGATATATAACTGATTATATTTATAATTCCATTATCAGATAAAATATATAATAAAAAATCTCCTTTTTTAATATTTATATCTTTTTTATCATTATTATATAAAGTTATTATAATATCATTAGTAGACTCTGCTACTACTGAATTTAGTAAGTTTAAATATGGCTTATATTTTTCTGCAAGTGCAAGTGATACATACACTTCATCTATATTAACTCCACACTTTAAAGAAATGTTATTATATGAATTTGATTTTACTGTAAAATCTTGCTGCGCAAATACTCTATATTTTTTATTATTAACAAAAGATGGAGTATGATCTAAATTACGATTATATATTAATCCTATTTTTTTTAATTTACTATTTTCAATATTCAGAAACATTTTATTCATTTTATAAAGATGTTTATTTATTTATATCATTTCACAACATAATAATATAAAAAATTAAAATGAGTTAAATAATTTTCTTTTGTATATAAAAAAAGATGTCTTATGTGAGTATTGAAAATTTTGATGAAGCAAATTTATATGTAAAAGAAATAATTAAATTTAATAAACCTGTTCCATATCAAAAAGTAGTTATTGGCTATAACTATTCAGATTTTTCAGATGCTTTAAGAGTAAAAACCCCAAAATCGTTTTCATATGGAGTTAATGAAAATATAGATTTAAAAACAAAAAAACTTACAGGATATTCAATTCCTTTTGTATGTGAAAATGATATATTTATCACAATTATTGAATCTATTGAAAAGTTTTGTAGAGATAAAGTTACTGAAAATGAATCAAAGTTAAAAAAAGGTGGTATGAAAAGTCTTAATATTCACAATTTAAACATTTTAAAGTATAGAAATGATAATCCTAAGGCACCTCCAGTTATATATGCAAAAATACCAACAGATTATAAAAGTAAAAAGATGGATCAAGTATTCAGGAAAAAAAATGATGGTGATATTTTAGGAGAAAGTCTTATTAAAAAAAGATGTGACGTTGTTGGATGCTTAGCAATTGAAGGTGTATATATCGGATCGATGATTCAATCTATTCAAGTAAAATTATTAGATGCAGTTGTATATGAAAAAGAGTATAAGATAGAAAGACTTTATATTAAAGACATTGATTTAGAAAGTGAAGATGAAGAGTAAAATATTTTTTAAAAAAATGATTTATATAATTTAAGTATTAATTATAAATATATAAAGAATGGATATTGAAGTACATAACAATAAATCAAATATCACTACAATTCAATTTGATCCTATTATTGAACTTGATAAAACAAAAAAATACGAAATGGCATTTATAAGATTAGAAACTATTCACTACAGCGTTTCATCTCAAAATAAGTGTTTACATATATTAAATAATATCGTAGATGGAAAAAATATAAATGGTAAGAAAACTACTGTAATGCATACATTCTTACCAATGACTCGTCCTTCAGGTATGAGTCTTGTTGAAGAACCAAGTTTTAAAAGTTATTTTCCATTAAGAACAAACACACTTTCAAAAATGACAGTTGAAATAGTGGATGATGATCGTTATGCTATAGATATGAGTAAAGAAAGATTAATAATACAATTTCATCTAAGAGAAGTAAAGCAGTAAAGTTATTCATTATAATGAATTAGCGAAGCAAGAATCACATAGTGATTTAAAAAAATAATACATATATAAAAATGGATATATGTATTGGAGGAAATACTTCAACAATAAGAAGAAAGTTTTTACCAGCTATTCCACTTGATGGAAAAAAAGAATATGAAATGGCATTAATAAGCTTAGAAACATATAATATACTTAATAATATTACTGCAAACAACAATAAATTTACTTATACTATTTATGATCCAAAGACTAAAGAAACATCAACAGCTAATCGTAATATTCCAGAAGGTGTCTATGAACTTTCATCGATCAATGACTGGTTGCAAAAAGAATTAGTTGCTTCTCATTTTCCTTTGAATTCAATTACTTTTGTAGGAAGTACAATAACATTTAAAGTTACAATGGGTATTGAAACAAATTTTGCAGTTGATTTTACAATTGAAAATTCAATCAGAAATCTTTTAGGTTTTGAAAGTAAAATATATACTGCAGGTGTTTATGAATCTGTAAAAGTATTAGATATAAATCATATTAATACTATACATGTAAAAAATAGTATTATATCAGGATCTTATTTAGATAATTCACCTAGCAATATTATTTATACGTTTTACCCCTCTGTGGCTCCTGGAGCTAAACTTGTAGAAAAACCCAATGTTCCCATTTACTTACCTATATCTCTAAGAGGAGATATTCGTGATATGGAAACTTCGTTAATTGATCAAGATGAAAATCCAATTGATGTGCAAGGAGAAAGAATAACAATGAAATTTCATATAAGAGAACGAACTTCTAAATGCGAGCAAGAATCTATTTTAAAAGAGCAAGTATCACTTCTAAAAGAATTGATAAACATTTTAAAATATAAAAAATAGATTTAGATATCTTAAGATAACAAGATTTATGTAGATTCAAAGGAATTAAAATAAATTAAAAAAATTGTGCATATATAAAAAATGACAGATTATAAAAATATTAAATTTAAAATTTCAGATTATCAAAAGAAGAAAATCAAGAAAGAACTTGAGAATGATTCAAAAAAAATTACTATAAAATTAACTTTTAAAAATCTAAGTGATAAAAATGCTAAAGATGTAGTAGCTCTAACACACAAACAATTAGAGAAAGTAATTAATGCATTTAAAAATAAAAAAGGTATAACAATTGAATTAAATGAAGAAAATCTAATGCATAATTCTAAAGTGGAAGGTGGATTTCTACCTTTACTTTTAAGTTTTTTAGCAAGTGCTGCTCCAGTAATTGCTAAAACTACTGCAACAGCATTATTAGCTGGAACAGCTGCAGCTGCTGGAAATGCTATAGTTAATAAAATTGCTGGAAAAGGTGTTTTGTATATTAAAGATAATAAAAGATCTATTAAAGCTAGAAAAGTAGGAAAAGGATTACTAATAGATGAATGGAAAAAAGGAAGGTATTTAGGAAATGGGTATTACTACTATTATGGAAAAGGAACTGGAAACGATAAACAATATAAAAAAGTA
This sequence comes from Hydra vulgaris, assembly GCF_022113875.1. Taxonomy (NCBI): domain Eukaryota; kingdom Metazoa; phylum Cnidaria; class Hydrozoa; order Anthoathecata; family Hydridae; genus Hydra; species Hydra vulgaris. The sequence goes on along the minus strand of NC_061160.1, from coordinate 2,221,911 downwards.
GGAAAAGGTTTAATATTAGGTGAAAATTCACCATTTAAAAATATCCCATTATTAGGTTGGATTCTTTAGTTAAATATATATTTATTAAAATATATATTTCATTTAGCATAGGTTCTGAAAGAACCAAGACTTCGTTGGATCCTTTCAGGATCTACCATTTAATACAGATAAAGGAAAATAAAAACGATCAAAACCATTTCTATATTTTCCATTTTTCACATCTGATGATAAATCAATAACAATAAATTTATGTGGTTTTGACCAAACTATTTTACAAAAATTTTTAAACTCTTCTTTTGACATATCATTTGAAACATGGTCATTATAAATATGATTTACATTTTTGGAATCTTGTTTAAACAAGCATATAAAATTTGCATTTTCTCTTATTGTTTTCCTTGGTAGCATAAAATAATTTTGCGCTAAATAAAAACAATCTACATTACTATGCCTTCCTCTTATATAGTATTTTTCACACTTGTTTTGCTTTGTTAATTGTAAATCATCGAATATCATTAAATTATTTTTAGTAAGATCAAGATCTTCAGGTTCTGGTACATCATCTGCTGTTTCATAAAACTGACACTCCATATCTATTTTATTTTTTAAATTTTTTGAATGAACTTCAATTACAAGATCAGGGCTTATTTCCATCTTATCTATTTTATCTTGTAACTTAAATATTTTAAGAATATCTTCTTTTGGTACTTTTTTTTCAAAAGAACTTTTTAATATTTTGTATTCAGGTTGAAAAAGAGATTTTCCAAAAACTTGTAAATTATTATAGTCTAACCAATCAGGTCTTATAAGTAAATTCAATAATAAATTTGTTTTTCCACAACCAGACTTCCCAACTATAAGTCCTCTTATACTTCTTGGTAATAAATCATTATTATGACGATTATTTTTATTTACATTATATGATAAATCTAATACTTCCATTTTCTTATATAAATAATTTTTTTAAATTAAATAAAAATAAAGTAATAAAAAATGTATTGCGTTAAATGTAAAAACAAAACAGATACACTCAACTTACAACATGTTGTAAGTAAAAACAATAGAAATATGCTTCGTGGAAATTGTGCACTATGTGGAACAACAAAAACTCAATTTACAAAAGGAACTAAAGGTGGTGATTTAGTGGAATCTATTAATAATTTTACAAAGAATAAAAAATTACCTTTTCAAAAGTTTAAAGGTGAAATGCATTTACCAGGTATGAACTTTGCAGGACCTGGCACTAATTTAGATGAAAGATTAACTTCTACTGAAATGCCTAAAGAATGGAGCATGCCTGTAGATAAAGTTGATAAAGCAGCTTATATTCATGATCTTGCTTATAAGCATTATCCAGACAAAGAGCATAGAAATTTAGCTGATAAAATGATGCTTGAACAAATGGATGCTATACCTAATCCTACACCTCGTGAAAAATTGGAAAGAAAGATTATAAAACCTATCATATCTGCTAAAGTAAGGTTTGGTATGGGAAATAAAGAACCAATGAGTATTAAAGAATTATGTCAAAAAAACTACCAGCGCACAGGAAAAAAGCAAACGACCTGAAATGGACTGATGAACTTGCAAATGAACTTCATAAACCTGTTATAAAACATTTTAGAAAAAGAAAAGTGATTGTAAATGGAATTGATGAAATATGGGCTGCTGATTTAGTTGACATGCAAGCTTATTCTAAATTTAATAATGGTATAAAATACTTATTAATGGTAATTGATATATTTTCAAAGTATGGATGGATAATTCCACTGAAAAGTAAAACTGGAATCGAAGTTGCTATTGCATTGAATAAAATCTTTAAAATTAGGAAATGCGATAAATTATGGGTTGATAAAGGTTTGGAATTTTATAACAAACATGTTAAAGCATTAGGTGTGCAGCTCTATTCAACTGAAAATGAAGAAAAAAGTTGCGTTGTTGAACGATGGAATAGAACAATGAAAGAAAAAATGTTCAAATACTTTTCTGCTAATTCTACGAGAAAATACATCGATGTTTTAAATGAAATGGTAAATCAATACAACAACACAAAGCATTCTTCAATTAAAATGACTCCAGCTGAAGCAAGCGATAAAAAGAATGAGAACATTGTTTGGCTGAATCTAAATGGTAAAGTGATATCTAATCCTATCAAACCCAAGTTTTCAATAGGTGATAAAGTGAGAATAATTAAAAAGAAAGGAGCGTTTGAA
>NC_061160.1:2166568-2218698 GCF_022113875.1 Hydra vulgaris | reverse complement strand
CTTCTGTACCTCTAGTAGAGTTATAAATATTAAAAAATGAGTTTCATTTTTGCTTATTAACTTATATAACTGTCAAATTTTAAGTAAGCATTTATAAAACCACACTTACATAAGGGGTTGGGGGGTGAAGGTTGTTGATTGAAGGAGGGCTAGAGAACCACACTAAATATTTTAAAACTGTTCTATATTTACTGACATTATTGAAATAAGTTTTAAAAGTTTTTTTACCATCTATATTGGATAATTTTAGACATAACATGATTTTGGTCCCCTTCCACATTTGAGTTCATTTTTGAAAAATTAAGGTCAATTTTTGCAAATGCTGCCTATATTCTAATAAATTTATTTATGTCTTTCTTTAATGTATATACCTAATAGCAAAAAAAACTTAAGGGCCGACTTTTTTAGATAAAGTTGTAAAGTATGGGATGCCATTAAAAGTATGTGATGATTTAACACCCCCTCTTTCCCTTTTTGAATACCCCTCCTCCCCTACTTACTTTTTTACCTACTTTATGGAGGATCCTTAAGACAACCAGCAACGATTTAGTAACAAATTGTAATATGATCACACATTGCAAACCATTAAACATAAAAAAGCTTTAATGGTTCTGTAGCTACAATACAAGAAGAAAAGTTAAAAGTATTTTGGAATGTCTCCATAATAGTATAAATAAATTAGTTTAAATATATAAGCAATTAATAAATAGTTTAAATAAAAAAACACAATTAAGTTTAATGTATTTTGTCTGACTCCCTAATAGTTAGTGCACTATTTTTCTTGAGCTTTTAAGTAATAAAATAATAGTTTAATTAATAAAATAATAGTAAAATTATTTAATTAAAAATAATTTAATTAAATACTGATTTCTTGTACTTTATCTTTACCTTTGTGTATATATATATATATATATATATATATATATATATATATATATATATATATATATATATATATATATATATATATATATATATATATATATATATATATATATATATATATATACATATATATATATATATATATATATATATATATATATATATATATATATATATATATATATATATATATATATATATTTAGATAGTATATAACTATATATACTATCTGAATATGCAGCATGGAGACAACTAACACAATCAATAGTATTCATATGGTTGTAAAAAAAAGGATTTATGATCCACTTAACCCCACAGCTGATAACTATCAAATCGTTTTATTTTTTTCTATAATATAAACTTTAAAAAGTCCAAGTTTTCTAATGTAACAGGCGATTGAAGATGTAAACAATTTTGTAGATATTATCAACAAAGAAAAATATTTTTTCATTCAGAATTTCAAAGGATAAAATGCTGTTAGCTTTGAAAAAAAAATTTCATAACTTCTTAAAGATGATAATAATTTATTGTTGGAATTGGTAGTGGCTATAAAAATTATGTTTTTGAATTTATTTTACACAAAAAAATAAATATAGGCAGATGTTTTGGTCATAACTTTCCCTAGTCTAATGCTTTTTTATTATCTTTAAAGCTCAGCAAATAAAATTATCATCTGGAGTATTAACTTGAGGTTTAGTACTTATCCATCTTCTTTGTTAGTCCAATTTTTTTTTATTTGGAAGGTGTAAAACTTTGACAGATTTGTAACATTGTAGTTACTTCTGTATGCAGTGACATAACATTGTAATTTCCTCTACATCCAGTGACACAACTGAAAATCATGTTCGATCAATTTTACTATTTAGTTCTAGAAAATAAGCGAATATACATATTTTATATGTATATTTTTATTTTTTATTATATATATACAAATTTTTTAACGCGCCATATATCAATATAAAAGAGTTGCCGACAGTTTTTTTTAAACCATGATAATTTTTTTTCTGTTATTTATTACCTTTTTAAATATGCTTAAGATAAATTGAAAATGAAGATATAAAGAATTAAAAATGTAAAAACCTGGTTTAAGCTTTGAGGTCACAAAGAATTGTCAAAATTAAACTTCAGAAAACTTTAATAAGTTGATATTACTTACACTGTCAGTATAATAGGCCATGTTTAGGTGTGTTTAGTTGGTGTTTCTTTTATTTATACAATTACTCATGCATTAATTTTGACATCTTAATTTTAAGGAATATCTTTCATGTATAAAACTTGTACACAGAGACCTTGCTGCAAGAAATATATTGGTTGGTGCTGAAAAAAATATAAAAATCTCTGATTTTGGCCTAACACGTAAAGTCAACGATGAATTAAATTATGTAGGCAGAAAAAATCGTCGTTTACCGGTTAAGTGGATGTCTGTTGAAGCCATCTTTGATCAAACATTTACATCATACAGTGATGTGTAAACTTTCAACTCTTTTTTTTTGTACTATTAATCTTAATGCTATTTTAAATTATAAAAACTTTTTTTATACTAATATAAGAATTCAAAAATGTTTTAGATGGGCTTATGGAGTTGTTTTATTCGAAATTGTTACGTTAGGTATGTGTAAGTAATAAATAAATTTTGATATTTTTTGTTTGTTTTTTTCACTTTTGTATTACTGATTTTTTATTTTCTTTCTAGGAGGTACACCATATCCATCAATAAATAACCGTGAACTTCTTGCTCTTTTAAAATCTGGGTACAGAATGGATCGACCAGAAAACTGTTCTGGGCTCATGTAAGTTATTTTTAAACTTTTTTAAGTAATTTAATTATCTAGTTAAAAGTCTCATAGATAATGTGTTTCATACCAACATATTTTTTGTTCCCATTTTGTATTCGATACTATAGAATTATAGGCGAGGGTACTTCATTGGATCCTATAGGAATTTAGACTGGGTTCTAACCTCATTTTCCTAGTTGTATAGAAGTTGTATAGAAGGCATATTATGTTGTAATAATGGAAACCTCCATGCTTTGTTATTTTTTTATCTTAATTTAATTATCCAGTTTTTATACAATGGACAACAAACGCTTTATGTGTTTTAATCAGGTTGATTATCTGAGTAGCAAACAATATTTTTTACAGTATATAAACTAAATAAACAATATTGTGCTAATATTTTTTGCTAGTCAGTTAACAACCAAAGCCACGTGGAATATATGCAATCAGAAAGGTTAGAGTTAGATATCAGAGGTGAAGTATAAAACCTTGCTGTCACCTCAGTTCAACGTGACAAAATTAATTGTAACTTGGTTAATATGTCTAAGCTCATTATTCCTACTTGTCTGAATTACGCTAACAGGTTATTCTTTACACCACATATTTAACCGACTTGACTGTGTCATTATCCAAATGGGTAATTCTATGTAAAGCACATCAAAAAAGCAGCTATAAAAGTCAGCCTACATTCTCCCAAATAAATGTTACTCTCGGTTTTGTAGCATGTGCACAGCATTGTGTATTGGGATCTGCTTTCAGCAAACACTATAATTATGCCAACAACCTACTATACTTGACTGAAGTGGAACTTTCATAAAATGCCCGGATCAAGATAGAGTTTACTATCTATATGATAATGCTTGTCCTCACATTGCAAAATCAACACGCAATGTTTATTATAACTTGGCAGGTATTTCTTACCTCATTTGTCCTACTTGCCTGAATTAACATTAAAAGATATTCACAATGTGAAAAGTTTTACATTGTTGTCATAGAGGAAGTAAACTTTGACTCTAGAGTTTTATTCAAAAACAGAACTAAATAGATCTATGCAAACAATAATAATTCTTTGCCTAGGCGTTAAAAAAAAAGTCATTGACAATCTTCTATTATGTGCATATATTATTGAAGATTAGTTACAAAATTAAAAATAAATTTTTAATTTTGTTGAAGAAACTCTTATTACTTTTTAGCCAACCTAATATAATACCAGGTCTTAATATCGCGCCATAAAAGTGTCTGCCATTTTATAGTTCGTTTTACATTTTAATCTTTTAACTTAATATGAATTTCAAAAATGTTTTAGATAGGTTTATGGTGTTGTTTCATTTTTAATTTTTACATTAGGTTACGTTATAAATAGATAAAATTAAGTATTTTTAATGTTTTGTTTCAATTCTTATATTGCTAATTTTATTTTTAATACTAGGAAGTAAACCATTTTTTTTTTTTTTTAATTATCTTCGCTTCCAACAAGGCTGCAAGCAACCACTAATTAGTGTTGGAAGTTACTGGAAGAGAAAAGATAAAGATTGTAGAGCAAGATAACGATTAACGGACGACTTAAAAGATTGCAAATTATATGAATCAGGAAAGCAAGATGAAGGAAGCGAATTCCAAAGAACTGATGTTCGAGGAAAAAAACTAGACAAATAAGAGTTTTTGGAGCACTTAGGAACAGTAACAGAAAAAAGATGAGACTTAATTGAATGACGAGTAACACGAGAATGAATTTTAGTAGATGGCACAAGAGACGCTAGCTCTTTGGAGCAGTGCCCATTATAGAATTTGTAGAAAAGAGAAAGAGAAGCAACATTACGACGATGTGACAGAGGTTGAAGGTTGGCTGCAAGAGCAGGTCCAACTATGTTTACAATGCGTTTTTGCAGCCTGTCTAAAAGAGAAAGGGCATCATTAGAAGATCCACCCCAGATATGGCAACAGTATTCCATACAAGACCGGATTTGAGATTTATAGAGATAGAGAATAGAATCCAGAGTAAGAAAGTGACGAGCTCGATAAAGAGAAGCAACTTTAGCAGATGCTAATTTTGCAACGGATTTGATATAAAGTTTCCAAGAAAGATTAGAAGTAAGAGTTAATCCTAGAAGATGAAGGGTAGGAGACTCATCGAGTACATTACCGTTCATAAATATAGGAAGGTCTAAATTATTGCGATAACGATTGGCCGAAAAAAATTGAGTTTTATCTGAGTGAAAGTTCACCAGCCACTGTGAGCCCCATGCTTTAGCAGAAGTGAGATTCTTTTCAAGTTCAGATGCCCCCTGCAAGCAATCAGAGGGAGTTGGCTTCTTATCGTGACAAGAATAAATGGTAGTATCATCAGCGAACAATGCCACCGTAGATGTGAGAATATCTGGAAGATCGTTCATGTAAATTAAAAAGAGTAAAGGGCCAAGGATTGAACCTTGGGGGACCCCTGAGGTTACAGAATAAGAAGAAGAGTGCTGTCCATCAAGGACAACTTTTATACTACGATTGGAAAAAATATATCCTTTATTAAATAACCATGAACCTCTTGCTCTTTTAAAATTTGGTTACAGAATGTAATAACCAGAAAACTGTTTGGAACTCATGTAAAAAGTCTTAAAAGATTTAATTTGGACAGAAATAAAAGTTAAAAAAAAACTAAAAATTTTTTGAAGTGGTTTGCTTCAATTCGTTTCAAACTAACATATTCTATAAAATTTTAGATTTTCCATGGAAATGTTCCCTTACGGAACATTTCCATGGAAAATCTATGAAAAAACCCCATAGAAAAACGATGGGTATTTGGAACACGTTTTCATTGAAAAACCATTGGTTATCCATGGAAAACCCATGAGTTATTAATGGAAAATGCATGAGAAAATGCATGAGTTATCCAGGAACACCTTTATAAGGAAAACTCATGGGTTTTCCATGGTATATAGCATATTTTGTTTTCAAGGTTTTTGTATTTTCATTTGAGATGAGTCCTCATTTAGAAATATTGATCTGGCAAAAATTATTAGAACGTGGAAGTAAATTCTTGCATCATTAGCTCTACTTTCCCAAATTAGCAATAATATTTTTTTAATTTCTTTAAATCACTAAGCAACAGCTTATGCGATGAAAAATTCAATCACTAAAAAGCACTCCGACAGCACCTCGATCATTTTTGAATTCAAAAGCTAAAGAGTTCTACGCCAATTCAAGTTTGTTAATTTAGGTGCCCAAAGAAGTCGTAACGGTCTTGTCACAGAGCACCGCGGAAGTGCATTTAACCAGAGAGTTCACGCCTCCTTCTTTACTGTATCGCGAAATATGTCCAAAGCTCGTTTCGAACCTGGATCTCCTGCTTATAAAGCAAGCGCTCTAACCACTATGCCACGGCCGCACACCATTACATTTTTATCTTTCTTGTTTAGATAAAAGTTTGCATTTTTTATGTAATTTTCTTAAACTTGATTAGTTTACAATTTAAACACAACATAAAAATAAACTTTCAAGTTAATTTTGACTATTTAGTTTGTTAAACAATATTCAGAAAACTTTGTTGAACAAATTTGCTTGAATTTGAACCAACAGTTATTATAATAGTTGATAAATTTTCTTTAGGGGTCGTCCATAAATTACGTCGTGCTTAGGGGGAGAAGGATTAGTGATTTAGTGACAACTCGTACGAGACTTGTTACGTAAGAGTTACAATGTTGTGACGAAAGAGGGATGGGGGTCGAAAACGTTCAAAAATTTTGTGACAATTTATGGACAACCTCTTTAAATTTTACGTACCTCTCTACAAGATGAACACTCAACTGAAACAAAAATAACCAGTAAGAAATGCTAAAAGAATCCAGTAGAGTGTAAAAAATTATTTACAACTACTCAGTAGTATGCCGACTGCATTGGGCTGATGATGCAGCTTTTGAAACCAAATCTGGAAAACAAAGACCATTAAACCATCCATCTGTTTTGAGAAATATTCAACCAAGTTATTTACCAACACTGGCGAGTAATGTTCGAAGAACTGTATATTTAAGAAGATTTCTAAACGTTTTACCAAATGAGTTTAATATTTTTCTTAAAAAAAAACTTTTATTTGACGCCATCTAATTTATATTTTTTACCATTAGGTTAGGTAATCTAAGACCAATAAGGAGACAATATTTTTTAGACAGTTTTGCTTGAGTGTTTTTTTGCAAAGAAACTGCATATAGAAAAATTAAAAATCGTTTGTAGGTTCTGTCACATTTGTTAAAAAAATTACCTCTTCTTGGAGTGTTTTAAATGTCAAAAATCCTGTTGTTAGCATTCGGTTTGAAATATTTTTATGTAAAGAAATCAGTTAATAACCAGCAGTTACAGTTACCGTCTTTATTAAATCTTCAGGTAAACGAGTAAAACAGCTCACATAAATAACTGCAATAACATGTTATTGTTTAATTAATCTAGTGAAAACGTTATTGAGTAATGGAGGCAGATATTTTTTATTACGTTAGTTTTTAATGTTAAATAATAAAATAGTTTTTAATCCATTTAATGTTATTCACCTTCCCACGGCTGATAAGGCCACTACAGTAGAAAAGGTTGCTTTATTGTGGTTACAAGTCTTTCTCAACTCTTCGACTCCGAAACACGAACCTTGACGAACAAGGACGCTGCTTGGAGAAACAGGTTTAGCGCGGTAGTACCAGGAACGTGGTAGGGATCGAAATTTTTTTCGCTTATGAAGCGAGCGCTCTAACCAATACACCACTATCGCATGTTATATTTATATTAGATTTTACTTGATATTTTGGTTTAGTAATTAGATAGAATGCGCATTATGAGGTATTAAGTATGTTTAAGTATACCAACTTCTTTACTTTTATAATTAATATTTTTCTCCGGAAAGTTTTTTACAACTTTTATAATAAAACTTATAATTAATTTTTTTACAATTTTCTTTTTAATCTTCTCTTTTGTCTAATAATCTAGTTTTAGCGTTTGATACAAAAAACTTTATTCCGATTATCAATTTTGTATTATTTATTTTTTATTTATCATTTATATATGTACTTTATTATGTTTCTTATTTTGATTTATATAATAAAAATAAATTATAATAACTATTTTAAAAAAAAAAAAGTTTACGCAAATATAAATATTGTAAATCACGTGGTTTTTTAATTGTAATTGCTTTTACGATTCAAAAATTAAATTTTATTCAGGCACTATTAAACTTTTTATTTTAATAAATTTTACTAATTTTTTTTTTTAACAACATCTAGTCTGTTTATAATAATCGGAGGAACTCTCACCTGTTTGCGTTCTAGAAATACTGTTTTATACTTTTTATATACAAATTTAGGTATGACATTATGTTGCACTGTTGGAATGAAGATCCATTAAAGAGACCAACATTTACTGAGATTCGTGAGCATCTTGATGCAATAATATCTCAAAGTGATTCCTATTTCAACTTTGAAATTGATGAAAAGAATATCTATTATAACGTAGCTTCGTTTAACAGTCTTTCATCTGAAACAGATATGGCGCTTGAAGAAGAAACCTTACAAGATTCCGTGCATGTTGAATCAAATAAAGATGTTGAAATAGCTAACGAAACTAACGAAATGCCATTAACCGAACCATAATTTTCTTTGTCGAATGAAAGATTTGTAAACTCAGAATTTTCTGAACCTGACATTAAGATCTCTTCATCTGCCGGTTTGATTAATTATGCATATCATGAAGCAATGTCAGAGATTTAATAATACCTAATGGTTCTAGTTTAAAATCTTAGATTGTTATATAATCTGATCGTAATTTTTTCATCAATTTCTAAAATTTCGCTAAGTGATAGAGGATCAAAAAATGCTCGTCAGCATTTCTGCTATTATTAGTTCCTGATCCGTCAGCTCTTGGCTCATCAACTCTGGAAAAACATGCTTCAAACATCCTATCATGAATAATTTTTTTCCTCTGTAAATATTGATCTTTTAAAACCTTTTTTATTTTCTAAGTTTTTATTTTAATTCTATATGAAATATGTAAAATAAATTTAAAACCCTAATCCAAGCATGTAGTGGTGAACTGCTATCGCACAATTCCTGCCCATCTGTAACAAAGTCTTCCTTAAAGATTTCCAAATCGCTTATTTAATGATTCCTAATGGTTCAGGTAGTAATTATGAAATAAAATACGCAACTATATATAAATAAATTGATAAACTAAAATTATTGAGTTATTTTTGTTTTTATTTAAATTTAAGTTTTCTGGATTTCATTTTTTATTCAAATTTAAAAAAAAGCTGAGCGACTCCGCGAGAAATAGGAAGAAAAAAAAAGCAAAATATTTATGAAAACTCAAACTAAACTCCATAGCTCTAAACACTAAACTCCATAGCTCTTTTTTATAACTATTTAAAAATGCTTAATAGCAAAAAAAATTTTTTTAAATCGTTTTATTATACCATATCATGGTTTTAAAGTTGTAAGGGTTGTATAAACTTGTTTTGACGCTTATTTACAGTCCTGTTGTGTAGCTTTAAAAATATATCTACAATTAGGAATTTCGATAATGCATTTTTTTTAAATATTATACATAGTTTTTAATAATTATTTATACTTTTTTCTATTATTGATTGTGTCGTTTTACTTGTTGTTTTTAAACATTGGATTTTTCATTACGACCGCCACTACAAAAAAAATGTAAAAAAAACTTTTATATACTAGATTATATGATAGTATTTCACATTTCTGGAAAGTTTCAAGTTATTTCCATTTTCAGTTCGTTTTTAATAGCTTAAATACTGTAAAATATTACGAACGTAACTCGCGGAATTGCTATCCTATATAAAATTTCTGTTTTTGAAAAGTACTCAGTGGTCACATTTTCCTTAGAACGCATGCTTTCCGGGCAGATAAATTCTTAAGCTTTAGTAGCTATAAAGCTTTAAGCTTGCGCAGCTTTAAAACAAGTACTACTCAACTACTTGTCGTATGGTACTACACAACTACTTGTTGTATGGTTTACATCAAGTTTCTTTTTTTTTTTTATTTGAACAAAATCTCAACTTTCAATAAAAATTTTTACAATCATTTTTTAAACTGTATTCAAATTAAAAAACAATTATTTAAGAGCAATTAACATGCCTTTTTACGGCGAAAATTAGGGACAAGCTTGACATACTTAGTGAAGTTGTACATACTTAATTTTAAGAAGCTATGTTTCTGAAACTACTAAAGCTAAAAGGGTTAAAGGATAATTGTTATGGCTGTTGTGTATTTAGACGAGGTACTTAATATCAACTTTGAAGGCACATCGTTCTGATACGGTCTGGTTTTGCTAAAACGTCTTTTAGCTGTGGTTGAGCATACTAGCACCCACTAACAGGTAGTGAATACATCATAGCTCAGTAATACCATTAAAAAAAATACAAAGAAACGTTTTCAAATACAAAGAAATATTTTCAAATACAAAAAAATATTTTCATAAAATAAAATAAAAACAATTCATATTAACAGACAGGGACTCAAAGAAGATACGGATGACAAAAGTCATCACAATCTTTTCATAAAACCTATATTTAGACTTTCTAAAAGTTTAAAGTAAATAAAAATTGTTAAAAAAATTATATAAAACTCCGTTAAAATATGAAAAAATTAGCATCTCAGAGTAGATGGCAATAAATAGAATAAACTCCTATAAATATAAATTAAGTTAAAAAATATCACATCTTGTAAGGAATTATGTTTAACAAAAAGGTTTATATATCAAATTTTATAGCTTTCTTTTGATTTCAAAATTTCTCTTTTTATATGAAACTTAAATAAATTTAGTCATTTCACCATATTAAAATGGTTATTTTTAAAACTGTTCCATATCTTAGGCCCTCGGTATGTTATGCTGTACTCTTTATATTTAGTTAATTTACGAGGCAGTGTATATGAAAGCCTCTCATCAGTGTTTATACGAGAGCCTCTCATTAGATTTTAGATAATAGTTATTGCTTTGATTTATTTGAAACTTTGTTTCAAAGTTGTTTGGTGAAAAGTTTTTAAAATGATTATACATAAAGATTATGCGTTGAAATCTTTTTATCTCATTACATTCAAAGTTTTAATTTTCTTTATTAAGAAAATTAAAACTTTGAATGTAATGAGATAAAAATCTTATCTTTTTGGAAAATAATTCCGCTAGCAAGTTTTTGCACAATATATTTTTAGGTTTAGCATGTTGTGTGCTAGCCCACGCAATGTTACCATAATTAATGTAGCTATGAATTAGACTAAAGAATAATAATTTAAGACTTTGAGTATTTATGAATGGGCTAATTCTGTACATTGTGCCCATTTTTTTATTTTTTTATTATTTTATATTTTATGTGAGGAACTTTAGATAAGTTTTTATCTTCAAAAACTCATTGGTATTTTAAAAATTCCTGCTTTTTAATTTATTTATCATTTATAAAGAGAGATGGTAACTTAAGTGGCAGATTTTCTTCTTTTAACTTTTTATAAAATAACGTATATTGAGTTTTATCTGTGTTTATTGAGAGCTTGTTAGCTCATAACCATTTATTTAATTTCATCAATTCAATATTCATATCTTCATATGGCTGATTAATATCACTATTGGACATAAATAAATTAGAATTATCAGCATACATTGTTAAATTTAATTTTGTAGATACATTAAAAAAGTCGTTTATATAAATTAGAAATAGGAGAGATCCGAGTATTGAACCTTGTGGAACTCCTTCTGAAAAACTTTTTGTTTAAAACTGCTATATTAGCTGATATAAAGATGAGAAAGCATCCTCGATTTCTTTTACCATTAATTTGCTGTCAATTAATAAATTATTAGATGAATTTAAATATATTTTAAATGAATCAATTAGAGGTACGATTTTAGCAGCTAAATTTGATGAAAGTTAGTAAAGTAATTGTTAAACTCTTTTGAGACTTGCATAGGGCAGTGAATATCAGCATCTTTAATAGTAATATTGAAAGGAAGTGATGAACTACCTTTATTACGACCATTATATTGTTAATTGCATTCCATAGTTTTTTTTATATTAAATTTACATTCAGTAATTTTTTTCCTACAAAATTGTGTTTTTGCATTTTTGAGTAAGCATTGATAAAAGTATTTATAGTTTTTGTATTTTTTTTTTCGACAAATAAACGATCGAGGAAAATTATATTTATACTAAAAAAGGTTTTTTATGGATACAAAATATTACGTAACTCAAGTTTTTTATCATGTCTGAATGCGTCAAATTCCACATTTTCCCGTGTTCCACTGACAAGAGAACACGATCTCCAACATGCTCTGATGCTAACCAATTTGCTAGACGAGTTTTGACAAGTTTAAGTTTGCTGAAACCTCTATCATAACTCTGCTGAAATTGTTGGAATTGTACTGAACATCTTGTATAGAACTGCAACATAGAGGAATACAGCATCTAATATAGTCTTCAGCATAAAATTATAAATGGCGAGGAAAGTGGTTTTGTTATCCTTCTCAGCAACCTCTCTGTAGATCTCCGCAAAATCAACCAATTTCTGTAGATCTCCGCAAAATCAACTATTTCAGTAGTGAAACTAATACCAATTTTGAATTTTTCAAGCACTGATTGAGTTTTTTCTTGTAAATTAGAGTTATGAAAACCATGACTAATATCTTCATTCATATTCTTCAATAAAAAGATGGCAATGCTTTCTAAATATTTTTGCTGTGAAAAAAATTTGTCAACAAGAACTGCAGTTGCTGAATCCACTAGAATATAAAACACTTCTGCTAGCCACTGATCTCTAGCCTGAGTAAGCCGCTTATCTTATGTTTTATCGAAGTCCAGTTGTTTCTTCCTGCGAGTCCTTTTCTCAACAAATGCTTCCTGTTCAAGCTGAGCTTAAGTTACAATTTTAACAGCAGATAAAATAGCATTTTGGCCAGCACTGTCCCTTAGTTTTTGAAACTTTTTGAGTGATACATCTACAGAGATTGTACCAATGGTAAAATTAAGTGTTTCTCCATGAAGAATTTTATTTAGGACTTAGTAAAAATAATTTTATTTAGGAGATAGTAAAAATTTCTTTGAATTTTATTTAGGAGAAAAAATTTCTTTGAAGAGACATAAAGTTACAATTGTTTCATATGACTGAAATTGGGATAAAAAACCTTATGCTTTACTTCGAATATTCATTTTAAATTCCATGTCATATGAAATTTGTTCAAGGCAATCGATTACTTTAGGGTATAGTGTTAGCAGTTGGTCTTTAGCATTTTGTAAGGCACTGAAACGAACACTGTGAGTAGCAGCCAGTTCAAGAGACTGATTCACATCCTCATGAAGAGATTTGCATTTCTCAAGTATATAATATTGTTTCCTTGAGTTTCCGTTTTCTGTTCCAAAAAGGTTAACAGAAACAACAGAAGATTTTGCACAAGCTTTAATAACCAGATTTGTTCCATGAGATCCACAACAAAAATTTATTGCCATGGGTGAACACTGCTTCAAATGTGTTGCAACTACTTTTTTTTTTCCTTGCATATTGTTTGCACCATCAAAATACATATCCACACACTTTTGAATATCTACGTTATTTGATTTGAGTTCATCTTTAATTTTTTCACTTATTCCTTTACCAGTAGTTGTTTCAGTTTCAACCATTGAAATCAGATGTTCCTTTACAACGGCCTCTTCTGCAGTAAGAGTAACATAAGTAATACAATAATAGTTTGCTCACAGAGTGTAATATCAGTGGTACCATCAGCTGATAGTGAAAAGAATACTGATTCATTTGCTCTAGCTCGAAATTTCCGTTCTCTTTCTCGAGCAAGACAAGCAAATTGATCAACTTCAGTTTCCAGCTTTCTTTTTTATATTTAGCTTTCTTCTTATTTTCTTCTTATCTTTTAATATATTTCTTCGTTGGTAAGATATATTTTTTTTGCTTATTTAATTTAAAAACTTAATTATTATTTTTAATTACTACTTATAAGTAAAGTATGAAAACATTAATTACTTTTTTACAGTATATATTATATCAATTTCAGGCCAAAAATGTTTTTTGTTATTATTATTCACCAGCGATTTTATTTGCCGGTTTTTACATTTCAAACAACCATGACAACCATTTCAAACAACCATGACAACCATTTAAAACAACCATGACATTCATTTAAAACACCGCGACAATCAATTAAAACAATCGTGATTTTCAATTAAAACAATCTTAAAACATTTACCACATGCGCAATCTCAACATTCTATATTATTTTAAAAAAAAAGGTCTTCTTTATATATTTATTTATCTAACATTATATAAATTTATTTTTATTAATATTATATTAATTTATTCTAATTTAATGGAATTTATTTTAAATTTGAATGGATGTCACGTTTGTTTTAAATGGATGCAAAACCATATTTTTTTACATATTTTTTATGCACATACTGTATTGGCAAAACAACCATGATGTTCAATTAAAACATTCATGATGATAATTAAAACAACCATGATTTCCTATTAAAATATTTAGCGCATGAGGATATTAGATTTTCATTAAAACATAGATATATGCATTAAATTAAAAACAAAAAACAAAAAAAACAGATACTGTTGGGTGATGACAGATTAACATATGATGACTAAGTTATCGTACAAAATAAAAAAGTTAAATATCTTATTAACAAATGAAGAAAAAACGATTTGGAATTTGTTCTAAATTGAAGTATTTATTTTTAAATAAAAATCATTTGTTTTTTATATTAAAAAAACTCCATCATCTGCAATACATTTTTTGGTTTGATACCAAGTTTAAATCAATTTTTTTCAGTTTTAATATGAGGCGATGAATCAAGACATTTTTTTGATGAAGCTAACTAGCATTCCTTGTAAACATTTTGGACCAAACGCCCTCAAAAGTTTTTAATTTGTTGTGCTTGAGACACAGTTGGCGGGTTGGATTTCTTATTAACGTAATTGACATTTTGAGTAGTAAGAACCTGCTAAATCTAACCAAAATAAATATTAAAAGTGGACATAATACTTGTTAATCAAAGTGATTTTTTTAAACGTTTATCAACACATATTGATGATTTGATTGCTACAGCCTTGGAAGTACGAAACAATGGCTTACATTGTATCATACTTTCAATGACATACGACAGTTAGAAACGGCAATCTACATTTTTTTTTTTTTTTTTAAAAGATTTCTTTTCTCACAAAGAGAACACTGTCTTGGCATGTTTCTTTGATTTTTGTGTAGTATGTAGCATTTCTATTTAATTTATCACCTGCAAAGCCATGGCTTTTTTTTATCTAGTCCAGGATATGTGATGACCAGGATATGTGATGACCAGAAACCAGGATATGTGATGATCAGAAACCAGGATATGTGATGACCAGAAACCAGGATATGCGATGACAAGAAACCAGGATTTGTGATGACAAGAAACCAGGATATGTGATGATCAGAAACCAGGATATGCGATGACAAGAAATTAGGATATGTGATGATCAGAAACCAGGATATGTGATGACAAGAAACCAGGATATGTGATGACAAGAAACCAGGATATGTGATGATCAGAAACCAGGATATGTGATGACAAGAAACCAGGATATGTGATGATCAGAAACCAGGATATGTGATGACAAGAAACCAGGATATGTGACGATCAGAAACCAGGATATGTGATGACAAGAAACCAGGATATGTGATGACAAGAAACCAGGATATGTGATGATCAGAAACCAGGATATGTGATGACAAGAAACCAGGATATGTGATGATCAGAAACCAGGATATGTGATGACAAGAAACCAGGATATGTGATGATCAGAAACCAGGATATGTGATGATCAGAAACCAGGATATGTGATGACCAGAAACCAGGATATGTGATGACAAGAAACCTTTTTATGAAAAAAAAAATTTTTTTGAAAAAATAAACAGGTTTAAATATTTATAAGTTGTTTAAATTTTCCTTTTTTTAAATTTTTTTTTAATAAATTTTACTTTTTTTTATCTTTTTTTTTTAATTTCAAAAAAATACCTTTACCAAACACTAATTAGATAAAAAAAAAAAAAACTATTACAGTTCGCTATTTTCAAATTAATAATTTTAATAGTAAAAAAAACATGGTTTCTAATTAATGACATAATTGGAAAAGATATTGCATCTTCGTTATCTAAGAAAATAATATCGATATAAATACTGACATATTGTCAAATCTTAATTTCAAAAGAGTTCAACAAGCATTTTGCAAATGATGCCCCAAATATTATCAATAAAATAACATCCACATAAGAATCATTTAAAATTTATCAAAAACCCTCAAATGAAAAAATATTGGGTGACAACGAACTATGTTTTATAGAATTCAAAGCAGCATATTCTTTCTTTGAAAAGTAATAAATCCTCAGAATATGATAAAATCTCTAGCAATGTAGTTCTTTTTAACAAAACTAGCTTCAACAAGCCTCTGTTTTTTATATTGAAGCTCTCATTAAAGTTTGTTATTTTCTTTATTGCTGCTAAAATAGCTACGATAATTCCAGTCAGTTTACACGTGCAAAGGGCTTTCGGACATTACAAACCATGGACCTATATCATTACTTTCTGTATTCTTAAAATTGTTTGAACGCTTTGTTTAAAGTAGAATACACAAATATTTCATTAAAAACAATTTATTCTACACAAAACAGTTTGGATTTTAGAAAAAACACCCAACTGAGCATGCAATTATTATTATGATTAAAGATTTATAGCTGTATTGAATTGTAACATATTAACTTTGTGTGATTGATTTATAAAGTTCAATATTTTACTGTGGTTAATATTTACAATGCTTTTGTAAAACTTTGAGTGAGTAAAAGTAAGAGAAGCAAAAGCAACACCAAAATAGAGGTATAATCCATCAGCCATGGTTCAAAGAGCTTGCTGGAAAAACGGATTTGACTCAATATTGCTTTTACAAGCTTCATGATTAGGAACAAGACACTTTCAAAAAACCCTGTGTGAGCTGACAGAGAGAACTTACTGACTGTGAGCTTTATCCCTTGGGCTATATGCTTGGTATATTGATTTTAAAGTTCGGTTTTCTTATCAAGCTCATGAAATGTTAACTATAGATGTGTTATTTGTCTGCCTAAAATTTTTTGAGAATTCTTACCCATAATTCAAGCCGAGATCATTTGTCTATAAAGGCTGGGTGTTGGATCGTATTTGCAAGGAGACACCTCTACTTCAGCTGTAGCTAAGTCATTTTTGTTAAGCAAATCCTTTAAAGAGGCTCCATGGCAAATTTTATACGACGAAAACGATACGCCGAAAGATTCTTGGTCTCAAAATGCACGCAATCGTTTTGATTGCAACGAAAATTCCGATAATGATAAGAAAAAACCTTTTTATCTATCAATTTTTTTAAAATTATTTCAATGATCCATTAAACACCTGCTCTCTTTTCATAACCTATTATCTCTTAAAAATGGAATCATCTTTTAAAAATTAAAACGTTAATAAAGCATATGATTATTTTCCTAACAAGTTTTATAACAAAGTTTTTTAAGAGACTTCAAAATTTGTCAAATAGAAACGCTATTAAATCCTTGGATAACACACGGTATTCTTAAATCGCCTAAAAAAAGCTTTTATAATTAATATATCATGAAAAAAAAACACTTAAAAACCAAACCAAGTATAAAAATTATAAGCGTCTTTTCGATTCAATTTTAAGACGTTTTGAAAAATATTATTTTTCCGAACAGCTAAGTAAACACTAAGTAAAGCTTTAGCTCTAAACAATAGTTCTAAAGTACTTTTTACTGTTGTAACACGAGAGCACAGTTGGACAAAGAATGTGGTATATAAATAACAAAATTTCAGATGTTAAAATTTTGCATTTTTTTAGTGACACCTGTCAAAACAAGAACTTTTATTAGACTTATAATGGCTCTTTTTGAAACTAAGAGATTTGACAAAAGAAGTTTGATGTTTACTGTTAGGTTCGTTTATGGCTAGTGATCATGAATTTGGAATCATATGGAAAAAAACTAAGAAAAATAGAATATATGGAAAAAAAAATAATTTGAAGATTTATTTAACTATAAGGCCTGGTGGCCCAGGTTTTACTAGAAAACATGTTTAAGCTATAAGTTCTGTGGGGAAAATGAAGCAAAGTATAACAAAATAAAGTTTATAATTTTAAATTACCGTGAGATATCTTCTAATAAACGAGGGGGAATTGAATTATGCATATTTTTGGATTGATAAGTTAAATTTTTCGCAAAAAAATACTTTGGGGACTTTGAGCAACCGACTTAACAAAAAGCCTTAACAACTGTGTTACCTATCAACTATTTGAAAATTGTGGATATGAAAAAAACTTTGGTTTATATTCTGGAAGAAATAATTTGATTTTAAACTAAAAGAACGTCATAGCTGGTAACGTGTCCATTCAAGAAGATCAATCAACTAAGTAAACGAAGTTCTTTAGTAGTAATGTGAAGTTCTAAAGTAGCAATCATGTTATGATATTAAAACAACAAAGTTATAGTAACAAAGTAAAGCATTATTTCAATAGTGTTGCATTAATAAAAAAATATTTTTCAAAATTTTAGCAGTTATTTTTTACTTTTAAACCTCATTGACTCCAATAAAAGATCATATCCATGTTTTAAAAACATGGATATGATCTTTTATTGGAGTCAATGAGTTTGTCTGTGTTCCACGCAAATCTAGCATGAACTTTTCACAAAAATATAAATTCTATAGAAAAAAAATTTGTAACGTATTCAAAAGTAGTAAAAAATCATACTTCATAAATGATTTTAAAAACAACATGAAAAACATATAAAAACATGGAAAGGTATAAAAAATATCATAAACGTTAAAGCATCATTACGCATCTAAATCTGAATGAAAATATCATCACAGATCATGCCTCGGTTTCAAATATATTTAATAATTATTTTGTTTTTCTTCGCGCAAAACTACTCAATGAAATCACACCATCAAAATGTGCTTATAGTGATTTTCTTAATTCTAATGCTAATTATTTTTTTATTGATCCTGTGAGTGAAGATGAGGTATCTTATTAATAATCTTATTAATAATCCTTTTAAGTTTGATAAAAGTTATGGACCTTACAGCGTACCTACATTTTTTCTTAAACTTACCTATCACATAATCTCCAAACCTCTTAGCATTATAATAAATAATTCTTTTAAAAGTTGCATATTCCCTAATGTTTTTAAAAAGCTAAAGTCATTCCAATTTATAAAAAAGGCTTCTTACTAGATTTTTTTTAAATATTCACCCATTTCCCTTCTTTCCAACCTAAGCAAACTTTTTGAGAAGGCTATGCATAACAGGCTATACAAATTTCTGGAAAAATTTAAATGCCTGTACCAACATTAATATGGATTTCGAAGCAAACATTCCACAGAAGAGCTCTAGATAATAAGCACTTTGCATGTGGGGTGTTTATTGATTTGAAAAAAGCGTTTAATACTGTGGATACTGTTAATACTCCATCCTTCTCACAAAATTGGAATACTATGGAATCAGAGGCATTCTTCTAAAATGGTTGACTTCATATCTCTAAAACAGGAAACAGTTTGTTTTCATTAATGACACTAAATCTAATTTAAAGAGTTGCTCAAATGGCGTCCTACAAGGTTAAGTTTTAGGACCACTTCTTTTTCTTCTTTTTATTAATGACTTAAATACTTCTTTTATGTTTGCAACTGCTTACATTTTGCTGATGATTCTAACATGTTATTTGTTGACCACTTCAAAAAATCAGCAAATATAATAATCATGATCATGAAAACTTTGTTCAGTGGCTTTGTTCTAGTAAACTTTCTCTCAATTGTAACAAAACAGAGCTAAAAGCAGAAAAAATCATCTATAAATCCAATCTGGCGCCTTATTAATAAGCACATAAATTTTAGACTATACAAATATGGTTCAAATAGGTAGTATCATCTTTAAATCCACTATGCAAATCTAGAACTTCTGCTAAATATATATCATGGTATTTTTGGGTCACATCTAAAATATGCATGTTAAATATCAGAACAATCTCATAAACAAATCATTTTAGGGTTGTCCCATCTTCAAAATAAAGCCTTGAAAATAATTTTCAGTATAATAACTTTAAATCTAATGTGCTATACCTAATCTCTAAGATATAAAAATTAAGCGACCTTTTGGTATTTTTTAACTGCTAAGTTGTCTGGAATTACCATCATAAAACCCTTTCCCTACCATTCAACAATTTCTTTACAAGCACTATCCTCTATGTCACTATCCACTTTGCTCCATCAGTAGCATAAACTTAGTTATTCTAAAAAAACACTCTGCTAAATATGGAAATAAATATCAATGTATAAGCCCATGGAACAAACTAACTCTTAATCTAAAATCTCTTCATTCAATCTCTGAATTCAAAATAAACCTTTTTAATTATTTGTTAAAAAAATATAATTAAATATTTCTACAAATTAATATTGAAATTCCTTATTATATCTATCAATTCGTGATCCTTCGGTTTTTAATTTGATATTTTTAACATTTGGAAATTCTTTATTTATTTATCTACATCTAATTTTCTGGTTTTCTATCTGCCATTTTTAATTTTTTTAGTTAAATTTTTCATTCTAATATTATTATAATTAGTACTAATATTTTGACATTCTTTATTTATCAATCTATTCATTTATCTCTTTTCATTCAAATATTCTTTTCTACTTCGTACTAAATCTTTGTTTTTGCTGTTATTATTTACAAAATTTTTGTTGCTGCTGTTAGGGGACGTCCATAAACTACGTCACGCAGTTTTTGACATTTTTCGATCGCCTTCATTCCCCCAACCTCCCTCATAACGCATCGAAAGTCTTCTCTAAAAAAAGAAAATGTTGCGTCACAAAAATTTTTTTTTTTTTTTTTTTTTTTTAATTTTGCTTACATTAAAATGTCAAAGTACAATTATATATGCCATATATATCGTGTTACAATTAAATTCGTGTTACAACATTTATCAACTAAATTAAAATAAGAAAAAACACGGACATACATATATAAATATAAGCATATATACACATACAAATGCGTAGATGCGCACATACATAAACTGCTTACAATGAAACATAAGCTAGGATCTGAAAGAAGATCACAAGATCTTGTCATCAGAACCTTATAAAGCACAAACAAGCAAAATAAATACCAGTATAAGATACTAAAAAATAAAGTAAAAATTAAAATAAAGTACTGAATTCAAGTTGTATAACAATTTTCAAAATATTAGAAGTATCTGTGTATATTATCAAGTGAAATAATACATTTTTTTAGATTGAGCTTGAAAAGGTAAAAGGAAGTTGGTAAATCAAAATTCTGCAAAACTATATTATTCCATAGGTGGGGTCCACGATAAGCAATGCAAAATTGATTAAATTTTGTGTGACAAAATGGTTCTTTTAAAAAGTTTATGTTTCTCATGTCGTATTTGTTGTTAGGTTTGAGTTTGAAAGTATTATTAAAAACGGTAGGGGATTGATTATTTCTCCATAGATATACAAAACATAAAACTTTAAATACATTGAGTTCAAATAAATTTAACAATCTCATTTCAGTAAAAAGAGGTTTTGTGTGTGTAAAACGATCGGCATAGTTAATTATGCGGATCGCATGCTTTTGACGACGATAAAGAAGTTTTAACTTACTTTTTACAGTACTCCCCCAAGCAGTGTTGGCATAATTTATGTAACTGTGGATAAAAGAGTAATAAAGTTTTTTTAAGCAATTTTTATTTAGGTAGTTACGAGCTTTATATAGAATCCCAATGTTTTTTGAAATTTTGGTAGATAATTGATTTGGTAGAAATTGAGACCCCGCATCTACCCCTCGTAACAAATCGTCACAAAATCGAAAAACTACATCTGTATAACTACATCTGTGAATTCAATAGAATCTATAGAACTGAAAAGATGTTACTGAAAAGATGTAACTAGATCTATAATAGATGTAGTTACATCTTGTATTTAATTTAATTCACGACAATGATATGTTACCCTTAGCTAGATAAAAGTTTTTGAAACAGTGACACTTCAACTAACTGTATTAATTTCAAAGATGGCTTTTTTCAAGCTAAGCAAATGTCTGGTACATTAAGCAAATGTCTGGTACATTAAGCAAATGTCTGGTACATTAGGACGCAGTATCTGCAAAAAATTTGATGAATAGAAAACTCAGTGTCAAATAAATAATTGCGCAACACAAGATGAGAAAATTTTTACACGACTTGCGTCAATGGCCGGCGAAATCTTGTTTGGCGATTTGGGTCGTCAAAAGGTCTAGTGAAGTCAAAAACTTTAGTTTTCATATTGATGAAAAAACTCTTCATAGCTATACTTCACCAAACCAAGTCACCTAAGTACAAAGAAAAGTTTTCATAAAGTAAAAAAAAGGGTATATATAAACCAAGGAGTTATAATAGCGTAGCTGGAGGGAGAACGAAGTTAAATTGCGTCATTTCTCAAAGAACAGTCTTAGTAGTAACATAATTTTCAATTAACACCGTGGAATTATCATAATTTAAAATTACCCAATCACATTCCACTTTTAACAAAAGCTATCCAATGATACTGTTTCAAAACGTCTTAAGCAATTTAAAGTATTGCAAATAAAAAAAATGAAAGTTTAAAAAAATCGTAAACAACATTTAAAGTCAGTTTTTTTTTTTTTTTTTTGTGCTTTTTGAACGACTAATAATAAATTTCTAGATTAGAATTGAATTAACAAATGTCTCGATAAGAATTTATAATATTTTTGCCATGTATTTTATATTGTATCTCTATATTTAGAATAAAGCAATTTGCATTTAAATCCAGCAAAAATACTTCAACAAAAGTTAAAATCCTGGAGGGGTTTAATAAGTTCCTGGCCGAAAGAACAGTCTTAAAGAATGTAACTAACCTATAGCTGAACAGGCAAGCAAAAAAAATGGTTCAAATAAGTAGTAGAGATAGTCTAAAACTTTGATATTTATACCTATAATTGAGGTACGCAAGAAACAATCACTTCACCTTAATTGAGACTTTTGTTTTAATTAACTTCTTGATTGATCGAATAGTTGTTAAAAACATATCCAACAAACTTTTATTTCATTAATCCATTTCGATTACAACTCTCAAAGCTTACTGATAACATTTCAAAACTTTTCATTTTTTTGCAAAAGTGCCATTTTGACTTGCTACTGAAATAATTATACTACAAAGACCGTAACGCAATTTAATTCAATTTTTGGTATTGTTCTCCATTCAGTTAAGCTAATATACATCCTTGTATAAACAGGGGCTAAAAGAAGATACGGATGTCATCAAAATTTTTTGTTATATATGTAAAAGATTGAGCAGCCGTGGCGCATTGGTAGAACACTTGCCTCAGAACCAAGGATCAATGGTTCAAATCACACCTCTGGGCAAGTTTTACAACATTGGTGAGGAAGGAGGCGTGAACTTGAACTAAATGTTTATCCGTGGTACTCTGTGATAAAACCGTAAAAACTTCTTGGGGCACCTAAATATGGTTCAAATAGGTAGTAGAGATTGGTTCAAATAGGTAGTAGAGAAACAATCACTTCACCTTAATCGAGACTTTTGTTTCAATTAACTTCTTGATTGATCGAATAGTTGTTAAAAAAATATCCAACAAACTTTTATTTCATTAATCCATTTCGATTACAACTCTCAAAGCTTACTGATTACATTTCAAAATTTTTCATTTTTTTGCAAAAGATTGTTATACTTTTGCCAGACCTTCTTAATTGGAAATGAATGTTCTAAATATATACCAGAAAAATGTTTTTAATGTTCTTTTAATTATGTACAAATGTAAGATAAACCTAACCCCTATATCCTTTCAAAATTTATATGCAATAAAACTAAAAAACAAATATGACTTAAAAAATGACAATCTTATTCCTCAACATTATTCTCATTCAAGTTTAGGAAGATCTCTTTTAACATATTGCGGAGCTCTTCTGTGGAACAAAATAGTTTTGAAAAATTTTAATTTTTCCCAAAGTTAGAATTTTCTTACTTTTAAAATTAAGGTGGTACACCACCAAATATTCTAAAATGTTCAAACTTAGAAAAAAACAGATGAATTTTTTGTTAATTAAAGTTTCATCAATTTAGAATGCTATTTTAAACTTCATTTTACATTGCCTCGATTACTTTGCCTCGAATTTATCGAAAAACATTCATTTTAATGGGTCCATTCAAAACACGATAACTTGAAATATATTAACACAACATCGATGAAATTTTTTACATATGTTCTAGACATGTAAGGTAAGGTATTGACATTTGGATTTTAAAATATTCCAAGTACATAAAAAATTATATGAATTTTTTTACATCAAGTAAAAAAAAAAAACTTTTTTAGACCTTAAAATTGAAAAAAAAAAAGATTGGAGCAGAATTTAAAAATTTCGAAATGTCATTCCCTAGAGAATAGTATAATAAACATTTCCTAAAAATTTGGAGTGATTAGCACTTCTGCTTCTCAAGATATCATGTTTACAATTAGACAATGTTTCGCAAAAGTTGAAAACGGAGAAAAACGCAAAAGAAGATTAAATATTCATATCATTCCTATATAATTTTTTTTTAGTTAGTGAACTTATTAAAAAATTAAAAGGTATATTGGGAATAAGCTTTTTATATTATTAATCTACAATAAATTGTCTATAAAATGAGCGAAATATCAAAAATTCACTTTTTTTTTCAATTTTCAGAAAATATTTGGTGTTGTACCACCTTAAGCTGAAAAAAGTTATTTAGTCAATTGATAATATCTATGAGTTCTTTTGAGTTTATACCTTTTAAAAAAGTGTGTGATTCCTGAATATATTGTTTTATTTTGAAATATTTAGTTTTATACATATTCTTTTTCTTTCTAAACGTCATTTCTTGTAATTATTTAACTGGTTATATTTTTACTGCATTGTTAAACGGTTCTCAGTGACAGGATCTTACAATCGTCTTTGAGTCTCCGTGTTCTGATATTTAATGTACAACGATATTTATACCATAGTATATTGTATTAAGAACAAAAAAAAAATAATAAGTAAAAAAATAAAAATAAAATAAAAAGACTTCAATGCTATTACCCGAATATTTTTAATAATAGAATAAATTTAATTAAATATATAAGAAATAATTTAGTTTAATAAAGTGTATATAAATAAAGTTTAATAATGTTTAATAAAGTGTATATAAAGTTTAATAAAGTTTATATATTAAATATCTAAGCTATCTAGTCTATTGAATATCTAAGCTATCTAGTCTATTAAATATCTAAGCTATCTAGTCTATTAAATATCTAAGCTATCTAGTCTATTAAATATCTAAGCTATCTAGTCTATTAAATATCTAAGCTATCTAGTCTATTAAATATCTAAGCTATCTAGTCTATTAAATATCTAAGCTATCTAGTCTATTAAATATCTAAGCTATCTAGTCTATTAAATATCTAAGCTATCTAGTCTATTAAATATCTAAGCTATCTAGTTTATATCTTACTACAGCTTTATATCTACTAATGAGATTTTCTTGTAAAAAATATTGAAAAAAATAGGTTTTTATGTTTGTACCTACACTACAAGAAATGGTGTATATTAATAATTGCTATCAGTGTTGCTAGTTGCAAAAGATATACTAAATTAATCTCCAAATTAAAGTTGATAAAAAAAACCATCTTTCTACCATAATGAGTAAATTTAGGGCTACAAAAATATTGCAATATTGTCCATAAAACAAGAAGGTACAAATGATATAAATTTTGAAATGATTAAAATGATTTTAAGAGCATTGTACATGATTTTGAGAGCATTATAGATAATTTTGTGAGTATTTTTATGATTTTGAGAGTATTTTACATGATTTTGAGAGCATTGTATATGATTTTGAGCATTATACAGGATTTTGAGAGCTTTAAACATAATTTTGAGAGCATTATAGATGATTTTGAGAGCATTATTCAGGATTTTTTTTTACTAAAAAAGTTATGTTACGTAAATAGGGAACCTGTTTACAAATATTATATATAGGTGCAAAATAAATATATTACATATTTCTTTAATTTTGGTAGTGATAGATATTTTCAAAAAAGTCATGTTATACTTTTAGAAAGTTCGTTTAATGGAAAGCCATGCATTTGATTTAGAAGAATACTACAAAAATACTAAATTCAAAACCATGAATTTGACTGAGTTAGCTCTTTCAACGCCGCGAGCCGCTGTCACCTGCTCGGCTTTTGCTTTTAATAACCGGTAAGTTTTAGACAAACAAATATTACAACCATTTTTAGACTCAAGCAAGGTAAACATTTCCACTAATTCTTGGATAGGTTTAATAAATTACCTAAATTGATAAGTTTTACTTTTAAAGAAGGTTTGTTTTCGAAATTTATTGATATAATTTTCAAGGATTTTTAAATGGCAAGTTCGTCATTAAAAAAAGCTATCCAATTCGAAACCGTATGTCAAGTAAAGTTGCAGTGAAAAATATAATTATATATATTATTCAGCTTCTTATTATGTTTAAATTTGTATGTTTATGTATGCATTTAAGGTTTTAAGGTTTATAAAAGAAAAAAAAAATTACTATTGTTAAATAATTCAGTTTAAGAGTTCTTAGTATCTTTTAATGAAAAAATATGTGGAAAATCTGGTTATTAATCTATATAAAAAAAAAAATTATCTTTCTAACGATATATTTTATGTTTATATAAATGTAATATATGATAAGTAATTGTGGCTTATTTATTAAAAAGACTTATTTATAATTTTTCATGTTTTTCTGTTCTACCGGTTATTCAAGAATTTACCGTGGCGTAAAAGAGTTAGAGAATGATCATATATTCAATATATTTACGTAATTCTTGTTTTTTTATAAAAACTAAGTTTACATCTATATCAACTTTTGCGACCTCTTTTATTCATGCCTAATTTATGTATGACATTCAATGGTGAAAATGGTAACCCTAACCCTAACCTTACCTTTAGTTTGTCTCGATTGCACCTTAAATGTTTTCCACAAAATTGGATGCTCAATGTTCTAAGAAGAACAAAGCAATTGTAAATTAGTAGAAAATCTTTTTTTTTTCTCAAATATTTTTAATTTACACAGTTTTTCAATAATAAAATTTCATCAGAAATCTTATATCTATACTAGCGTTTCGGACCCGTAAAATTAACACCAGTAAAATACGGTTCTTGATTAGTTTTATTCTACGCCGACCATTTTTATACACTTTTTTAAAATAGTTCTATACCATTTCTATACATATTTTGTAAATAGTTGTTTCATTTCAGTATATTTTATAAAGTATTTTATTAAATAAAAATCTGTCAAGTTTTTATTTTCAGCAATTTTCAACACTTTTTATCGTAAAATCTTCTAATAAAAAAATTTTATAAAAAAAAAATGGTTCAAATAAATAAATAAATGTACAGACGACAGGATTTAAACCCTCGCGTTGTACTTCGGAAACGCAGCGAGCTAATCACTTCAGCAACTAAGAAACACTAATCTGCCAATTTTTAACACTATTTAAGAAAAAAAGACGGAATATCTTTATAAAACGGCAAATAAAAGCTTTAAATCAAAATTAATGAGACTTTTCCGCAACGTAATTTTCAAATAAAAGTAAAAATATCTATAGAAGTTTAAAAATGTTTTATTTTGTATTTTTTAAAATCAAAAAATTAAAAAAAAATGGAAGCGTTAGAAATTGAACCACGGCAACTCACTTCAAAAAAGCTGCAAACTAACCACTTCGACCACTAAGGAGTTTAACTTCATAAATGTTTTAATTAATAAATAATTTAAATTAATAAATAAAAGACTTTAAAAAACGGCAAATAAATTCTTGTTATCAAAATTTAGGAGATGTCGCCACAATGCGATTCTCAAGTAAAAGTAAAACTGTAAAACTTGATGTTTTAACATTACATAATTTGAAGTTAACACAAATTGGATATTTGCATACACTTTCGTTTACATTTTCATATTAAAAAAAATGTAGCGACTTTTTTTTCGCCATTAACTTGGGTATAATGGCTGCCGTGAGTTCATTGCAAACTCGCACGAATGAGTTACGGCAGCAGCAGAAATTTCAGTATTGAAATGTTATAGGAAAAATTTATATATATATATACATATATATATATATATATATATATATATATATATATATATATATATATATATATATATATATATATATATATATATATATATATATATATATATATATATATATATATATATATATATATATATATATATATATATTGTTTGTAAATGACCCCTAAGTTGGCATTTTTTTTAGAGTGTTTGATTTTGATTAAAAAAAATTTTTTTTGCAAAATTCACGTGATTATAATGTCTGCTAACGCATTTATTTTAAGTTTTATTTAAAGATTTATAATTACTATGAGTTTATCTTTTAAATAATACATAGTTTTGGAATGCAAGTTTGATGGCTTTTATGGTACGAAATTGTTTTTTGTGGTATTATATTTAGTTAAATTTTTGTGGTCCTGGCTAATTTGTTGATAATTTTGGATATCTTAAATATTTTTAAGTGCTTTAAGTTTTTAAGTGACTTTATTTTTATCTTTTTTTTACAGAATGAACAACTAGTAATTTACAGAATGAACAACTAGTAGTTTTAAGTCTTGATAAGATATTAACTTTTAAAAAAACAAAAAATTCGCAAAAGTCACGTGATCTTTGTATATCCTACATTAGTATTTCATTTTTTTAAAAAAAAGAGACATAATCTCTGTTTGTTTATATTTTTAAAAATATATAGTTATGGGGTGTAA
Source organism: Hydra vulgaris (assembly GCF_022113875.1). Classification (NCBI taxonomy): domain Eukaryota; kingdom Metazoa; phylum Cnidaria; class Hydrozoa; order Anthoathecata; family Hydridae; genus Hydra; species Hydra vulgaris. Next base: position 2,190,158 of record NC_061160.1, on the reverse strand, counting down.
ATATGAATCCTTTTATACTAATATATCATTTTCAGTATAGTATGTATAATTTTACTGTTTACAAATATTATGCATAGGTGCGAAAGAAATATATAACATATTTTCTGTAATTTTTGGTAGTGATAGATATTTTCAAAAAAGTCATGTTATACCTTTGGAAAGTTCGTTTAATGGAAATTCATGCATTTGTTTTAGAATAAAACTACAAAAATTATAAATTCAAAACCATGTATAAGTTATTTGACAGAGTAAGAAAATGATCATATATTGAATAGAATGATTTGGCCTCCCCAGTCACCAGGTCTCTCTCTTATCAGACTTTTATGTGAAGAATTAATTAGCTATTAAAAAAATAAACAAAACAGTAATAAAACCAAAATTTGAAAATATCTATTGCACTTGCAATGCATTGTAATGCAAGTATATACTGAAAACATAATACTGATTTATTATTGTTGAGTTTGATGATGATGATGATGATGATGATGATGATGATGATGATGATGATGATGATGATGATGATGATGATGATGATGATGATGATGATGATGATGATGGTCATTTAATTTTCTAGTAAAAAACTGACAACTTGCATTAAAAAAAGCATTTTTAGCGTGATTTGAAAAATGCAACATTTTTACAATTTAATATTTATAATAATCAGTAAAATTTTTGACCAACGTAATTGTCACCCCTCAATAGTTTTTACCTGCCAAATATAATTTATATTTGGCAGGTAAAAATTATTGATACACCAAATGTTTTGTACATTTGTTGTATATAAATTTTTAAAAACATTTGAAAAGTCAGTGTTTGCACTGATTCAACGTTAATAATACATGCTTCTAAATCTTTTACTCTTTCCTATTTTTAACTTTACTTTAAAGATAAAATGAATTTTAATAATTTACATACAAAGCTAAAAAGAAAAAACCTTTAGATCTAATTTGTTTTTTAAGGATAATTTTTTTATTCTTTTTATCTTTTATGTTATTTGTCATGCCATTTTTATGGTTTTATATATGTTTATATATATTTGTTTATATAACCCCTGGTGACAAATATTTAGCACAAAATAAACACAAGCAGTAATAATACAACAAAAGGTTTAATGAACAAAAAATTAGTACAAAATGTAAGGCAATATATTAGTTTTTTACTTTCTGGACTGAAATAATGCTTTCTCGCTATTACGATGTACTACGTCAACTTTTTTGCATACATGTTCGCACATGCTTTGTACAAGATTTTTATAAATTTTTCTTTAACAAGAATGAATTCTTTTTCGCAACTGATTTTCGTTTTGAGCTTCCCAATTGTTTTCATACACGTAGTATTTAAGGATTGACCAGAAATCTTCTATTGGTCGTAATTCTGGGACATATGCCGGATTATCAACTTTTGTTGCAAAACATTTATTTTTCTCATCGATGTAATTTTTCACACTTCTAGCATAATGTGAAAAGGCCAAGTCAGGCCAGAATACTAATTACCACCACTGCGATGTTTGTTGATAAAAGGATCCAGTTGTATGATGATGCAATCATTTTTGTACACTGTTTGGTTAATCGCTAGTCTTCCAGGAACAATAAATGGTTTTGAGAATCCACGTGAAGAAATGGTAATCCACACAAGAATATTTTTTTTCAAATTTGTTTTTGCGCTTATGTTTTAATTTTTTGGTGCATTTTTTGCTTCATTTGAGTAAAATCCAGCATTAGAATTTTTACGTTTAAATGTAAAATAAGACTCGTTTTACGTTTAAATGTAAAATAAGACTCATCGTCAATGACATAGCCACGGGTTCTGAATTTAACAAATTCAGAAATCGTGACACTTCCACACTTCAGTTGCAACTGTTTATCAGTGCGATCAGGGAGTTATTTTTTAATAAAATAACAAATATCTGTTTTGTTTTTTAAAGTTTTTAAATAGAGAAACGATCACACGTGACTTTATTTGCAATTTTTTTTGTTGAAGTTTTAGACTGGTTGTTCAAAAGACCTTTCAGGCAATTGATGTTCCTATCAGTTATAATTTTTGGTTTTCTGTCTGATCCAGGCTTATGAGACTTTCGCTTATTGTTTTCCACTTTGCCATATAACGTTTGATGGTTTTTTCGGGGTGATAAGAAGCAACAAAATACTCTACGATGCTCTTTGTTTTAGCGTTAGGATGCAAATTACAATAGTTGTACACTTGTTCAATTAATTTAGTTGGCTTCATTTTTTGATAACTTTTTTGTTAATTATTCTAAGTAAACAAAACTTTCAGTAAAAGATAACTAACACTTTATAAACAAAACAATTAAAAAAGTAAAACTGGATAACTAAAAATTCAATAAGTTTTAGCTTCTCAAAGATTGCGCCAAATTTTTGTCACCAGGGGTTATATTTGCTTTTATATATATATATATATATATATATATATATATATATATATATATATATATATTATATATATATATATATATATATATATATATATATATATATATATATATATATATATTTATATATATATATACATATATATATATATATATATATATATATATATATATATATATATATATATATATATATATATATATATATATATATATGTATATATATGTATATATATGTATATATATGTATATATATGTATATATATGTATATATATATATATATATATATATATATATATATATATATATATATATATATATATATATATATATATATATATTTCACAATGTGAGAAATGTATATATATACAATGCAATGTGTGAGAAGTAGTCTAAAACCATCAAGGTAGTTATTTAACATCAAAGTAGTTATGTAACATCCAGGTAGTTATTTAACACCAACAGATTTTTAAAAAATTGAATTTTAGCATTCTAAAGATATTAATTTCAACAGCTTTTAACTGTCTTCTTATATAACATCTTTTTCAGGATGAGGATTTCAGAGTTTATTGTATTCACCTCCATGTTCTCAATTTTGAACAGTAAGTAATTTTTTTAAAATTAGATTTTTTTTATATTTTTTATTTTTTCATTTTGGGTGTTTTTATTTTTATATTATAGTAAAAGTTTTTTTTTGAGTTGCAAATCTGTCTAAAAAAAATCTAAAAAAAAACAACAACAAAATTTACTAAAAAAAAAACAACAAAATCAATTTGTAATTTATTATAATATAAATAGCTTTAAAATACCACGTAAATATCATAATTTAAAGTAGAGAACGAATATTTGTTAACTATTCGGTATTCGCTGAATATTGCAAACCGTTAGGCCGATTACCGGATACCAGATTGTAAAAAAAAAAACGCATAAAGAGATTACATAATAACATAAAAAGATTACATTATAAAAAGTTTGTTCCATAATACTGCATTATTTAAAAACTGAAGGAATTCCTTGTAGAATTCTTTTAAGTGATTTGAACGTGATTTTAGGGCAAAGCAAAAATCATTGTATTCTTGACAGGGTTAGGGTTAGGGTTAAATCAATATTATAGCCAAGAAAAAATTTTTTGACTTAAAAAGTTATATTTTATTGCAAAAACCCATCAAGTAAAAGAAGTTGAAAATGTTTTGTATTTAAAATAAGATTATATATGCAAAAAGGGGTAAACAGGGCAAACTGCAATAGGCGCCGCGGTAAATTTTTTTTAGCAGTCTTCGTTGATATACTAACATCTTGTTCTAATATTTTAAGTCTCCTTGTATACTTATACAGTTTATTTATTGGACTTATTCTTTTTTGTCAGACGAAGCGTTAAACCATTATGCAGCCTCCGCTAAGGAGAATCTTGATCGCCTCCTCCGTTTTTCATTGCGCAATGGTGTCCTACTCATTCTGAAAAAAACATTTTAAAAAGTTTTTAAAATAATGTTTTTCAAATGGACTAAAAAGTAAAAAATAAACTTCATCTCTGCACCGAAGAATTTTGTGAACCTAAAACTTGTAAAACTACCTGGATGTTACATAACTACAGTTTTATAACTTCAAAAATATCTTTACCAATTAAAACTTGCGCGCATTTTCAATCATTGAATTTAATGGATACTTCAGATTGTGTATCACAATGTGTATCACGATCACAAAATCCTTGGGTCTTGAGAAAAAAATATTTTTTACTTTTTAAGACTGTTCTCCAAAAGGCAGAAAGTTGTATTCCAGTCGGTCCATCTTGATCAATATAGTTTGAAGAATAATAGCTATAATTTTTATTTACACTTTCAGTCATAAAACTATTATAAAAAGCTGATTAAATAAAAAACAGTGATTAAATATAGTGACAAAATATAATGATTGCAATAAAAAACAGCCTGATTGAAATAAAATTTTCAATATTAGTTATAATTGAATTGTGAAAACACAAAATATACTTAAAGCAATTTCAAATGCGTTTTTAAAAGCTCTTTGCGTTCTATTAAATCTATAGTTTTTTTTAGGGTTTTTTTAACATCTTTACTTCTAAGAAGGCTGCAAGCAACCTCTATTAGAGTTGAAAGTTATTGGAAGAGAAAAAATAAAGTTTGTAAAGCAAGATAATGAATAACAGACGACTTAGGAGATTGCAAATTATATAAATCAGGAAAACAAGATGAAGGGATATAATTCCAAAAAAACTGATATTCGAGGAAAAAACTAGACGAAAAAGAATATTTAGAGCACTTAGGAAAAATCGCAGTTAACGGATGAGACTTAAATTAATGAAGTTTAAAATGAGAACCATTTTTAGTGAATGGTACAAAAAACGCTAGCTCTTTAGAACATTATCATTTAACATTATTTATTTATGAACATTCATAGACAAAGGAAGTTTTAGATTATTACAATAGCATTGGGCTGAAAAAATTGATTTTTATCTTAGTTAAAGTTCACCAATGAGTGCTTCATATTGTAGCAGAAGAAAGACCCTTTTGAATCTTAAATGCTTCTTCTGAGCAATAAGAAAGTGTTGTCTTCTATTTAAGACAAAAACTAATCATTTTCTGAGTAGTTATCAATATAAATTAAAATTGAATAAGAACAAGGAAAGAATCTTGAGGAACCTCGAGGTTACAGGAAATTAATAAAAGTACTGTCCATTGAGGACAGTTTTTACACTTCGATTGATAAGGAAGAATTGAATAATTTTAAAGGTGTTACCTGATAATATCTGATACACCATAAGAAAACAGCTTATGGAGAAAACCAGCATGCCAAACTTTATCAAAGGTTTTAGAAATGTCGAGAGCGATAGCCTTAGTGGTACGAAAGTCAGGCAATGGACTAACCTGTTTGCCGGCTGTATCATGTATGGTGTGATTAATGGAATCAAGAGATAAGCTTGATAAAAAGTTCTTAGTAAACAATTCAGCTTTGTCTTTAGATGAGGTAACAAAATCTAAACCATGCAAGAGAGAAGGAATAAAAGGTTTGCTCTTATTTTAGATACTGTTAAAGATTCTCCAGAACTTTCTGTAGCCTACTTTTTGAGATAAATACGAGATTTTGTGACGTGAGAATTTGGCGTTAGAATTTGAGATAAATACGAGATTTTGTGACGGGATTTGGCGTTAGACAAAATCTTTTTACAAAGATTTTGTCTAACACCTCAATATAACAAGAAAGTCTCGAGAAAGCAGACGTTACTGCAATAGTAACGTCTGCTTTCTGGAGAACTATTTTGATGATACGTATGGAAGTAATTACGATTAGAAATTGCAGCAGTACAATGAGAGAAAAACTATGGAGAAGATTGAATAGTCGAAAGAGAATAAAAGATTCTATTCCAGCCTGAATCCAAGAAGTTACACAAGTTGTACTTTTTTCAGCAGAATAGCAAAATATTTCTACCCAAGGGCTATCACGATGAAAGTTACGGAAAGAGCCCAGTCAGTCTTAAGGTATTTGTAAGAGGTACGATTATAGGGAAATTCAAACCAACACTAACAGATATATCACACGAGGAACAGAAAACTTCACATTAGTCATTAAAATTTTTTTTTTGAAATTTTCAATTGTTTACCGTGGTCCGTATTTTTACAATAAAATAATACCTCAAAATATTAGAACTTACTAAATTGGATAACCTTATTGCCGTGAAGAAAAAACTAAAATATCTAATAATTAACAAAACTAATTTTATCGATATATATAAAATGTAAAAGAACAATTAATATAATAAAATGTAATAAGAATGATTTAAATTATAAAAATAAATAAATGAAAATTAAAGGAAAAAAAAACATAAAAAAAAGAATAAATATAGTTAGCATGAAAACTATACATAGCAAAATATTATTGAACAGTAGAACTCAAAAAGTTAGTGTGTATTTTATAAATTTACTTTTTAAACCTTTAGTTTATTTTGTAACTTAATGGTTCTCGATGAAAAGATTTCTCTTAGTCCTCTGCGAGTTTCCTTACAACTACATAATATTATAGTAATATACAAATATATATTTTCAACGACAACCACAAGCAAGTCCCTAGTAGGCCTGTGGTACGTCGGACGTGCGTATATTTTTTAAATGCATGGGTTAGCATGGGGCCAGCGCTTGATATTATAAACCATAAAAAACCATAAGTAAAAAACTTATAGGTTAAAATATCTCATTCTTACATCTAGTGCAATATCTGTCCACTTTCTCTATGCTATATTTATAACTCGACTTCTTCTAACTTTCACTCTAATTCCTTCGTTCTTCATAAAATCACTTACTCTTGGGGTCTGCGAAATCTTCTTAAAATCACTTACTCTTGGTCAGCGAAGTTATGCTGCTCTTTAATGAGTTAAACTCATCTTTGTCTTGGTAAATGTGACCTCTTTATGGGAATTAGCCAGACGAGGATAAACCACAATATCTATATAATAAACCATGAATTTATTTATTTTATTAATTATTTTAACTCACGGTTAAACGTCATCTTAACATTAACCACTCATTTGGCTTAAAATTATCTGGTTTTATTACAATATCTAGTTAGTCTTATTACAATATTTATTAATATTTTATTTATCTGCTGACTTTCATATTATTACTGTTTACAAGAAACTTCTGTGTTATATTATCTTGCATTCATTGCTCAGCTTTGTTTTAATTTTCACATGCACAATTTTCATTTTTATTATTATTCAGAGAATATTTTTATATCCTTCATTAAATGTTTAAGCATTGTAAACGCTCTTTTGATATTAAAACACTGAGTGGTGGACATTTAAATAAACTGGAGACATGTAAATATTATTTGTCTTTGAAATATATAATAAGGATTGCTGTTCAAAAAAAAAAATTTTAAAGAAGAATGAGTTAAAGAAGAATGAGTTAAAGAAGAATAAGTTAAAGAAGAATGAGTTAAAGAAGAATGAGTTAAAGAAGAATGAGTTAGTAGTTTTAGAGTGATCAAAAGTAACTGAATTTGGAGAAACTAAGCACTGACTAGGATCAGAAACAATACATAAGTCGAATATCTGGATTAACGATACACGGTTAGTAAGGATCATTATAATGTCTACCTAGCTGTCCCAAGAAAGCCACTTATACGGAAAGTTAGCTTACACATCAAAATACCCTGTGATGCAAATTTTGAAATCATTTAATTTTGTCCGCGGAAAATAATTTAATTTGAATGTTCAAATTAAGTCAAATTTTGACTTCATAGTGCGCCAATAAAAACACATTTGATAAAAATTAGTGCGAATGTAGCCAATAGTCGCACCAAACTCTGGACAAAATTTCAGCCTGATTGGATGACTGGTGTAGGATATATTGCAGTTTTAGTTGAAGTTTTGTCAGTTTTTTGCGTTAATAGCGTTACCGATTACTTTGAAATTCGCTCACTATTTTTAAAATAACGGTTACATGACTGTTCTACTATGTAATACCAACAATTTTTGTTATAATTATTTTATCGGTACTTGTACAGTTTTCATTTTATAGACCAAAGTAGTGATTTTCTACTTAAACCGTGATTCAAATAGTAATAGTGTCGACACGGCCTTTAAAGTGGAGGGGGTCAACCCCTCAATTTCTAAAATAAAAATCCATAATTTCTAAAATAATTGCCTATATTTTTAAAACAAAAAGTCCTCGCAAAAAAAAAGTGGGCAGGCCATGGCTTCCTTGACAGCCATGTATGCATAGCGTGAATATACCAACATTTCTTAAGGTATAAATTATTGCCAGAATGCAATAAAATTCTAAAAAAATGGTTAAGAAGGATTTCTAGTGATACCTACATAGAAAATAAAAATATTTATTTATCTGAAAACACAACAACTGTGAAAAAACCAAATATTTTTTATATTGACAAAGATAATTGACTTCAAAAATTTAGATAAGTCAACTAAGATATCTGACTAATACTAAGTTTGGAGAGCCAGTCGGAGGAAAATTACTCTAACTGAATAACTAATTAGGTTGAAGGGTTGTTTTAAAATAAAACAACCTGTGAGACAAGTACCATTAGTTTAATAAGTGTGACAATTATCAATAATATAATTTCCTTACAAGTAAATAGTTTAAACAATTGTTTCCTGGTAAGGAAAGAACCATTTAAGAATTATTTCCTTATAATTTAATATTACCTCAATTAAATCAAGTAAATATTTCCTTTATTTTAATAGTGGATTGTTATCAAATATAAATTTAGGTCAAATTTTGTAAAAGGCAGAGTTTGATTTATTGCCACGATACCAAATCAAGCAATGAATCATTATGAAAATCGAAAGTTTGTCTGAAAAAATGTTTAAGACAGCTTACTACTTTAGGCCTGAGTAAGAAGAAGACATAAACTGTCTTATCACCGAGCCCCGTTTACATATTTTCTGTATTTATATGTGTTTAAGCAAATATGTAAATAATCTATTTAAAGTACATATATGCACTTTAAAGCGTATAAAATATAGTTTCACGTTCTTTTAAAGACATTTTTAGCATTTTGCAAAAGTTATATAAAAATTTTGCCAAATGCTAAAAAATGTATTTAAAAGAACGTGAAACAGTAAATTTCAACTGATTTAAAATAAAAGTAATATAAACATACATATATATTAATGTATACACATTTTCTATATTAATGTTTAATAAGATATATTCATTTCGTGGTAATAATAACGTTTTTTTTTTCTATTTAAATTAAATTTAAAATAATAACTATTTGAAATCTGTTGTAATAAATTCTAATTGTAATAAAAGTTAGCTGAGTAGTGCTGTTTATGATTATAAACAGCACTACTCACCGTACATATAATCTCAAAGATGTTTCCAGATACACCGTAAGAAAAAAGCTTATGGAGAAGACCAGCATGTCAAACTTTATCAAAATCTTTAGAAATGTCAAGAGCGATGGCCTTAACCTCTCCACCTTTATCTAATGCACAATAAAACCTATCGATTACTACTGTCAGGAAATCAGCAGAAACGAGGAGATCAAAACCCATATTGATGATCAGAAAGTAAGTTATTAGATTCAAAATGAAAGATTAAGTGTTTGTTAATTAAAGATTCTAAAACCTTGCTTATGATAGTAAAAACACTAATGGGGCGGTAGTTATACAAATCAAATCGCTTTTCAGAATTTTTAAAAATAGGGATAACAGATGCTGCTTTCCAAGACTCTGATAAGCACTTGTTAGCACTGATAAGCACTGCTTAGCTGTAGAAGAAGCAGGAAATCACTTTAGATACAGTAGCTGGAGTGATACAGATATTGAGCAATAGACCAACCTGTTTGACGGCTATATCAGGTAGAACACAACTAGTGGAATCAAGAGATAATATTGATGAAAAGTTCTTAGCAAACAAGCTTTGTCTTTAGGTGAGGTGACAAAGTCTGAACCATACAAAAGAGGTGAAGTTACAGACTTGCCCTTATTATTGATACTATTAAAGATTCTCCAGAAGTCACAAGAGGCTAATTTTTGAGATGAAATATGAGATTTCATGATCTGAGAATAGCGAGCTTTGGCGTTAGATAAAACTTTTTTAGGATGGTTCCTAGCAGTAATAAACAAACTTCTGTTTTCTGGAGAATTGTTTTGCTAATAGATATGGAAGTAATGGTTTCGATTGGCAATTGCAGCAGCAGAATGTGAGGAAAACCATGGAGAAGAATGAGGCTTGACCTGGAATTGTCAAGAGGGAATAAAGGATTCCATGCCAGCCTGAATCCACAAAGTTATGTAAAAAGCACATTTGTCAATAGGAAGACAAAAGATTTCTACCAAAGGGCCATCACAAAGAAAATTACAGAAAGAGTCCCTGTCAGCTTTTAGGTCCTTGTAAGATATGCGATGATAGGGGGAGTCTGATGATGAAGAATAGTTAGATAATAGTTTTAGAAAGATCAAACTGTGATCAGAGGCAACTAAGGGTGAATGTGGAGAAACTGAGCACTGACTAGGATCAGAAACAAGACATAAGTCGAGTAGAGAAGGTAAATGATTTGGGTTGAGTTGGAAAGTTGACTATTTGACTGTGGTTTTTTGTGTTTTATAGTTATGTTACTTTATTCATTTTAAAATTTGTTAAAGAACTTCACTCGAAACATAGATAGTACTCAGTACACTGAGTATTCAACATCCTAAACTGGAAACAATGTATTAAAAATACATCTGCGCCAGCCTGATAGATGAAGAAGAAGTGCGAGGCTAGTCAAGGCAGGGGGTGTTTTATGTAGGTACCATCTCCTAGCCTTTGCCTAAAAAGGCGTATCCTACAATGCAGCAGGACATGAAGCAGATTGTACTGGGTTACATGTTACCAGTAGCAGGATAAACCTGACCTGACATTTAATTAACGCATTTAAATAACAAGTTTAATGACTGTTCTTGTATTTGTGTTTTAAGATAAGAATTTTTTTTTTAGATTTATTCTAATCATACTTTTTAGTGTTGAATTTCAAGTAACTTACTACTTGATAGCGATGTACTTTTTTAATTACCACTATTCTCAATTTATTTTAATCTTTTTAAATTTAATTTGGTGTATTTAATTATATAATGTTCTATGTACTAATTCATTAATCTAGTGTATATAATTATATTATATTCTATGTATCAATTCATTATCATGACAAGTTCATTGTAAAAGTGGCACTTGAATGGTACATTGAAAAAATACATTTTAAAATATTTTGATATTTGATATTTTGAAATACATGAAAAATTTTGAACTACATGAAAACATTAACTTCATAAACAAAAATTTTTGAACCCTACACTATGAAGTATTCATAGAACAACTTTGCATAGTATTTAAGTTTTCAATTCTTTTAAAACTTGTCTCAATTTTTTAATTTTTCCTTTCCCTTATTAAAACGCTTCCCTCCTGCCGAGGCCTGTATAACTATATAAATATATAAATGTTTTTTTTAATACATGACAAAAATATTTTGTTTTAATTGTTAAATTCTTTACAGTGTTATAGTAGAAACTATATTTTAAGTAAAAATTAGGTTTTAGTCTAATTTTTTACATAGTAGAAAAATTTGATATAAATTTTGATTAAAATTAACTTTTATTAATTTTTCCTATATATTTTAAAGAAAAAAAAATTTACCTAGTAAAAGCTTAATAATAATAACTCTAAGTAAAAATAATAAAGGGTATTTTGTTAGAGGGAAACAGAGTTGAACATCTTGACAAATTGTATTGAACTATAGTTTTTTTTATTTTTTTTTTTATTTTTAGTTATTTCTACTAGTGACTGTCCTATTGGTTGGTATGATTATAAAAATCATTGCTACTTTTTTAGTAGTGCACCTAAGAAAACTTGGAAGAATGCTGTTTTATCATGTCAAAAATATGAAGGAAAGTTATTAAATATAGAAGATGAAAACGAAAATTTATTTATTTTAGACTTCCTTAAAAATGGCGATGCAAATCATCTCTGGATTGGTATTTAAAGAATATTTTTTTATAATTTATATTTACTATAAGTAAGATTAATTATATGTTTTTGTTTCATTTTTTGAGGTTTAATATTAGTTTGATTATTATTAAAAAGGTCTAAAAGCACTTCCGAGAAAGTATGTGTGGTCAGATAATACACCTTTGTTGTTTTTAAATTGGAGTAACAATGAACCAAATAATAATGGCGGAATAGAGAACTGTGTGGAAATATCAACTGATGGTTGGAATGACAATGATTGCAATAATAGTTTTGATTTTATTTGTAAAACTAAAAGTAAGTGACAGTTTTGATTTTTTTTTAATAAAAAAAAATGCTTTTTATCCATTTTGTTTGATGATTGTAATATTATTACTATATATATATATATATATATATATATATATATATATATATATATATATATATATATATATATATATATATATATATATATATATATATATATATATATATATATATATATATATATATATATATACAGTGGTTTTCATAAATTTAGACGCACTCATATTTGAGAATAGAAATTTTTAGTTTTTTATTAATAAAACAATGACGAAAAAAGATTTCGGTTTAGTTTTTTTTCTATTTATTAGATAAATACATACAGAATACAAAATTTAAAAAAAGTTTAAAAAAAAAAAAGAAATACTAAGTAATAATTAGGTACAACTACATGGTATTAAAAAAATTAGACAAAAAAATTTATTCATAAATTTAGACGCACGATACATTATAAGGCGTAATTTAAAAACCAATCAATATTTTGTGTATCCGCCTTTTGCTTTAATACAACTAAGAACTCTTCTAGGCATAGACTCAACAAGATTTTTGCACATCATATTCTACAAGTAGAGTGCTCAATGTTCTTAAAGAACATCAGGAAGCCTGATGAACTTTTTAATTTATAAATACATATATATATATATATATATATATATATATATATATATATAGACACACACACACACACACACACACACACACACACACACACACACACACACACACATAGATATATATATATATATATATATATATATATATATATATATATATATATATATATACATATTATATATATTGTACTTGTTAAGTTGGTACCTACCTGACAAAGAGCCGCAGCGGATAGTTCAGCTTTGAACCAGGTAGTATAGAAAACAAAAGTTGCCACTTCAGTAATTTCATGCTTCAGCCGTTTAGGTATAGCATCCATCATAAGCTGGAGTTTGTTTAGGTAGTAGATACCTAAAAAAAAAAAAGTTTTTTTTTTCAATTTGTTAAAAAGCCTTATATTTGATAATGTACAACAAACTCCTTACTTATGCTTTCAAGCTACAATTTTGCTACAATTTGAACTTTTTCTTATCATGAACCTACAATTCCTTACCTTTTGCCATAAAGCGGGCATGGTGGACTACTCCGGGAGTATGAAATTTGTACCTGTCCTCAGAAAACACCATAAGTGTAAGCTCTGCTAGCTCAATGTAGTCTTTCCTTGTAGCCCCATCCTAAAAATGAATCAAATCATAAGTATTTAGGTATAATACAATAAACTTATTTATATTTTGAATATAAAATAATAGAATTAAAAAAGAAAAATTTATAATAAATTACTACATAATAGTACATACTACATAGATAACTATAAATTCAGATATCTAGTTATCGAGCTACCTTTTTTAGAGACCTACTGGTGATAATATTTCTGCAGAACCTTACACTTTCATGCTTTTGATGACCAAGCCATGTTTCCTTTATAATAGTCAATCTTCTCAAAAAAAAATTTATTCAAAATGTAAAAAAAAAATTCAAAGAACTAAAAATTGGAAAAGGAAAAAATATAAGGAAAAAATAATGTTTCACAAAATGGTAGCTAATTATGTAAAACCCTACCTGGCGTCAATATCATTTCATGCTGATTTTAAGTTTTAAACAGCAGATTATCTGGTGAAGAAGTAATGCTACTTTGATAATTTTTCCAGAAATATGTTATGTGTAGCTGATTGACATAATGTTGACATGCAATAGATAGAACTGGTTGCTGAATAACTTTATTTACCAGTAAAGATCCATTTTTGTTTCCTGTGTTGATGGCATCAAATGTAACAGCTTGTATATTGTTTTTAAGGTTAAAGCTATTTAAGATTGCATTTTTTTGATTTTCACCAGTTCCAGAAGAAATTGGTGGAATTCCCAAAAAGTACGTTTCCTTGTTACTGTTTATTAATATTGCTAGTTGATCTTTTTCCAATTTTTTCCCATCAGTATATTCATGACATACTTTTCCATCAAAATGGACATGAACTAAAACGTTCTTATTGATTTTTCTGAAATTTCTTAAATTATCCTTGATCCTTTTTGATTCATTATGAATGACCTTATCTGCTGCTTGTAATGCTGTAGAGGTTGAACGTTTAAATTCAGCTATATTTCCACTCGATTTAGCAATTATGTTATTAACCATGAAAGCATGCTGCCTATGACTTATTCCTTCCCCAACAGCAGTTTTCTTGAGAATATCTTTTGGAAGTATAACAGTATTAGCAATTTAAACAGTATTAGGAAGTACAACTAAATATAAATAAATAAAGTATAAATAAATTATTTTTCGACTTTTTTCTTTAACTCTTTAAATCTTCATCTTCCTTGAATTCATGGATCTGGGTATCCTTGAACTCTGGATCTGGGTATGGAAAGTCATCATTATCTCAATCTTCCTTGAAGCTTAATTCACCCTCTGACATGGTTTAGTGCAAATTTGGTTTCATTTTAAACTTGGATAAACTCCTGTTTACAGAGTAAAAGTGTTTTGATTCCGACTATTCTAGTTTTTTTATCTCCTAATTGGTCCAATAAAAATGCAATATCTTCAGTCTTGTCTTGATCGTTTTTTTTCCTATCAGCTTTAATGATTGCAACCAAAGTATTGAGCTCAGATGCAATCCAAAAGATTCTTTTCATCTAAGTTAAAAACTTCCTCCTTTTTTCAATCTCTGATAATGTTTGGCTTGCTTTGTTTTTTTAACAGTTTCCAGGTTTGTATCAGCTTCTTTAAACTAAAAAATGTGATTCTTAGGTTCGGTATATTTTACAACACATCTATTTCTGTTTATTCGCTTATTTAATGGCAGACATTAGTTATATTAATATTTTTCTCTAATAAGTAATAATATATATAAATAAAAGAAGAACATATACTTTCCTAATTGTTTGTAATTGCAAAATCTCGAATCCACCCTTTATTCAAATTGCAATTAACTTTGAAAGAGTGCAGCAAATATGTTTTTCATTATGGCAACTGATTTCAAAGTTTTTTATCAATGGACAGTGGATAATTCTATTATCTTTTTGTTTTATGTGTTTCTCCTTCAAATGCAAGAAGTATTGCAAAACCTCTTGCTCTGTGGAAAACCTGTCTTTTGGTAAAGATGACCTGGATTCCCCTACCAAAAAATGTTTCAACTTTTTTCTTACTTTTTCCTGACATGAATAAATTTTTAGTTAATAGCTGTAATATGTATATGGAGTAAGTATATCATGAAAGTAATCAATATTTATTTCCTGCATTTTTTAAATCAAAATTAAATATCGTTTTTGTTAAAATGTTTAAGCAAATACAAAAAATTGTTTAAATTTATGTGAAGCGCAAAATTTGGTAAAAATCTGTCTAAATTTGCTTTTTTGTAGGTAAATTCAGACAAATTATTCCAAATAAATAAAAATTTCTAACTTAGAAGAAACTCTGGAAAGAAAAAAAAATTAATTTTTTTTGAGTTCTTGCTCAAACATGGGGAAAATGGGTTTAAAAAGAGTAAAAAAAAGTCTGAAAAAAGAATTTTAAGGCACTTGAGCAACCCCTAAAAGTGGTCAAAATTCAAAATAAAAAAAGTTCTCCTAATAAAATATGGGTCAGTCAGCAGATAAGACTCCATGTTACTTTAAATTTTATTATGACCTCAAAATGAAGCTGTCTAATATATATATATATATATATATATATATATATATATATATATATATATATATATATATATATATATATGTATCCTTATAGTGTAGGTGAAAGAGACTTTCAATGTAAAAAAATTCTCTTTCGACTACAATTTTGTTACCTCGAAAATTAAGCAACATTTTTTTGTTGTCAAATGTCAAAGCAATTAAATTAATGCGGAAGTACATTAAATTTTATTGCTTTTTAAAAAAACCGCAATAATAATGACTAGAAAGTTTTTTTTAATTAATGGTGTTTTTATTGTTGTTTTTAAAGTATAATTTAAAGACATGCGCAGAGTGTTGTTACGCCGACTATCTTATAGCCTGCTGCTACATTGAAGTGTTTCTACATCTTATATTTATGCTACTATTATGTACTATTATATACTACTATATATACTACTATGCTACTATCTTATAGCCTAACTCGCAATGGAGTGTTGCTACATCGCCTTCTTATAGTATGATTCGCAAGGGAGTGCTGCTACGTCAACTAAAGTTTTGGTTAGGGCAGGTAGTCTATAATTTAAAAAAAAAAAGTTATTTAAGTTTTTTAACTATTTCTGGTCTGGTTTTTTAGCACTCTCTTTAAAACTACAGTTAATGGGAAAAACCTTTTGACTACCATGCAAGACATATATATATATATATATATATATATATATATATATATATATATATATATATATATATATATATATATATATATATATATATATATATATATATATATATATATATATATATATATATATATATATATATATATATATATATATATATATATATATATATATATATATATAAATGTATATTTGGGTGACACAAAATTTAAAAAAAAAAAAAGCCGCAGTACATTTTCCGGTTCTACCAAACTTCGGGAATCTATAAAAAAAAATTTAGATCCCTAAGTGATCAGGAAGAGCTACATGTAAATTAAAAAATTTTATGTTCCAAGCCTTTTTTTTTTTCTTCGCATTATTTTTTTATTTTCACATCATTCAGCAAGTTTTTATTTTCACATCATTAAGTTATTATTTTCACATCATTCAGCAAGTACAATCTGCATCATGTCCTGCTACCTTGTAGGATATGCCTCTTTAGGCAAAGGCTAGAAGTTGCAAACTCCAACATAAAACACCTCCTGCCTTAGGGCTCTTGGTTGAGTTAAGGCTAGAGATGGTGTCTCGATAAAAATACTCATCTTGGGTAGATATTAAATGCATCAGGCTGCTGTCTTGTAGAAGGCCTCCTAGGCAAAGACTTAAGTGGTAAACAGATTCTATCTGTTGACCAGCATCGCACCCCTTCTTTATCTAGGCTGGCGCAGATGTATTTTTAATACATTGTTTCCAGTTTAGGATGTTGAACGCTGTATCTTCTTAACTCGATTCATGGGTTTTGCTTTTGTCTCTGTTTTTATGACTAGGCAACTCATTCTATTATCTCCAAATGATGGTACAGCTCTAAAACTCAGTTTTATGGTTCTGAGGCCGGCTGGTAGTCAGGTTTACCGAACTCTGTGGTAGCTCTCAGAGAGGCTGATTCCATCAATAGCTGAAAAATATCAGAGTACTAACAGTGCCATGTTGCGCATGGATGGTGTCCCTATTTGTACTTTTGGTGTGCATTGCCAAGGCAACATTGGAGCCCCTTGTTACAGCTTAGGGTTTATTAGTGGAAATGAGGCAATTGCTTAGGCTATAAAACAGTGTACTGAAAACTATCTATGTTTCGAGTCAAGTTCTTTAACAAATTTTAAAATGAATAAAGTAACAAAATTTATAAAACACAAAAAACCACAGTCATCACCATGTTCGCTAAACCTTTCATTCACCAATATTCGTGGTCTTCGAAGTAACTTTTCTTCTGTTGAGTCTTATCACCAGGCCTACTTGCTCTTTGTGAGACTAATTTGAATTCAGCTGTCTTATCTTGTGATCTTAGTGTTAATGGTTATCTTCCTTTAATTCGTAAAGACTCCAATAGTCACATGCTTGGCCTAGGCATTTACATTTGTAAGAATTCACCCATTTGTCGGGAAACTAGGTTTGAATCCACAGAATACTCTTTTATGTGCTTTTGTTTAGCACCACTTCACTCTATCACCTTTCTCTTTTTTCTATATCGCTCTTCTTCATCTTAAGACTGTACTCTTTTTGATGTTATTTCTGATTGTATTGACCAAGCCCTCATTCTCTATCCATCAGCCAATATTGTTGTTGTCGGTGACTTTAATGTTCATCACACTGAATGGCTTGGCTCTAGTGTCAGTGACTCCGCAGGCATTAAGGCCCACAACTTTTGCCTTTCTTAATCCCTAACTCATATAGTCAACTTTCCAACTCGCTTACCAGACAACCCGAATCATTTACCTTCTCTACTCGACTTATGTCTTAATTCTAATCCTAGTCAGTGCTCAGTTTCTTCACACTCACCTTTAGGTGCTTCTGATCATGGTTTGGTCTCTCTAAAACTATTATCTCATTCTTCTTTACCATCAGAATCCCCTATCATTGTACATATTACAACTACCTTAAAGCTGACTGGGACTCTTTCCCTGATTTTCTTCGTGATGGCGCCTGGGTGGAAATCTTTCGTCTCCCTGTTGACAAATGTGCTTCTTAAATAACTTCGTGGATTCAGGCTGGCATGGAATCCTTTATTCCCTCTTGACAATTCCAGGTCAAGCCTCACTCTTCTCTATGGTTTTCCTCACATTGTGCTGCTGCAATTGGCAATCGAAACCATTACTTCCATATCTATCATCATAACAATTCTCCAGAAACAGACGTCTGTTTATTACTGCTAGGAACCATTGTAAAAAGATTTTGTTTAATGCCAAAGCCTGCTATTCTCAGATCATGAAATCTTGTATTTCATCACAAAAATTAGGCTCTCGTGACTTCTGGAGAATCTTTAATAGTATCAATAATAAGGGCAAGTCTGTAATTCCACCTCTTTTGTATAGTTCAGACTTTGTCACCTCACCTAGAGACAAAGCTGAATTGTTTGCCAAGAACTTTTCATCAATACCATCTCTTGATGCCACTAGTTGTGTTCTACCTGATATTGCCGTCAAACAGGTTGATCCATTGCTTGACATTCGTATCACTCCAGCTTCTGTATCTAAAGTGATTTCCCTCTTCGAATCTTCTACAGCTTGCGGCCCGAACAACATACCTGTTATAGTCTTGCAGAAGTGTTCTCCGGAGTTGTTATCTATCCTTTCAAAACTATTTAACAAGTGCTTATCAGAGTCTTGTTTTCCAGCCTGCTGGAAAGCAGCATCTGTTATCCCTATTTTTAAAAATTCTGGAGAGCGATGTGATTCGTCTTTGTCTCTTTGTCATCTATCCTTTCAAAACTATTTAACAAGTGCTTATCAGATTCTTGTTTTCCAGGCTGCTGGAAAGCAGCATCTGTTATCCCTATTTTTAAAAATGTCTCTGGAGAGCAATGTGATTCGTGACCCTAACTACCGTCCCATTAGTCTTCTTCCTATCATAAGCAGCATCATAAGTAGTATAAAAAATGTCCTTGATGGACAGCACTCTTCTTCTTATTCTGTAACCTCAGGGTTTCCTCAAGGTTCAATTCTTGGCCCTATACTCTTTTTAATTTACCTTAACGATCTTCCAGATATTCTCACATCTAAGGTGGCATTGTTTGCTGATGATACTACCATTTATTCTTGTCATGATAAGAAGCCAACTCTCTCTGATTGCTTGCAGGGGGCATCTGAGCTTGAAAAGAATCTCACTTCTGCTACAGCATGGGGCTCACAGTGGCTGGTGAACTTTCACTCAGATAAAACTCAATTTTTTTCGGCCAATCGTTATAGCAATAGTTTAGACCTTCCTATATTTATGAACAGTAATGTACTCGATGAGTCTCCTACCCTTCATCTTCTAGAAAAATTCCTTTTTTGGAAACCTTATATCAAATCCATTGCAAAATTAGCATCTGCTAAAGTTGCTTCTCTTTATCGAGCTCGTAACTTTCTTACTCTTGATTCTATTCTCTATCTCTATAAATCTCAAATCCGGCCTTGTATGGAATACTGTAGCCATATCTGGGGCAGATCTTCTAATGATGCTCTTTCTCTTTTAGACAAGGTGAAAAAGCGCATTGTAAACATAGTTGGACCTGCTCTTGCAGCCAACCTTCAACCTCTGTCACATCGTCGTAATGTAGCTTCTCTTTCTCTTTTCTACAAATACTATAATGGGCACTGCTCGAAAGAGCTAGCGTCTCTTGTGCCATCTACTAAAATTCATTCTCGTGTTACTCGTCATTCAATTAAGTCTCATCCTTTTTCTGTTACTGTTCCTAAGTGCTCCAAAAACTCTTATTTGTCTAGTTTTTTTCCTCAAACATCAGTTCTTTGGAATTCACTTCCTTTATCTTGCTTTCCTGATTCATATAATTTGCAATCTTTTAAGTCATCTGTCAATCGTTATCTTGCTCTACAATCTTCATATTTTCTCTTCTAATAACTTCCAACACTAATTAGTGGTTGCTTGCAGCCTTGTTGGAAGCGAAGATAGTTTAAAAAAAAAAAAAAAAAAGTTTTTAAAACATTTGTCAAAAACTCAAGATGTTTTTAAAACATTTGTGGTCATTCACAATTATTTTTTAAAAACTTTAATTGTACCATAAACTTAGTGGATTACGTTTAATCACTTGGCATCTTTTAATTTATTTATTATCTTACTTTAAACTTCGATTTTTTTTTACTGTTTACATATCCGTACAATATGTTGAAAATCAAAGTGAGGAAAACAAAAGAAATTAGCTATAACGCTTGTAGGTCTGTTTACCTGCTTTACTTGCCTTTAAGCTATCTACCTATAAACCAAGTTCCATCGAATAGAAGTGTTCTTCAATATTACTTGTTCCTAACTTCAGCTAGAGATAAGCAATTCAAACCTATTAAAACAAACTTTTCATGTTCTAGAGCACGAGAGGATGTTATATGTAAAGGGAAAGACGAGTTTTGTAATTCAAATACCGAAAAATACTGTTTACTTCGACAAATTGTAAATATTTGGAAGTCTGTTGGTTTCAGTAATTACTTAATTTCTGAGAGAAGTATAGTGGAAAATTTTAAATCTCTATACAGCAAATACAAAACTTTGTGCAACAGTAAAACCTTTCAAATCAAAAAGCAAATTTCCGAAAGCCACAAAAATGACTTTTACAATTTGGTAGAGCAATTGTTTGACATCAGTGTGATGGACTTTGAGATGAAGTTGAGACGCCATGAATCAATGCCTCGTGATACTTCTGCTTTACAAGAGGATTTGGCATTCTTAGATGATCAAAGGTATTTTTTGCCCAAATTTTTTTGCGAAGATTTAACCTATTTTTCAATTATGATACATCTACTAACTTTTCCCGTATATAAAAAAATCATTTTTTTGAGAAATTTTTTTTTTTTATTCAAATTTATCTTACGCTAAGTGTTTTAACAACTTTTTGCACAGAACTAACAGAAATATGATTATATGATCAAATATGATCTAAATATGATCAAATATGATCTAAAATTGACACAGAGCTTGAAGCAAGGTTTCAGAGAAAGATTGATAGATGCAAGAGGAAAGAAGAATATTAAGATCAAGTACAGAAGAGCAACGATTCGATAATTTGTAAAAACTAAGAAAAAATTTGGTAAAAAAGGCAATGAAATCACAACTTTTTTCCTAACAATGATATAAATCTCAATTTCGCAAGTGAGGAACCTACAGAACCTAAAAAAACAGGAGCTGAATCACAATTAGGTAATATTTAAGTATAATTTGTTTTACACATAAAAATATTTGTTTCAACTTATGATTAAATAAAAAGAGAGAATATAAACAATTATTTCTTATAATGCACGGACATTTTAGGCAAAACTAGTAATTTTTTGAAGTAAATGTATAACTGATCTAAAAATCTTTATATTAATTTAGATGCTGGAAGTGTAATTGCAAAGTCGGAAGATTTTGTCCCAAATAAAAATGTAAATTTTCACAAAGCAAGCTCAAAAAGTAGGCATTAGTTTAGACCAGCATATTTCAGAATAGAAAAGGAGATAACCAGTGAAGGTCTCATTGCAGCAACAACTTCCATTAGTATTAGGGCCGATCTCAGCATTCAAGATCAATCCCTTCTTATTGCAGCCGTAGTAAACTATTTAGGAGGAGATGTTAACCAGCTAAAATTAAGCAGAGAATCTGTCAGAAGGCGACGTTACAGATTTTTAGAAGAGAAAGGAGGCCAGATACATAATGAATATATTAATTTAATGGTTAAGAAGATGTTAGTTTTAAATTTTGATAGTAAAATTTTAAAGCATATTGAGGAGGACACTAAACAGGCAACTACTGCAGATAGACTATCAGTATCTGTTACTAGCCCAGAGTTTGAAACCAAAGATGATCTTTTACTTGGTGCTGTGCCAACTGATAGTGGTAAAGGAATCGATATGGCTATAAGTATTATGAATCTCCTAGAAAGTTTTAAAATTTGTGACTGTATTGTAGGATTCTGTTCTGACATCACAGTAAGTAACACTGGATGGAAATCTAGTGCAATAACTATAATGGCAAGATTTCTTGGTAAACCATTTCTTTGTTTATTGTGTAGACACCATATTGCCGAAATAAATATTACTTGGGCTTTTAAGGCAGTTTCAATGGAAATGTCTAAAGCCCCTGCGAATAAGTTACAAAAAGATTTTCAAAAGAAATGGATAACAGAATTTTTTCCTAAAATTTCAGCTAGTGGTGCTGTAGAAAAGTGCAAACGATTTCCTGAGCAAGAATCTATTGTTGGCAGTAATCTCTGCAAACTCTATTTGAAGTCTAAAAAGTTTGTAACTAAAGCACTACAACATAAAATCTTCCCCAGATATGTAAAAATAATATAAAATGAGTTTTAAAGTTTTTTTTTAAAGTTATTAAATAAAATTAGGAATATTTTAGGAATGATTACAGGCATCTTGTTGATTATTTGGCGTTTTACATGAATGTTAAGTCTGAGAAATTAAAAATTTTCACATCTATCAGCCTGGCCCCTGTCACAAGGCAAGGTTTATATGACATCCACAGTCATTGAATATCTGACTCCTGAAAAGAAACATATGGTCTCAAGGGTAGCATTTATTGTTGCTATTTATTATGGATCTGCCTTTCTTAAATCTGGCAAAGCAGAGCATGCTGTTCTAAATTGCTGAAACAATTAAAGCAGAATGGGATTATGAAGTTAGAAACTCACTTCAAAAAAGCATGAGTTTTAGGAGAATAAACTTTAGGAGACAAATTTTAGGAGACGAGTTTTAGGAGAATAAACTTTAAGAGACAAATACCACACATGGTATTTGTCTCCTAAAGTTGTCGTACTATTGTTAGGTGATCCTCATATGAAAGCAGATGCTAAGCGTTTAACCATTGAGAAACTTTTAAAATTTCCAATTCCTGAGTTACCAGAGGTTTTTGTTACAGCTCCTTCTGCTGTTATTGTTACCAGTGATAGTCGATTAGAGGATTTAATTACAAAGGAGAGTTGGCTTTTCTTTATACTTACAGGTTACACCGAATCTGTTTGAGAGTGGCATACTTTTGATTTCTTAGAGCTAGATTCATACAAACATTATGCTCAGTTAGTTTGCAATCTTAAGGTGACCAACGATTTATCAGAAAAAAATATTGG
>NC_061160.1:2155218-2165568 GCF_022113875.1 Hydra vulgaris | reverse complement strand
TATATATATATATATATATATATATATATATATTATATATATATATATATATATATATATATATATATATATCTATATATATATATATATATATATATATATATATATATATATATATATATATATATATATATATATATATATATATATATATATATATATATATATATATATATATATATATATATATATATATATATATATATATATATATATATATATATATATATATATATATATATATATATATATATATATATATATATATATATATATATATATATATATATATATATATATATATATATATATATTATATATATATATATATATATATATATATATATATATATATATATATATATATATATATATATTATATATATATATATATATATATATATATATATATATATATATATATATATATATATATATATATATATATATATATATATATATATATATATATATATATATATATATATATATATATATATGTACACACATATATAAATACATATCTTTATTTGCAAAAACTCTGGAGAGCAATCTGACTCGTCTTTCCTCCGTCCCACTTCCTCCAGTCTTTTTTATTACCGTGAGCAAGGACTTTGAGTCTTTAATTAACAAACACTTAATCTATTGTCTTATATATTTTCTAATCATCAATATTGATTTTGATCATCTCATTCTGCTGTTGATTTGTTAACGGCATAACCGATAGGTTTTATCATGCATTAGATAGATGTGGAGTGTTAAGGCTATTGTTCTCGACTAAAGCCTACGATAAAGTTTGGCATACTGGTCATACTTCTTCATAAGCTTGCTTCTTACAGTGTATCAGGTAACATCTTTAAGATTGTTAAATCCCTTCTCACTAATTGTATTTAAAATTGTATTGTATTGTATTAAAAGTTTGCTTTGATGGGCAGCGCTCTTCTTTATTTCTTGTAACTTCAGGGTATCCTCAAGGTAATACTTGTCTCATCCTTTTACTGTGAATGTTCCTAAGTGCTCTGAAAATTCTTTTTCATCTAGTTATTTTCCTCAAAGATCAGTTTTTGGAATTTGCTTGCATCATCTTGTTTTCCTGATTTATATAATTTGCAATCTTTCAAGTTATCTTGTAATCGTTTGCTTGCTTTATAAACTTCATATTTACTATTTCAGTAACAGTTAAAGGTAACTCTAATAGCAGTTGCTTGCAGCCGCTATTAGAGTTTAAATTATTATTAGTAGTAGTATAGTTATTACTATTGGTATAATTATAAATTATAAATTATATTATTAGTGTTGGAAGTAAAGATGTTAAAAAAAATTATGGTAAAAATTGTGTGGGTTTTTTAAAGGGATCCCCAAGCGTTGAGGCAAGTTGTGTTCATATCAAAGATAAACATTAGAAAATAAGTCAAATGTTAATTAAACCTTCCAAAACAAATTATTGAATGAGATATTAACAAAAAACTTTTAATTTTTAACACCATTTTCTTTCTCGCGAAGGAAAGATCCAGCTCTTTGACTATTTAATATTTTTATAATCCGGTCTGATTAATGCATTTTTGTATTTAATATTCGACGTCAATAAAAAAAGTTTCTTTTAAAAAATCTAAATCGAGTTTAAACATGTAGAGTATGTTTAGGGTTTACCATTTGTGGTTAAACAAAAATATAATAATAAATTTTTTAATATCAATATAATAGATATATATTAGATCATTTTAAAAACGGTATTTTGAATTATAAGTATAAATTAATATAGTAAAACATAATTAATAAATTAATATAATAAAATATAAAATCAATCACAAAAATACTATTTTATTTTTGTGATTTAGTGATAAATAGTACAAATTAATTATAAATTTTCATTTTACACTGTGTTTTATCAACACAGTGTAAAATGAAAATTTATAATTGCTCTGTTCTTTTAGAACCTTGAGCACTCTATTTGGTAGAATACATTTTTAAAATTGTTTAAATATATATATATATATATTATATATATATATATATATATATATATATATATATATATATATATATATATATATATATATATATATATACATACATACATACACACACACACTTACTAAAGCGTATTTTTATAAGCTCACTTTTTTTGCTTACCTTAACCCATACCACTTTTTTAGAAAAAGAAGAAAAAAAACAAAGAATGATGAATGAAACGATTGCTGCCCCATTCCAAACCCTCAGTCGATGTAGCAGCACTCCACTGCGAGTCAGGCTATTTGTCAGTTGATGTATGTACTTAAGCCCCCAGCAGCAGGCTACTTCAGTATGGTATCAGATCGCTTACCTTAGAACGCAATACTATTTGTGTGTATATATATATATATATATATATATATATATATATATATATATATATATATATATATATATATATATATATATATATATATATATATATATATATATATATATAGTTTCTGATCTGTTCATTTTTTTGTAAAATTCATTAAAATTACTTAGATTTAAAAAAATCTAATCATAAGTATCAGTAATATATTTGAGCTGTGAACAATAATTTGGTGAGTGTACCAAGTACAGTTTGTTGTCAAGTTGCTTTAAAAGAGTTTATAGAAATAGCATCAACTACATCAGTAGGTAGTCCATTCCAGTAAAAAGGCGCTCTTTTTGTTAAAAAATTATGTCAAGACAAAAAACTAGTTATTTAGCGATTATATTTTATTTGATGACCTTAGGGCCCTGCAAAGCCTCGAAATTTCAAATCAAATCGAATCAAAAAAATGATTTGAGGTGCGATTCGAAATTTTTCAAAAATTGAATCCTTACTTATTTTGTTTGTTTTTTTTGTGGTATTTTTGATATTCTCTGCTTTGGCGCAAAAAAAAAAAAACGTTCCTTAAATAACTTTTTAATCAGTCATTAAAAAGGTTAACCAGGGAAAGAAGCATCAATAAATAGATTATACAATTGTTTTATTTTATTTTGAAATATATATTATTAAATAAAAAATGCGCAAATTTAGACTTCAAAATGTCAATTCGAAACGTGATTTGAATTGCGAATCTAGATCTACTTTATTCAAAATTCGATTCAAAAAAAAAACTGCCAATTTGCAGGGCCCTTCTAATTACATATTAAAAGTTGTTCTATTTTTTACATTTTTAGTGAGTCACATTAACTGTAGTAACGGCTTCAGAGATTATTGCTACTTTTTCAGCAGTACAGATGCAACATTTGTAGCACAAAACTGGAATGATTCTTATTCATCATGTCAAAAATATGGTGGTACCCTGTTAAGTGTATCAGATAAAGCAGAAAATTCATTTATCTTAAATATCATTAAGAATAACATCATGATGAGGAAGCGTTTTTGGATTGGTAAGATATTTTTCTGTTCTTAATTTATTTTTTTGTAAAAGTTCAGCAAGTTTGTTTATACTTTATTATTTATAAAGGTCTTTATGCTCTTCAGAGAACATTTGTTTGGTCAGATAATACATCTACAGAGTTTTCAAATTGGTTAGAAAGTCCACCAGATAGTTATAACAGAACAGAAGGTTGTGTGGTAATATCTCGTAGTGGTTGGGAGGAAAGACCTTGCACATTTAGTTACGCGTTTATTTGTAAAGTTAAAAAAGGTAAACTGTTTAAAAGTTCTGTCAATCACCTAGCAACCAACCTCACTACAAAGTACTTACATTAAATAGAGTACTTAAAAATTTAAATAAAGTAATATAAAGTATACAATTTACAAATACTTGCAAAGTATATACTTTAGTACTGAACTATATACTTTATATACTTTTTGTACTTTTGTGAGCAAATCTAAAATCCAAGTTTCAAGTTTTTTACTCGGATGAGACAATTTGTTTCATGTTTTCTCTATCTTATAAATTTCTTTAAATACAATAACATAAATACAAAAATTCAAAACAAAACAGCTTGAGCAAAAAAGACTTGTAATTATTAGAATATTTTTCTTATATTACACATGATACTGTATAAAACGTTATTTAAGTGGATTTTTTACAATATCATATGAAATATGTGTTTATTATATCATTATATATAAGCGAAACTATATTGCTAGGCAGTAAAGCTGCGCTTATTTAGAGAACCCCCTTGTTACCATGCCTTCGCTTGAAAAGTGTTGACTAATTGCAATTGGTATAAGAATTTATAAAATATTTTTTTTAATTGCATGCATAAATTCGATAGGTCAGTGGTTTAATTTGCTGTCATTGGTGCTGTTCATCATCGGTTGGTCATCGGTTCATCATTGTTGGACATCGGTTCATCATCAGTGGTTTAATTTGCTGTCATTGGTGCTGTTCGTCATCGGTGCGAGGGTTTAAATCCGCCCCTTAACACAATATATTTTCAGTTTTTTCAATCTGGCCATATATATTTATAGCAAATATATATATATATATATATCTAAAAAGACTTTAAATTGTTAAAATAAAATGTAAAGTTTTTTTCTGCTATGGGTTTTTTTTTTTTTTTTTTTTTTGCCTTCACAGTAGCACCTTCTGGAGTAGTAGGCTGTCTAATTAAATATTTTCTTTATTAAGCTTCAGAACATAATTTTTTTCATTCGCAGTTTATTAGGACTAATTACCTGAGGCCAATAATAACATAAGTATCTCAATCATGACACAATATATTTCTCCTGGTGTTTTGATTTTTTTTAGAAATTTTTAAAAATCCTTTCGTTTTTTTTTAAATCTTTTTGTTTGTTATAGTGTATAATATTTTTACATATGTATGTAATATCTATAAAATTTCAAAATTGTTTTATTTTGTATTTTAAAAAAATTGAAAAGGATTTTAAAAGTTGCCAATAGTAGAACTTGAACCACAGCTTTTTTGTTCAGAAGCTCTGCGTGCTAACCACTCGGCCACGCTGGTGCATTGATTTACAAAAATTTTAAAACTATATAATAATGGAAATAAATGCTTCAGATCAAAATTAAGATGTTGCCACAAGGCACTTTTCAAGTGAAAGTAAAACTATAAAACTTTATATGTGTTATTATGTTTTAACATAGCATAATTTTTTGTTAGATATTTGCATACACTTTCGTTTACATTTTCTAATAAGAAAAAGCCACTTTCTCACCATTATCGCAGTTGCAAAGACTGCTAAGGGTTCTGTGTCAAACACTCTCGAACAGGCACTACTAACACTAAAAGACTTTTTGGCAATAATATATAGAGATAATATCACTAGCTAAAAGAATAATTAAATAATAAAATTCTTGCATATGTTGTATGATTTGTAAAGACAATCTTAACTCAAACTTTCAAAACACCATAGTGTTTATTCCTAAAATAATCTAAAGTGTTAGGTATTTAACAATTTGAAATAAATAATAAAAATGAATTCGAATGCAACAAAACAATATAACGAGTTTAAAATACAGAGCAATTTAAAAATTCTAAATGATTTTTATTTTATTTTAATGTATCTAAGTTGTATTTTAGAAATTATATATTACTATTAATTCATTTTTATGTAATAATCTAAGGGGTGGAAGAGGAGGGGGAGAGTTGCTCCTTTCCTTTACCCATTTGTATGCTCTTTCTATGAATATGTCATAAACTAGTTATTAAATAACACTAATTGTTCTAGAAAACATTCTCCTTTGTTACATAATTTAAGTTTTTAAAAATTCTAAAATGATGTTATTTTAGAGTCCTTACTTCTGTTATTTTAGAGTGCTTACTTTGATAAAATATTACTAAAACAATGCATAAATCTAATTTTTTAGTAGACCTAAGATAAAGTAGTGATGTACAATCAATATTTTTGCCATGGATTACAGTTGACAGCCTTCATTTTAACCATTTAAACAATAATTTACTACCGAACGATTTTGAATAAAATTGGATAAATAAGGCATTTCCTGAGACATCGAGTCCTTAGAGTAGTATTTTTGAATTCCTCAAGCTAAAAATCTATTTGGGTTCCAAAAAATCTATTTTAGGTTTTCAAGATATTATATGTCAAAGTTGCTTTGTTGTTTCTTTAGATAACTATCAAAATGCTGAATCAGTATTATTTCAACTGACAATATCTCAACCTATGTATATTTTAATTAAAATTTTCGCATTAATTTAATATGGACTGCAAATAATGTAAAAGTAAAGCAATTCTGAGGTAGTGACATGGTCAAGGTGACATGATCTATGTGATTTCATATGGAATGATCCATGCACTATTTGTATTAACAATTGGCAATTTATTTTAGTTACTAAAAAGATTTTTATTTTTGGTCTGGATGATTTTACTTGTTTACTCTGGCTTTCTTTTACATGGTTAGTGTTTTGGATTTAAAAGACTGGGAGGTGGTTGTATCAAACAAAAAAGAAATCAAATCTCCTCCTTAACTGTAGTGACACCCTTAATAATAAATAATACAAAACAAAATAACTGAACTAATATCTAATTGCTTTCATAAAACAAATTTTTAATAGAGAAACATTAACAGTTTATTTTACTCAGGGTTTCCAAATCCTATAACAATTGCCTTGTCACAAGAGTAGAAAAGTTGCTAAAAAGTTTTTCTTGAACACACCAATCATTGTTTATGACATTGTTTTGTAAAGGCTTTAAATAATGCAAAAACTTTGTAGAGGGTGTGTTTTATGTGGTTTTATTTGCTTTGTGATGTTAAATTTTTAAATTAATTCTACAATATTTGATCCTTTTTTTTAAAGTGAAGATTAATTTTGCAATGCAAGTTTAATGTCTAGACACATAACAGGTAGAATAATTTTTTCCAATGATAAATGACATGGCTGATGTTTTAGATATTAAAACAGCAAGTTCTTCATCGTGTTTAATGTCTAAAACCTCATTTTTTTAAGATGTATATTTTTTTAAGATAGCATATACCAGAAAAAATGTGCGGGTGTTCCGATGTTTGTAACAAACAAAAAAAAGATTGTTAGTATTAATTTTATTCATTTTAAAAATTGTTATTCATTTTGTTATTTATTTAAAAAGTGTTATTCATTTTGTTATTTATTTATACAAATCTGGAATCAAAATATTTATTTTGATTAAAATTCCATCAAATTAATATAAGAAATGAGAAAAATGTTTGCTTTTTCTTATTGTCAAGTGCAAAACGTAAAGTACCTGCGTCCTCACATACACAACTTAAAAACTTACTTAAGTGAAATTTAAGAATATTATTATATGTACATTAAAAACATATTATATGTACTTTAAAAACATTATATGTATTTTTAAAGTAAATATAATGATATATAATGATATATATATATATATATATATATATATATATATATATATATATATATATATATATATATATATATATATATATTATACGTACTTTAAAAACATATTATATGTACTTTAAAAACATCTCATGTCAAAATACAATATTTAAATAAATATCCTTTAAAATATCTGTTCAGATTTTTTCTGGTACTTACATTAGTTCTAAAATTATTAGTATTATTTATAAGTAATAAAAAAGTTTTATTTGAATATTGCTTTTAGTTTCACTACTTCAACCTGATCTAAGTAAGTTTGTTTAATGATTTTCTAAAGATTTTCATAACATTTATTTATACCTTTATTGAAACTTTTATTAAAAGTGATTTCTTTTAACATATAGTCTACAGTGGTGGCCAAAAGTCCTGGAACATCATATTTTATGTTATGAAATCAATATATTTGTGTGAAAAACAATTTATTAGTAAATTTTTTTATTTTTTTCAATAAAATAAGTGTTTATAACAATTTTAAAGATGATAGGTACATGCACATACATGATAAAAGTTTAATATTTAATGGAAGCATAGTTATTGTCAACTACCATTTGGATACGTTTTGGCATGCTGTTAACAAGTTTTGTACAATAGTCTGGTGTAATTTCATGGATCCACACTGATTTGATTGCTTCAACTAAATCATTATAGGATCTAGGCTTTTTGGCAGCATTTTTTACTTTCATAATATGCCAACAATTTTCAATAACATTAAGATCTGGTGATGACCCAGGCCAATTTTCAAGGGTTTGAATCCCTTCATCAGCAAACCACTTCTTTACAATTTTGGCTGTGTGGCATGGTGCACCATCCTGTTGAAAATAAGTGCAGTTCAAGATCTGCATGAAAGGTGGCAACTTCTCCTTCATAACATCCAAGTATACTTTGCTGTTTATTGTGGTATTCTTGGGTATTATCCATAATGGCCCACGTCCTTTGGCAGAAATAGCACCCCAAACCATATATAACCATACAGGAGCCTTGACACTGCTAACTGTATATTTTGGCATATATCTTCAGTTTTTTGGTCTTCTTACAAAGTTGTTTGTAACATTAAATTGTTTAATACATGTTTCATCAAAAAAAAGAACTTTAGACCAATTTTCTCCAGTCCAATTTTTGTAGCGCTGACAAAATGTTTTTCGGTCTTTTAGGTTTTTTAATGATAAAAAAGGTTTTTTTGCTGGCTTGCATGCCTTCATTTTGAAATCAACCAAAAGCCTTCTTCTAACTGTTTGGTCACTTACTTTTTTCTCAATAAAAATTTCTTTTGAAATCTCGTGTGCAGATAGCCGTGGATTTGCATGGCTGATCCGGCCAATAAGTTTGTCAGTTCTTGAGGTGGTTGCTCTGGGCCTGCCTGATCTCATCTTTGAAGTAAAATTTAATTGGGGCTCTTCTTTATGCCTTTTTTAAGTTCTACTTACAGTTGATAATGAACAACCTTTTTCAGATATTTCTCTTTGATTGCGCAATATACAAATATGTAACTATAAACATATTGCTATGTAAAAACAAAAGCATCAAACCTTCAAAATTTATACTTTAGATCAAAAAAATTTTTGGTCGGTAAATGTTTTGTTACAAGACTTTTGGCCACCACTGTACATTGTTGAAGTATTTTTTGTAAAATAAAAAGTTAAAATCTTTAATCTTTTAAAAGTATATAAAAAAGTAAAAAACTGAAAAAAGATTATTTTTATTCTCCATATATTTATTTTCATCTGATGATGATGATGGTGATAATAGTGATGATGGTGATGGTGATGATGGTGATGATGGTGATGATGATGATGGTGATGATGGTGATGATAATGATGATGATGATGATGATGATGATGATGATGATGATGATGATGATGATGATGATGATGATGATGATGATGATGATGATGATGATGATGATGATGGTGATGATAGTGATGATGGTGATGGTGATGATGGTGATGATGGTGATGGTGGTGATGATGGTGATGATGGTGATGATGATGATGATGATGATGATGATGATGATGATGATGATGATGATGATGATGATGATGATGATGATGATGATGATGATGATGATAGTGATGATGGTGATGATGGTGATGATGATGATGATGATGATGATGATGATGATGATGATGATGATGATGATGATGATGATGATGATGATGATGATGATGATGATGATGATGATTGTCATTATAATAATCAAAGATTTTAAATTTATATGTATATTTATTTTAGTCTTGCCACCATCTACTTCACCAGCTTCTAGTAATAGTAAGTTTACAATAATCTTTAAAATTATTTGTAGTATGTATTATGTATTATTTTTAATAACACAGTCCAATTAAATTAAATTACATTGTATTATGTTTAATAACACAGTCCAACTAAAAAAAAAATGTTTGCTAAAATTTTTTAAATCAATTCACCTTAATTTTATTTATTTTTGGGTGCTGAAATCATAACAAGTTGGCCAAATATTTTTCTTAGCCTAACTTAAAAAGTCTTCTTAAGATGTCCTTATAGAGAACATTAATTCTTTACCTTAATATTCTCTTAAAAAACATTAAGTTAATGACTTAATGTCTTTATTGTGTGTACACTGTTAAAAAAATAGCGCATTTTTTACGGAAAGGTTCCGGCAGCTGCCGATGACCAAACTACCCATTATTTTACGGAAAAACCCATCGTATGTAAACGGAAGTTTCCGTTAACAAACGGATTTTTTCCGTTAAAATTCAATGGGTTTTTTCTGTTAAACAACAGGTAGTTTGGTCATCGGCAGCTGTCGGAACTTTTCTGTAAATAAACAGATACTTCTGTTTAAATTAAACAAGTTTTTCCTGTTAAACAACGGAAAGGCAACTCAGCTGTCAGATAGTTTCCGTAAATAAAAGTAAAACTTGAATTATTTCTAGCAAATCTTATATATATAAAATCAATGGCATGTTTTTGAAAATATTTTCTGAAAACAAATTTTCTTTGATTTACATAAAAAATATTAAAATTTCCGTGATTTACATTTCACTTCAACAGCAAATACACAAATAA
>NC_061160.1:2037718-2150218 GCF_022113875.1 Hydra vulgaris | reverse complement strand
GTAAATGAAACAACTGGTGTATCTTGTCGTTCACAGTTATTATTTGAGTTTTTTATTGTCATTATTATTTTGATAGACGTGCTATGGGTCTTACAGTTGTATTAAATGAAGATTTAAATTGTTTTAGTCTCAAAGGAATATTAATTGCTCAGGCTTATAATGAATTTTAAGTGGATTTGGCGTATTCTTTACATCCTCACCAAAACAAAATGGTTTACGTTGCAAAATTTTTTTAAACAGATACCAAGAGTTTGCGAAGTACGATGGAATTTTCATTTAAAAATAGTTACTTGCCTGAAAGTAAACAAAGCCTGTGGAATGTTTTAATAAAATTATAAACGATGAAGGATGTGATGATACAAACATGTGGCAATCTGTTGACTTCAAAAAATGTTTGGAAGATTTAGAGTTCAACTTTTTTTTAACCTTTTTTTATTCAATTATAAAACATGTTGTTGTACTTTACAATATATTGTAACATCAACACTATTACAATCAAGGAAGCTTTTGAAATAATACAATCAAGCTTTTGAAAAATTTGAGTTATCCATAAATTTATATGAAATAACATCACTGATTATGTTCCTGGATTGATTCTTAATTGCAAGAAAATACCTGAAAACCAAATAAAACGAAACATATCAATCAAACTACTAATAAAAGATAGTCGTGATGAAGTTATTTATGAAAATAGTGACAGATTTAGGAGCAAAAGTGATTTTGATAAACAAGTAAAGTTAAATTGATGTTCGAATAAAATGTTTTGTATGAAAACGCTGTTTTTAGTGACATCGGCACCATTAATGTCCTACCCCAAATTATGCATGAAAATAACCTGGTTTAAAAATTTTCTGAAGTTGGTAGAGATTATTTTGGTCACACCTGTGTCTACAGCTGATGCTGAACAGTGTTTTAGTACTTTAATGAATAAAGACACTTTTGAGAAATTCCACAGGTCAAGATCAGTTAAATGCATTAAATGAAATGTTTTCTCTTATGAAACAGAGAAAAGCAGCAATATTTGTATAGAGAATATGCTTAAATCTTTGTTTTTAACACCATTCTTTATTTCAAGATATATTATACCTTTATATTAATTATAGTGTTAACCGTTATTTTTTATATTTATTTTAATTAAACTAAAAGTTTTTACCATAAAATTAAAATTATAACTTAATTAGACACTGGCTAATTGCCAGTGTCTAATTAAGTTATAAATTTGGGACTACAGAGTTAAAGTTGGAGTCTATACTTAATATTATTTACTCCCAAGTGTCTTGTTATGGAGGGGATAATAATAATAAGTAAAAATGTTTTGAAAATAATAATAAAATTAGGGAAGGTCCACATACACTTTGAAGGCTTCCAAGTGTGACTTTAGATAAACTGAATCAGCATTTCTATGCAGAATAAAAACCTTATAATTTAATACATTAAAAATTTTTAAAAATAAAATGGAAAAAAAACTTTAATTTGTATTATGTTACGAATTCATATTAATTATTGTGTGGGATTACCGCAAATAGAACAAAGTTTAGTTTCAACATTTGACCTATAAACCGTAGTAATCTCACTTTAAAGAAGATTAAAGATACGTTGCTACTATTTTAAATTGTGTGTATGTTTAATTTTTTTTAATTTTATTTAACCATATTAATAAAAATTTACAAATTTTCATCGTAAATTTACAGAAATTGGTTAGGTGTCACTTATATAGATACAAACTAGTCAATGGAGTGACACATAAAAAACATCAAGTTCTCAACAACAAATAAGGAAGAAAAGCAAATAAAATATAAATGAGGAGAATTAAAAAAGAAAAAAAATGTCAACAAAAACTAGATAAATTAAATGAAAAAGAAAAACAATGATAATAGTTATCCTTGCTCTTTTATTAACATTATGAATACTTCTAAATTGAATTTATATATTAAACATGTAAACCTATATTCTGATTTCTTCTTATGATATTATGAAGACTTATAAATTTTATTTAAAATAAATTAAAGGTTGAAGCTTTGATTACTTTGAGCTCTTGTATTTATCATCAAAGTTTATTTAAATTAAATAAACGATTTAAATCGAATAAATCAGCCTGCTCAGTCCCTGTTTATTTATAAATATAAAGTAAATAGTAATATAATTATAAAAAAAAAATTTATAAATTATTCTATTTATTATTTTATTTAAAGCTCACTCTACAGAGTTGTTAAATTACTATGGAAGCTTTTATCACAGATAGTTAATATTTGATTTCAGATACTGATGCAGATTTATCCATTACAGAGACAGAAGAAGAATGAATAGTAAGATTTCAGAGTGTAAAAGATTAAAAGAAGCTAAAGAAAATGTTATGTTGTGTAAAGTTAAAAATAATCAAAAAAAAAAAAAAAAAACTTAAAAGTGTGTAAAAAAGAAGTCAGAGAGAAATCTATCATTTGTACTTTTTTTTAGCAGCAGCTTCACAACAGTTGTAGTGGAATAAAAAATGGTCTTAATTTGGGTTTTTTTTAGTTTAGAAATTGTTCGTTTAATGAATACAAAGAAGTAAAAAAAAGATATTGAAATAAATAGCAATAAAAAGATAAAGTGTGTTTGTAAGATTTTTTATGTTGTAGATACAACTAGATCAGCTAAGAGTGTTTATTTAAAGAAAGAGTGATCAAGTGCAAAAGATAAATTTACTCTAGTAATTTTCAGAGATTTTTATCGACTTTTATTAACAAAAGGTGCATTAAAAATAAAAATAAAATATACAGCACATGAAAAGATGCTATATAACATTAATATGGTTAGCACACAGAAAAAGTAGAGCTAGAAGTAGGAAAATTTGTGGAGAATGTTTCAAAAAAGCTTAAATTTTAAAAAAAGCGCTCGATGCGGCTAATTATTAGAAACGAGATAAAGACAAACTTTCAAACAGGGGCGCTGAGAGCTTTTGCCCTGCCTGGGACAGCAACCTTGACTGGTGTCCTAATTTTTATATGATTTTTCTATATTATTAGTCAAGGACCTTAGTTTTGGTAACTTTTTTGTTTTACACCCCTGCTGATCTAAATGCTGATTAAATTTTAAGCATGTATAGTACCGAAGCTTTGTCTTCGGCATAGTGGCTTCGGCCGAAGCTTCGGCTTCGACAAAATTTTAGCTTCGTTACATCACTAATATATATATATATATATATATATATATATATATATGATTGCATTTCGAAAAAAAATTGTTATTTTTAGTTTTATTAAATAAAAAATTATGTTTAACAAAAAATGCATTTTTTATGTTTTTTTATGATTTTTATTTTATGATATATTATATATATATATATATATATATATATATATATATATATATATATATATATATATATATATATATATATATATATATATATATATATATATATATATATATATATATATATATATATATATATAAGTCCTCCGAATTAGGGTCAGCAATCAGCAATGCTGACCTAGTTGCCAACCTTAAAGTGTTTGAGGTTGGTAAAAAATCGCCAACCTTATTTCTATGTTTTATGATAACCCCTTTATGTCATATTTTTTTCCGGCCTGTTGCCAATCTCCGTTTACAGTAACAGTTTAAGGTCGGCAATTTATTGCTGACCTCATTTTTCCTAATTCCAAGGACTGTATGCATGCATACATACATACATACATACATAAATACATACATACATACATACATACATACATACATACATACATACATACATACATACATACATACATACATACATACATACATACATACATACATACATACATACATACATACATACATACATACATACATACATACATGCATACATACATACATACATACATACATACATACATACATACATACATACATACATACATATTATTTAATAATATACTTACTACTTTAGTGGTATGGTATAGTTGTATTTTATTTTTATCTTCACTACATCGACCTAGAAAGATAATAAATGATAAAGCTTGTATTTAAAATGTTTTTTATTTGTTTGGTAAAAAGGTAACCATATTTTTTCCCTGTATTCCATGTTTTTATAATGCAATATATGTCTTCTTATACTAAAAAACTCATTTGATGAATGTACTGGAGGCCTTGCAAAGAAAGATTTCAGAGTGAAGTTAATATTAATGTTTTGTGTCAATGAATGCCATTTTTAATAATAATTATACAATTAAAAATCAAAATTTTTTAAAATATTATAAATATCAGATAAATATATTTTTAATGAAATCTTTATATTTTTTTAGGAAATAAAGTGCTTGTCGCAGTATTAGTAACTTTTTTAGTTTTTCTCTCCATACTCTCTGTTTTTATTGCATTAAGAGTTTACAAGAAAAAAGTAAAATGTCAAAAATCAAAGCAATTGGATTCCTTCATGAAAGAGTAAGTGATATACGATTATGTAACCTTTTTTTTTTTTTTTTTTTTTTTTTTGTCATGATAACTAAAACTGAGATTTGATAATTATGTATTTTCTGTAATGCAAAAAAGTTTTTGTTTTATGTTACTGCCAGGATTATTAACATCTGCTAATTATTTTTAAATATTTTTTAAATATGTTTTACTTTTTTCTGGTCAAGTAAAGATCAATATATCCTTAAAAAAACCTAAAATTATCCTTGAAAAGTCCTGAAAATATCCTGGAATTTTGAATTAGCTATTGGCTGACCACTTTGTTTTCACCTCAAAATTGAAATGTGCCAAAACTAAGCATCTTTATTGAAAACTTTAAATGTTAAAATATAAGATTCAATATTAATACACATATATTAATAAAAAATCTCAGTTTTTTGAGGAAACTGTTGGATAAATATAAATTTATCATGTATTTTCTAACTTATGTTACATGAAAACTGCCAAAATTCTTCTTAAAATTAACTTTATAAAAAAGATGCCAACTCCATTTTCAGAATAAAATAAAAAAGATTATGCAAATAAATTCACAGTGAAAATAATATTTTACAATGATGTGTGAATGAACATATCATATATTTATGTTATATATATATATATATATATATATATATATATATATATATATATATATATATATATATATATATATATATATATATATATATATATATATATATAAACGCAGGAAAACTGTCGTTATGTAATGCAAACATTTAAAACTCATTCAGCAGAAGATGAAACCATTTTGATAGTGTTTGTTTTTTGTTTTTTTTTAATTAAATAATATAAAATAAAAAAAAACATAAAAAAGCATGCAAAACAAAACAAAAAGAAACTTCAAAGAAACAGCCATAAAGAAATTTTAATTTTAAATCTATTATCTGTAATATAGAATGTTGGCATGCTTCAATAATATAAATTATGAAAACTTTAGTGTAGAATCTTTAAACTCAGTACTATGGCAGATATTCTATTGCTCATCTGGTCATCTGTAAATGGAATGTGTGTTGCATATTTTGTAAATGAGTTTAAAAACTACTGTTTAAAACAGCTTTAACTTTTTTTATTTAAAACAACATCAATTTAAGAAAATTTTAAATTTAAAAAAAGTTCTAAAAAAATTTTTAAGTTCATTGATATTTATCTTATTATTTGAATATAGATATATTACTCTTATTCTGTTATTATAATTTCAATTTTATTATAATTTCATATTTATTATAATTTGTTATTATAATTTCATGTTTGTTATAATTGTTACTATAAGTTCCTCGTTGATGTTTCTCATTACCTATAAGTTAATGTTTACTTTTTTATGTATCCTCCTCGTGTTTCATTTGTCTAATTCCTTTGATCTGAGTTATACATTCTACATATTTCATATCTATAAGATATTCTACATGTTTCATATCTATATGATATTTAATGTCACACCTTTGATTAGACTTTAACTTTGCAAGGTCTTTTTAATTGGCTCTGCAGCTCTTAATTGGCTCTGCAGCTC
Source organism: Hydra vulgaris (assembly GCF_022113875.1). Lineage (NCBI taxonomy): Eukaryota > Metazoa > Cnidaria > Hydrozoa > Anthoathecata > Hydridae > Hydra > Hydra vulgaris. The sequence continues at coordinate 2,144,280 of NC_061160.1, read as the reverse complement.
TACAGCATCAGAAACACTTAACTGCCTAACTAAACCCAACTTATTTGCAACACAATGAAACATAGACTTTTCACAAGACACAGAATCACAAAACAACATAGACAAATCACTTTCCAAATCTGAACAAGCTAATAATCGAAGTAATATAAAAACAAGTTTAGATCGTCTAGCTGCAGCATGCCTACCTAACTTAGAATAAGATTTACCATCTCCTAACTTAATGTAAGTATATTTCTTACCAACTATTGTATATTTCTTACCAACTATTGGCTTTTTAACTGATATAGTCTGTGGATTACTTAATTTAAACCCACAGAATAATTCAGAGGAGCCAATGTTGTCATAGTCTAAATAAGAATCAACGACAACTAAATCCTTATCACTGCTAGCAAAATATTTGCAAATTTGGCAACTGTTCTTGTTTATATCACTGATTTTTGCATTTTTTTTTTTCAAATTTAAATTTTTTTAGCAATCTTACATTTTTGGCACGAGCAGATGCAAATTTACGGTGTGCTGTTTTTAATTTTTTTTTTTTTTTTAAAGTTGGAACTGCTCCTCCTGTTTTAGCCTAATACTCATAGTCTCTAATTGAAAACTTAATGAGTTACAATGTGCGTTGAGAGCCTTGTTTTTAGAATTTAAATATATAACTTCAGTTTCCAACTTTGATACCTGTATTTTTAAATTATCTATTTGCTCCACATTATGTTTTTCTTTAGAAATTAATTGTTCAACTTGACTACTTAGTTCCTTATTCCTATTTAAAATATAAAAATTATCTGCATCTGCTGATTTTTTTTGTTTTTTTGTTTGTGGAGCTGGAGACAGTTGCATTTTAAAAAATGCTTCGTTTTTTGAAGCTTCAAAATACTTTTTAGAATCTTTTTTTCTTTGTTTTATTTTTCGGCACATTTTATTTAACACATCAATATTAGGCATATTAAACTCAATTGGCAAAAGAAAACTTAAAAAAGTAAACAACGCTTTTGGATGAAAAACTGTTAATAAAATTGAAATCACATTGTTAGTGATCTTACTAGTGTCAATTACTCGCTTTACAAAATTAAAGTTATACTCATTTTCCCAACCATCTTCCCAACCGATGTACAGTTTCAAAATTTCCCTCTCAGTTGCATACATCACATAAATAATGATAATGATATTATAATAATAATATAATAAAAGAAAATAAATAAAATAATATTTACAAATAAATACACTAAAAATAAAAGAATTTAGCAACTTATCTGAGATTAGTCGAATATCCACGAGGAAATAATCCACGAAACTTTGCTTTATAATCTTTATTGATATAGTAATAAAATTATAATACAAACAACTTAAATAGAATAATATTGACAAATAGATGCACTAGATAAAATCGGATTGATCAACTTATCTGAAATTAGTCAAATATCCAAGAGAAATTAATCCGCGAAACTTTGTTATTTATTCTATAAAATGTGTCTCGTTTATTTTGTTTGTTTTCTTAAAATGCATCCGATAATCGTTGGGGACGTAACGATCAGAGTTTGCGTCACCGCTTTAAAATGTAAACAAGAATTTATGCAAAAAAAACTAAAAAAAATGTCGCTAAACATGCCAAGTTTGAAAACATATTTGATAACATAGCTAGAGGTACAGAAAATAATTTTTTGATTTTCTTATTCATATAAGGTTGAAGTATTACTAAATCCACAGACTTTTCAAAAATGTCATGTTTTTTATTCAAAACGAATAAAAACAAAAATATAAATGCATTAAAAACTAACTTTCTATATAAAAACTTGCAAAGTCTGTGGAAATCTAGATAGAACAGACATTCATTAATAACTGTTCTAAATTTTAACCATCGACCATGTAGCTATGTTATCAAATCTTAGTTGGCCTAAGACAGGTTTTGCGTAAAAATCGCAAAAATCAGAAAAGTGATGCCAAATTATTAACAATATTTTTACAGCTTTCATTTTTATTCCGTTTAATGTAAATGTTTATTTAACAAGGAAAGATAGATCTTTTATATTTTTTTTATTTGAAGATGAAAGCATTTATAGAAAAAAAATACTATTATTTTAAAGTTAATGAATTTTTATACTTTTTATGCGGAAATACTTTTTTTTTTGATAAACTCGTGACGTCAGGCTCGCTTTTATATTGAGTGAAACAGCCGTGAGTATTCCACCCTTTTTTATTTTTCCTCATAAAAACTTTAAAGATCATTTCCTAATCAGTGCACCAACAGGAAGTGCAGGAGATGCAAATCCAAGTGGTTAGATGAAAGAAGAAAACTTTGTAAAATATCTAAAACATTTTGTAGGCAATACAAAATGTACTAAAGAAAAGCCTTGTTTATTGTTGCTTGACAATCACGAAACTCATCTTAGTATTGAAGGATTAGATTTGGCAAAAAATAGTGGAATAGTAATGCTTACCTTCCCACCACATTGCACACATAAGTTGCAGCCCTTGGATAAGGCAGTTTATGGTCCTCTCAAAAACTACATAAATACTGCTATGACATCATGGTTAGTAATGAATCCTGGAAAAACTGTTACAATATATGATATTCCAAAAATAGTAAACATTGCATTTCCTAAGGCTGTATCTCCCCACAATATTTTAAGTGGTTTTTCTGCAACAGGTATTTACCCGTTAAATCCTGATGTGTTTACTGAAAATGATTACTGTCCTAACTATATAACTGATCGCCCTGACCCACCTTGTTCACAGGCTGATTCAAATAAAAAAGACTGTGAATCTTATTCAATGCAACCAGAACCATCAAATAAAAGATTTAAAGAATCTATTCAGATACCAGATAATCAGGTAGACATAACAATAGAAGATCCAGTTGTATCAAATAAAACCTCTAATCAGAACCCAATCACAACATTAGGTTTTAACAATTCAATCATACCACCTGAGAGTATTAGGCCTCTGCCTAAAGCAGGCCCGAGGTAGGAAAAAGCGGTCAACTATGATTCTAACTAACACGCCTGTCAAAGCATGGCTTGCTAATTATAAAAGAAAAAAGAAGAAAACTAATTAAAAAAAATTACTAATAAAAAAAAATTACTAATGGAAGTAAAAAAGAATTAATAAAATCAAATCTTGCTACGAAAAAACCTTCTATAGTCTTAAATTCATCTGAAGATGAAGAGTATCTGTGCATCTATTGTTTTGAATCATTTTCCAACAGCCGATCAAGAGAACAGTGGATTCAATGTCAGGTTTGCCGAAAATGGGCTCATGAAGAATGCACACCAGGCTTACAACAGTTTATTTGTGAATTGTGTTCTTTATCCAATAATTTTTAAAAAGCCAAACCTAAAAACATTTATAGTGATAAACTAAATTTGTTAATTGTGTTATATTTAAAATATATATTTCAGTTTATAGTATTTTATTTTTATTTTTCTTAGTAAAACATAAACGAAATTAATTTATACTCGTTTTACATTAAATTCTTATCTAAACTTGTCAAAATCCAAATGTGACAATCAACCCCGCACCATGTGACAACCTACCCCGTGAGCGGGGCTAGTTGTCACACAGAAGTGGTCTTTGAAAAATGATTTTACAGCAATAAATATTTCACTCAATGTCATAAAAATATTATAATAGTTACTGGAAATAGTTAAACTAGCTTTGTGCAAAGTTTGGCATTGATTGGATGAAAATTAAAAGCTGAGCAGCCTAAAATGTAAAAACTGTGACAACCAACCCCGCTCTCCCCTATATGTAGATTTATTATTATTATTATTATTATTGTTATTATTATTGTTATTAATACTATTGATTTATAATAACTACTATAAATTATTTCAAGTTATTGCAACTACAATTAAAGATAATAAATAGCTTATTGCTGATGCTGTTGTTGTTGTTGTTGTTGTTGTTGTAATTTAAAAAGCTTTGCAATCACAAATCACCTATCTTAAGTCATTAATTGTGTGAAGAGACAGGTTGAGTACAGTATTTTTGGAGATGCATTGGTTTTTATTATACATTGAAGGTTTGATATGCAACAATAATTTTTTTTAGGTCAGACATGGATTGTGAAAAACTATCAGTTGATGATTGGGAGATTTTTCCTGAAAACTTTGTTTTAGATAAAAAAGTTGGTGAAGGTGCATTTGGCACAGTCTTTATTGCAAAAATAAATCATAAGATTCTTACTAAAAGATTAAAGACATACCATAAGTATAGTATTGTTTCACCTGATATTAAAGAGGATTATGCTATTAATGTTGCAGTAAAACTTTTAAAAGGTATTAAAAAGATTATTGGAATATAAATATATGTATGTATATATATATATATATATATATATATATATATATATATATATATATATATATATATATATATATATATATATATATATATATATATATATATATATATATATATATGTATGTATATATATATATATATATATATATATATATATATATATGTATGTATATATATATATATATATATATATATATATATATATATATATATATATATATATATATATATATATATTTACATACAACCCTCGGAATTAGGAACTAACTGCCGACCTAAAAGTGTTTTAGGTTGGCAAAATTGGCAACCTCGTTTCTATGTTTTATGGTAAAATCTTTGTATCAAATTTTTTTTGCCAACCTCTAAGAAAATGAGGTTGGCATTATTGCCGACCAAATTTCTTAGAGGTTGCCGATCATATTTTTCCAAATTCCAAGGGTATATATATATATATATATATATATATATATATATATATATATATATATATATATATATATATATATATATATATATACACACACACTTATAAATGTAGAACTTTTTTTCTTTTCTTTATTCCATATAGCTTTTTCAGAAAGATGATAGGTTCCCTGTTCATAATGTTGTTGTGCGATCTTGAGGCCACATTTGGAGCCCTTTGTTACAGTTTAGAGTTAATTAATAGTAATGAGGCAATTGCTTAGACTAGTAAATAGTGTGCTGAGTACTATCTCAGCTTTGAGTCAAGTTCTTTAATAAATACAAAAATAACTAAAGTACAAATCACAAAAAACTATCGTTATCACCAAGCTCACTAAATCTATCATTCACTAATATTTGTGGTCTTCGAATTAACTTTTCTTCTGTTGAGTCTTATCTTTTGCAAAGTTCACTAGACCAACTTGCTCTTTGTGTGACTAATTTGAGTTCAACTGTCTTGTTTTGTTATCTTTGTGTCAATGGGTATTTTCCTTTAGTTTGTAAAGACTCCAATAGTCACATGCTTGGCCTGGACATTTACATTTGTAAGAATTCACCCATTTTTCGAGAAACTAAAAATTAAATTTGAATCCACATACTATTCTTCCATGCGCATTCGTTTATCACCACTTCACTCCATTGCCTTTCTCTTTGTACTATATCGCTCCCTTCATCTCATGACTGCACTCTTTTCAATGTTATTTCTGATTGAATTGACCAATCCTTTTCTCTTAATCCTTTAACTAATATTGTTGTTGTTGGTGACTTTAATGCTCATCACACTGAATGGTTTGGTTCTAGTGTCAGTGACTCTGCAGGTGTTAAGGCCCTTAACTTTTGCCTTTCTCAATCTCAAACACAAATGGTCAGCTTTACAGACACTCTGAATCATTTACCTTCTCTACTCGACTTATATCTTGTGTCTGATTCTAGTCAATACTCAGTTTCTCTACATTCATCCTTAGTTGCTTCTGATCATGGTATGATCTCTCTAAAACTATAATCTCATTTTTCTTCATCACCAAAATCCCTCTATTTTAAAACTACCTTATGACTGACTGGGACTCTTTTCATGATTTTTTTCATGATGGTCCTTGGTTAGATCTTTTGTCTTCTGACAAACGTGTTTTTTATGTAATTTCTTGAATGGAATCTTTTATTCCCTCTTGTTGGTTCCAATTCAAACCTCACTCTTCTCCATGAATTTCCTCATTGTGCTGCTGCAATTTCCGATTGTAACCAATACTACTATATCTATCACCAAAACAATTCTGAAAACAGATATTTGTTTACTATTGCTTTAACCGTTGTAAAAAGGTTTTGTCTAATGCCAAAGCCTACTTCTTAGGTCACAAAATCTTGTATTTCATCTCAAATATTAGGCTCCCAAGACTTCTGGAGAATCTTTAACAGTGTTTATAATAAAAGCAAATCTGTTATTCCACCTCTCTTGTATGGTTGTATAATGATATAGAGAGAGAAAGTTACAACATAACTTGTTTTTGTTATTGCATATTTTTAGGGCTTTTTTAATGTTTATTTGGTTTTATTTTTTTTTATGCTTTTAAAGAGTTTTAAAATGTTTTTAATTTTTTTAATGTTTTCAATTCGTTTAAACTTCTAATTAGTTTGTTTTAGTTTTTTCGATTCTCTTGTATCCTCTCTTGTATCTCTTGTATAACATTTTATTCTGTAGGGCTTTGTAGAAAATATTGAAGCGATTAAAATTAGTTTAATAAAATTTGAAAAATATTTTTATCCCCCCCCCCCTTATTATTTTCTATTGCCACCCCTGTATTAATGTATTATTTTTGTTGAATTTTTTAATCAAATTTTGATATTAAATTTAAAATTGCAAGAAAAATATATTTTTTAGGAATTTAAATCGAAACAGTAGGTACAAGTATTTTTAATAGTTTTAAAAAAAATTATAGTATAAAATAGTAAAGTAATTATAGTATATTATAGGAGAAAAGATAAATACCTCTTTCTTATATATCGCAGTTTTGCACTTTGGACGCATTCTGGTAGGAAAGGAGTTCATTTTAACATCAAAGCCTTTGTCTATATGCATCTTTTCTAGGTTTTTTAAAGGAATTTGAGTTGGATTTTGTAGGGGTATACATTGTTTGTTCTTGTTGCAATATCCAAAACAGACTATACCTTTGCCCTCCTGATGATTTCTTTTCTTATTCATTTACTTTTTTTTCAAACTTAATTTTTTCCTACTAAAATACATGAAACACTTTTTCACACACATTTTGAATAATAAATATATGTGTATACATATATGTAAATTTATATAACATATTTAATTTTAAAAAACAAATGTATTCTAGTTATATTTTGAAATTTATTAGGCTATCTGCAGTGCAAAAGACAAACTTTTGGTACATAATTAGTTATTAATAAAAATAAACAAAAAAACATGAAATTTCAATTTAGGAGCAGGTTCAATTTTAATTTTTGGCTATGGTTATTTGAGTATGTCTTTCTGATGCTTCTGCAAAAAAAAATTCCAGATACCTTCACCTTCAACCTAAACTCTCTATCTGGGAGCAGTGTGGATCTATACTTTCAAAACTATAAAACGTGTGCTTATCTGAGTCTTGTTTTTGAGTCTTAAAAATTTCATTAAAATTTATAACAAATTTGTTATAAATATTTTCGAACCATTTTTATCTTTAAAAAATTAGAATTTATTATTAGACTATAACAATGAAATTTTATAGTGTAAAAAATTTAAAAAACATATCAAATTACAGGGCTCTAAATAGTTACTACCAATTTATTTGTGTCCATATCCAGTATAAAAACCAGATCAGGGTAAGTGCAACCAATCATATCTTTCTTCTAATGATTGATGGAACCCCTTGCATAGTCCAATAGGATGGTTAAAGGAGACACATATTTTCAACCATAGTTTTAACCACCATAACTGAAAAAACAGGTTTGTAAAAAAACTATTTTTGTTATAAACAATTGTTGTAAAGCTAATTTGAAGTTTTTTGATCTTAGTGTGACTATTATCTTTTCATGTTCAAAAACTCCGATGCTTGCTAGACCTAGCTGTATACTTAATTTTTTCTTGGCCAAGTCTGTGATTTTTGGAGTCCTCTGACCATTCTTTTTGTGCTTCTTTTTTGTACCTTTTATTTCTATTGCCTTCCTTTGTATTCTTTATTTTTGATGGTTTTTTTGATAAAATTGTATAAGTACTTATATTTTACTCATCAGCCAATATTGTATTTGTTTTATAAATATTGGACTATATTGTGGTTATTCTTTGAATTCTTTTAAATAATCATCTTTTTTATTACCAAAAAGGTTTTTGACTGCCTTATTATCATCTCCCATATTTTCAGCTCACTTAATCTAGTTTCTAAAAACAGTTTTCTTGTATTTTCATCATCTCCCATATTTTCAGCTCACTTAATCTTGTTTTTAAAAACAGTTTTCTTGTATTTTCATCATCTCCCATATTTTCAGCTCATTTAATCTTGTTTTTAAAAACAGTTTTTTTGTATTTTCATCATCTCCCATATTTTCAGCTCACTTAATCTTGTTTTTAAAAACAGTTTTTTTGTAGTTTCATCATCTCCCATATTTTCAGCTCACTTAATCTTGTTTTTAAAAACAGTTTTTTTGTATTTTCATAAGTTAGGTTCTAGAGACTTAACAAAGTGTTTAACAAAAATCATGTCAAAAACAAAAACATTAAAATAAGTCTAAAATTCTATTTTTTATACATGTTTCTAGTTTGTTTGTTTTTTTACCACTCCAAGGATAAAGCAGAGAACTGTGTAAAGAGTTTTTCTTCCAATTTAATTTTAATCTAAAACCAATAACTCTCCAATTGTTTCATCTAATGTTGACATTGGATGAAACAATTGATTAGTTAATTAATAATAATAATAGTTATTTTTCCTTTAAACTTATAATTGTGGTCCAAACTTTTCCTATCCTACAAAAGCTTTCTCCAGAATAACTTTAATGAGTTTTGTCTTACTTTGAAAAATCTGCCAAAAATTTACTACTTTTAATTTTAACTCTCTAGATTACTCTCTCTGATTGCCCAATATTTTCCCAAATTTATTCAGGTCTTTGAATCTTTAATTACCAAAATTCTTCAGTTTCAGTAACTTCTTGGGTGCCACAAGGTTCCAACCTTGGTTCTGTATTGTTTCTCATCTATATTATGATCTTCCTGACTATATTATATCTAAATAATACTCCTGACGATATTAAATTTAAAATGGCTTTTTTTGCTGTCAACACATCTATGTGCTCTGCTGTTGACAAAAAGTCACCTTTTGATCACTTAGAACAGGCAGCTAATCAAAAACAAATGTAAAACAGTTTCAACAAACAAAAACATTTAAATTGTTTGGCATTATTTTTATGCTTGTCATATATAATATATGATTATTACATAGCATTGTTTTATTGATACAGATTCTGCTGATCCATCAGAATATAATGATTTTTGTGAAGAAATAAATCTAATGAAGGGGATTGGATATCATAAAAATATTTTGAATATGATTGGTTGTTCAACAATAAATAAACCTTTGTGTTTAATTGTTGAGTACATGGAGAATGGAGATTTACTCAGTTTTTTGAGAAAAAGACGTACAAAAGTAAGTATTTTCAAAAAATGTTTTTTTAAGAAAAATAATGATTTTTAGTAATGTTGTTGTTTGAGTAATTTTTAGTACTGTTGTTGTTTGAATAATTTTTGGTTGGCAATAATTAAATTAGAAAATTTTTTTTAAAATGCTGTAATTTAAGAGCTATTAGAAAATCATCCAATAGGTTATTGGGAAAAATAAAAAAAGGCTATTGGGAAATATTAAAATAGGTTATTGCGTAAAATAACTTTAAAGTCTTTTATAACAAATAAATAAAAAAACAATCTTTTTTTTTTAAATAAAGTTTTTTTTTTTTTTTAAATCAGTTATTTCTTTTATGTAAAAACTCCATTGTCTGCAAAAGATCTTTTTTTGTTTTGAAACTTCAATCATAAAACTTAAAATCAATTTCTTTTAGTTTTAGTTCAATGCGATAAATCAAGGCTTAGCTGTTGAAGCCTTCCTTCTAAACCTTCTTAGTCTTTAAAAGTTCTCAATTAGTTGTGCTTGAAGCACATATGATGGTTATGGTATTTAGGATGTAGGACATACCACAACATACCACAGTTGCAGTTTTTTGTATTAATATTGTGTAATTTTTTTTTTTTTTTTAATTTTTAATTTTTAATTCAAGGCTTAGCTGTTGAAGCCTTCCTTCTAAACCTTCTTAGTCTTTAAAAGTTCTCAATTAGTTGTGCTTGAAGCACATATGATGGTTATGGTATTTAGGATGTAGGACATACCTCAACATACCACAGTTGCAGTTTTTTGTATTAATATTGTGTAATTTTTTCTTTTCCAACAAAAAAACATTTTCAGAGCATGTTTTTTTGTTGTTTGTGTAGTATCCAGAATTTTCTTATCGCCTGCAAAACAAAACTTATTATTATCAGTGGCTAGAAGGAATTTTCATAGACCTAGTTAACAAATTTTCAGATTTTTTTTTTTTTTTTTTTTTTTTTTTTGACATTTGTTTTTCAATAATTTATTTGTTTTTCAGTGGTGTATTTGATTTTTTTCATTTTTTTGTCTGAAGATATTCTTGTTATGCAAATAAAATAAAAAAATTTTAATTTAAAATCTATTTAGTTTTAGTAGTAATAGATTTTCAATAAATTTTATTTGATTGCAGTTTATTTAATATTTTATTAAATAAACTGCAATTTATTCAAACTTTTAATATTGATATTGGATTTTTCATAATTTCAGTATTGATGTTGGGTTTGCCACCATTTTGGTTTTGATTTTGTTATAATTTTACTGTCTAAATTTAATAAGTTTTAGTTTGTACTGATTTTCAGTTTCCTGACAAGCTTATTATCAAGTTTATTAGTTTTACATTCAAACTTTCATTCATTCATTCAGTTTAAATGTTGGTAGTTAATCTTATTAGAGATTAAAAAAAGTGTGGTTATAAACTTCTAGATTATTTTGGAATATCTGGTTAAAAACTTTGAGAGTTTCTTAATTTTGTATTTTAGAGTTAGAAATTAATTTTGTATTTTAGAGTTTCTTTATGTTATATTTTAACATTGTATTTAAATGTTTTCTTATAACTTTTAGAGTTTCTTAAGTTTACTTATATATTTATAGTTAATTATATTTTTATATTATTATATTTTTTATATTTATTTATATTATTAACAGGGATTATCTTTTTCCGGATATTTCCGGAATTCCGGATATTTTTTTCAACTTTTAGTTTTTCTGAATATCTAAAATATTTTTAATACATGCAAGTTGAGGTATATATTTTTGTAATATATTTATTTTTTAAGCTTTTTCACTCATCACTAAAAAAAAAGTTATGAAAAGTAACAAAAAAATTAGAAACAACTTAACTAAAAGTGAAATTAAAAACAAAATAAGGGAAAACAAGTTCCGGATTTTTTCCGGATGTTTTTTCCAAACCATGTGCCTTCTTAAAAACAAACAATGATTGTAAAACTAAACTCAAAATCATTTAATCTGTTGTATTTTTTGATTACAAAATTGTTTGATTACATTATAATTTGCTTTATTTTTTGTAAGCACATAAAAACAATACATACAGACGTAATAACTTTTTTAGCTTTTTGCATCAAAAGTTGATGGGGAGTGCAAAGTTGATGGAGCTGCAAGCTATATCTACACACAGAGTTATCAAAACACTTTAGAGGTTGTTTTTTTCATAAAATTTTGGTCTTTTTTGACATTTAAGATTTAAAGCTGATTTTTTTATAGATTTAGTATTGAAATATTTTATAGACAATTATTAGTGAAAACAATTCTTCAGAAGTTATGCCAAATGAGATTCCCCTGGATGAAATTGGAGTGATAACTCCAGAAGATTTGCTTTCTTTTGCATGGCAAGTGGCTTCGGGAATGGTATGAGTACATGTCCTATTATATTGACAGGCCAAGAAATTATGGTTTTTAAATAACTGAAGGCGAGTTTTATTCTAGGAAGCTTTTTTTTTTTTTTTTTTCATTTTTAACAAGAAATGAGTTCATTAGATATTAATTTATAAAAAATTAAAGATTTTAAAATTTACAAATAAGTAATAAATAAAGTGATATATATAAATTGTTAGAAATAGTTTAACAAAAACTTCACCTATATATATATATATATATATATATATATATATATATATATATATATATATATATATATATATATATATATATGTGTATGTATATATATATATATATATATATATATATATATATATATATATATATATATATATATATATATATATATATATATATATATGTATATATATATATATATATATATATATATATATGTATATATATGTATTTATATATATATATATATATATATATATATATATATATATATATATATATATGTATATATATATATATATATATATATATATATATATATATACATATATATATATACACACACATACACACGCACACACAACACACACACTTGCACATATATATGTATAAGTGCGTATTTAGATTTCCTATCATATGTAAAAGTGCATGTACATGTCTTATGTCACACTGAAATAGCATGCTGCCAGGCGCTTCAGTACATACATTGACTATCTTATACCTGCCACAAAGGAGTGCTGCTATATTAAATGAGGAATTATAACGTAATAGCTGAAATTGAACCAACTCCAGTTTTGAGCATCATATTATGTTAAATTTCCTATTTTAAACTCTTTTTTTCTAAATTGGGAGAAAAACCAAAAAAGAATAATGAAAGAAAAGATTGCTGCCCCACCCCAATCCTTTCAGTTTATCAGGGCGACGCTCTGACCAATCAAGCATCAAGACGTTGATGTTGATACAAAAAAATAAATATAAAAAGTATAATAAAACAGCAAAATTTATGAAAATAAAATAAAACAATGTTCAAGCAAAACAAAGACAAAGTACCAAAGTATATGTATATATGCGTTGTACCAAAGTATATGTAGAAATGGCGTTGTGATAATGGTTAGAGGTTGGCTGCAAGAGCTTTTGCACCTTATCTAAAAGAGAAAGGGTATCATTCTAAGATCCATCTCAGACAGGTCAACAGTATTCCATATATGGAATGGATTTGAGATTTATAGAGATAAAGATTAGAATCCTGAGTAAGAGAGTGGCGAGCACGATAAAGAAATGCAACCTTAGCAGATGCTAATTTTTTAATTGATTTGATATATGGTTTCCAAGAAAAATCAGAAGTAAGAGTTAATCCTAGAAGAAAGATTGATAGATGACTCATCAAGAACATTACCGTTCATAAATAAAGGAAGATCTAAATTATTGTGAAATTGAGTTTTATCTGAATTAAAGTTCACCCGCCACTGTAAGCCCCATGCTGTAGCAGAAGTGAGATTCATATTAAGCTCAAATACCCGCTCCAAGCAATCAGAGAGTGTTGGCTTCTTATCAAGACAAGAATAAATGGTAATCATCAGCAAACAATGCCACTTTAGATGTAAGAATATCTAGAATATTGTTAATGTAAATTAAAAAGAGTATAGGGTCAAGGACAGAACCTTAAGGAACCCTTGTATTAACATAATATGAAGAAGAGTGGTGCCCATCAAGGACAACTTTTATACTATGATTGGAAAGAAAGGATTCAATAATCTTAAAGTTGTTATCAGATATACCGTAAGAAGAAAGTTTATGGAGAAGACCAGAATGTCAAACTTTATCAAAAGCTTTAAAAATGTCAAGAGCGATAGCCTTAACCTCTCCACCTCTATCTTATGTATGATAAAACCTATCGGTTATTACTGTTAGCAAATCGGCTGTTGAACGAGAAGATCAAAATCCATATTAATGATGAGAAAGTAAGTTATTAGATTCAAGATGAGAGATAAAGTGTTTGTTAATTAAAGATTCAAAAACCTTGCTTATGATAGGAAGAAGACTAATGAGACAGTAGTTAAACGAGTCAGATCGCTCTTCAGAATTTTTGAAAATAGGGATAACAGATTCCGCTTTGCAGCATGCCAGAAAATAAGACTCCAATAAGCACTTGTTAAATAGTTTTGAAAGTATAGATGACAGCTCCGAAGAACATTTCTGCTAGACTACAACAGGTATGTTGTACGAACCACAAGGTGTAGAAGAGTCTAAACATCTCTTTATAGGTGTAGAAGAGTCTAAACATCTCTTTATCGAGCTCGACACTTTCTTACTCCAGATTCTATTCTCTATCTCTATAAATCTCAAATCCGTCCCTGTATGGAATACTGTTGCCACATCTGGGGCGGATCTTCTAATGATGCTCTTTCTCTTTTAGACAAGGTGCAAAAACGAATTGTAAACATAGTTGGACCTGCTCTGGCAGCCAATCTCCAACCTTTGTCACATCGTCGTAATGTTGCTTCTCTTTCTCTTTTCTACAAATACTATAATGGGCACTGCTCTAAAAAGCTAGCGTCCCTTGTGCCATCTACTAAAATTCATTCTCGTGTTACTCGCCATTCAATTAAGTCTCATCCTTTTTCTGTGACTGTTCCTAAGTGCTTCAAAAACTCTTATTCTTTTAGTTTTTTTCCTCGAACATCAGTTCTTCGGAATTCGCTTCCTTCATCTTGCTTTCCTGATTCATATAATTTGCAATCTTTTAAGTCATCAGTCAATCGTTATCTTGCTCTACAGATTTAGTCTTTTCTCTTCCAGTAACTTCCAACTCTTATAGTGGTTGCTTGCAGCCTTGTTGGAAGTGAAGATGTAAAAAAAAAAAAAAAAAAAAAAAAAAAAAAAAAAACAGAAAATCACTTTATACACAGAAGCTGGAGTGATGCGAGTGTCAAGCCATGAATCAACTTGCAACTAGAGGAATCAAGAGATGATATTGATGAAAAGTTCTTAGCAAACAATTCAGCTTTGCCTTTAGGTGAGGTGACAAAATCTGAACCGTACAAGAGAGGTGGAATAACAGATTTGCCCTTATTATTAATACTGTTATAGATTCTCCAGAAGTCGCGAGAGAATTTTTGAGATAAAACTTGAGATTTCATGACTTAATAATTTGGCGACAAAACCTTTTTACAATGGTTTCTAGCAATAGTAAACAGACGTCTGTTTTCTGGAAAATTGTTTTGCTGATAGATATGGAAGTAACGGTTTCGATTGGAAATTGCAGGACATAATGTGAGGTAAATCATGGAGAAGAGTGAGGCATGACTTTAAAGTGCCAAGAGGGAATTCATGCCAGTCTGAATCCGGAGGTCGAAATGAATTCTACCCAAGGGCTGTCACAGAATGGGTCCCAGTCAGCTGTAAGGTAGTTTTAAGAAGTACGATGGTAGGGGATTCTAATGAAGAAGAATGATATAATAGTTTTAGAGAGATCAAACCATGGTCAGAAGCACCTAAGGATGAAAACTGAAACTGAGAAACTGAGCACTGACTATGATCATAAACAAGGTATAAGTACTGTAGAGAAAGTAAATGATTCTAGTTGTATGGAAAACGAGTTGGAAAGTGGACTATTTAAGTTAGAGTTTGAGAGAAGGCAAAAGTTGTGGGCCTTAACGTCTGCAGAGTTACTGACACTAGAACCAAGCCATTCAGTGTGATGAGCATCAAAGTCACTAATAACACCGGTATTGGAAATAACATCAAAAAGAGTGCAGTCTTGAGAGGAGCGATATAGAACAAAGAGAAAGGCGAGTGAAGAGGTAACTATACGAAAGCACATAAAAGAAAGTCGGTGGATTCTGACAAATGGGTGAATTCTTACGAATGTAAATGCCGAGGCCAAGCATATGACTATTGGGGTCTTTACTTTTTACTTAAAAGAAGATAACCATCAACACTAAGATTACAAAATAAGGCAGCTGAACTCAAATTAGTCTCACAAAGAGCAAGTAGGTCTGGTGAACTTGCAAGAATTAAGACTTAACTGAAGAAAAGTTATTTTGAGACCACAATTATTCGTTAATGATAGGTTTAGAGAACTTGGTGGTGACGATGGTTTTTTGTGTTTTATAGTTTTTGATACTTTAGTCATTTTTAAATTTGTTAAAGAACTTGATTCAAAACATAGTACTCAGTACACTGTTTAATAACCCAAGCAATTGCTTTATTACTATTAATAAACCCTAAGCCATAACAAAGGGCTTCAAATGTGGCCTCGACAGTGCACACAAAAAGTACGAACAAGAACACCATCCATGCGCAACATGACACTGTTAGTACTCTAATATTTTACAGCTGTTGATGGAATCGGCCTCTCTGAGAGCTACCACAGAGACACAAACAAAACCCATATATTGAGTCAAGAAGATCCAGCATTAACATCCTAACTGGAAACTAAGTATTATAAATACATCTGTGTCAGCTTAGAGGTGAATTAACATAAAAAAAATTATTTTGTGTAAAAATTATTATTTTGAATTTTATTTCATAAAAGTTATAAATTCAAACAAAAGTTAAAAATGTTTTTAAACATTTTTAAAAATTTTTGATGATTTTTTTATTCTTCATATGTTTAATTAATATATGTTTAATTAAATAAAAATATGTTTTATTCTTCATATGTTTAACAATTATGATTTTTAAAATTTTTATATATTTTTTTATAACTTTTTTTGAGGTTGTCCTACTTTTAAAGAACTTTCTATGTATATAAATATGGGACCCTTTAAAGTAAAGTTAGTGGTGTTAAATATTATAGGTCTTTCGCCACCACTAAACATATTTTTTTCAGAAAGTTTTAAGCTCAGTGTTATTATGTAGAACGCGATTAGAGCTCAGACAAGGCAAGTTTTTAAATTCGTTTTTCGATACACACTTAAGGTGAGTTTCCACTCATCCGTTTTTTCACGGGAACGGGATAGGAAATGGAAAAATAATCACGTGAGCATGCGTAGTTTTCCTTCGGACATATTAGAACTTATACTACGCATGCCCACGTGATTATTTTTACCGTCCCTTTCCCGTTCCCGTAAAAAAAACGGATGAGTGGAAACTCGCCTTTACGATCCTACCCACAGTGATAGCTGTCAAAAAATATATATTTTTTTATTTTCTAAAATAAACTTCGAAACATTCATGTTTTTAAAAAAAATAACATCCTAGTTTTTCATCGGAATGATAAAAAAGAAAAATTTATCGTTTTAGATTTTTTTACACAGAACTTCAAAGGATAAAATATTATTAGCTTTCAAAAAAAATTCATCATATTTCATATATTTTCATAAATTTCAGCTATATTTTGCTATACAATGCTCTTATATCCGAAGATAGTGTTGGCATAGGAACAACCTCAAACAGTATACATTAATATAAAGATTAATCCAAAAGTCGTTCAAAAGTCCGACCAACATTTTTGTGTACCGACCAACACTTTTGTTAATGGCAAACAGAACAACTTTTTATTTATTGGTATTTAATTTATACAAACAAAGAATTTGTAAATGCAAAATATTATAAACAACCGAAGCGTCTGTTTTAACAGTTTTGCAGGAGATACATCGATATAAAGATATATCAATATAAAGGTATCTTATAGTGTTTGTTCGACATAATTTATGAACCTAATTACAATTCAATACATTTGTGTTGATATATTTTTAAAAAATGTGCTACTTTTAAAAGCATTTAATTGAATTATGTAATATATATATATATATATATATATATATATATATATATATATATATATATATATATATATATATATATATATATATATATATATATATATATATATATATATATATACATTTATATACATGTATATATATATATATATATATATACATTTATATACATGTATATATGTATACATTTATATAAATGTATATATGTATACATTTATATAAATGTATATATATATATACATTTATATAAATGTATATATATATACATTTATATATATGTATATATATATACACTTTGCGCTGTGCTAACAACAAAAAGTATTTATCTCAATACATCACTGAAACCGTAATAGCTATTTGTATCGACTAAGTGTTTAAAGATATAATTGTTTTTATAACAATAAGTTAAAAGTATCTTATGTTATTTTTTAAATTATCGTTATAAAAATAAAAGAAACCAAATGTCAATTAAAGTTTACTACTTATATAAAAACGAAACGAGTTTGAAAATGAAAGTTAATTGGGCATTTCCATTTCTGTGCGTGATTTTTTATTTTTCTTTGTTTTAGCAATTAAAAGCTGGGACTTTATGCAATATGAATACTACTTTGATTTTCTTAAAGAACAATTATAACAAAAATATTTTTATCATATTTTAGGTTATCTGAATAAATTAAATATACACATTTTTACAATTTTATTTTTTTGAGTAATAATATCGCTACATTTTGAAAAATATGCAATAATTTTCAAAACGCCATACTCTAGCTAGAAATAATTGATGACTGCCATTTCTCATCAAAAATATATTAAATATGAGCCGTAGAAGTTATTAAATATGAGTCGTAGATATTTCTCATCAAAAATATATTAAATATGAGTCGTAGAAGTTATTAAATATGAGTCGTAGATATTTCTCATCAAAAATATATTAAATATTAGTCGTAGAAGTTAATAAATATGAGTCGTAGAAGTTATTAAATATGAGTCGTAGATATTTCTCATCAAAAATATATTAAATATTAGTCGTAGAAGTTAATAAATATGAGTCGTAGAAGTTATTAAATATGAGTCGTCGATATTTCTCATCAAAAATATATTAAATATTAGTCGTAGAAGTTAATAAATATGAGTCGTAGAAGTTATTAAATATGAGTCGTAGATATTTCTCATCAAAAATATATTAAATATTAGTCGTAGAAGTTAATAAATATGAGTCGTAGAAGTTATTAAATATGAGTCGTAGATATTTCTCATCAAAAATATATTAAATATGAGTCGTAGAAGTATAATATTTCTCATCAAAAATATCGTAGAAGTATTTCACATGAAATACTCACAAGCAATTTATTTTCATAAAAATAACTACATGAAATTGACAAATTCGCAACATCCGTGCGTGATCATTCATAAACTGCATTTAAACGATTGCTGTGACTCTATGATTCATAGTGCAATCCTTTAACTTTCTGGAAATGTTTACTAATATTTAAAATATTATTTAAAAAAAAAAGTATACCGGTGAAAATTATATTTTCCGAGAAATTAAAGTTTATCTTGTAACTAAAATAGAAGTTTTTCTGTTCCGTGCGTGATTCCATTTCAAACTTTATTTATTCTTTGTTAACATTAAATGTTAACAAAGAATAAATAAAGTTTGCTTACTATTTTTTGTTTACAAAATGTTTGTATTATAATTAAATGAGAGTAAATTGGAGATCGCTAGTTTTATTTTTATGAAAATAAAAGTAAAAACATACACGAGTTTCCGTGCGTGATATTTTGGAAATGCCCAATTGTTTATAAAGTTTACTGCTTCTGTTTTTTGATTGTTTACGCATTCTTAATGGAATAATTTATTATTTCAATACGGCCGAATAAGTTCCGAGTATTTTAAAATATGATACTAATTACCGAAAACAGTTTTTTGAATGGGGTAAAAGTTATGATTATTTATGCAAAAACGACTTTTGTAGAAAAATTAACACTACCATAGTTTATCTGAATCTAACGTAATTATAGTTAAATATTCTTATTTAGGTGAGGTATTGAAAATAATAACTTCAATTTTAATAAAAAAATGGTTTTTAATTTATAATTTTCCCAGATAATGTCTGATTATAAACGTTACATTCATTGAAAACAAACATCAATACGTGCTTTTATGAAAAAATTAAATCCATAGACTTATCTATAGCCAAGTACCCCAAGGTACTTTATAATGAAAGTTACATCTTTTCTAAATATAAATACGCTTGACAATTTGTTATAGTCGCATTACTATTACCAGATTATAATAGTGGTTAAAATAATCTTTCCTTACATACCAAATATGTCATACTTTTTGATGAAAAAACTTACATATATTGTAATTAAAAAAACTTGTACCATGCCTTAGTTGCATTGAGTAAGCGGTGACTGGATTTTTATTTGGAAGGTGAAAAAGTTTTACCTTTGAACAAAAAAGAAGATTTTATAATATTCTGCATCCAGTGACACAACATTAGAAAATCAAATTCAATTAATCTTAATATTTAGTTCTAAGAAATGAACATAATAAATATGTTTTTAATTGAAATTCATCACATCATTAGATTAAAAGTCTCCATCTTTTTTATTGCGTCATCAATAAGAAAAAAAGTTTTAAAAAAAAAAAACCTATGATTTTTTTTTTTTTTTCCTATTATTTACTAAAATCTTTATGCAAATATACAAAAGAAAAACTACAAATGAAGATAATATAGTTAAAGAAGTTAAAGAAATAAAGAATAAAAATTGCAGAAACCAGAGAAGACCACAAGGTCTTGTCACCAAGAACCACTAAAACCAAAATCACGAAAACTTTAATGGTTTGATATTTCTTGCTCTGTCAGTATAATGGGGCATGTTTAAGTTGTGTTTCTTTTGTTTATACATCTTGCATTTGTTTAGTTTATTTAGTTATGTAATTACTCTTTCATTATTTTGACATCATATATTTAAGGAATATCTTTCATGTATAAAACTTGTACACAGAGACCTTGCTGCAAGAAATATATTGGTTGGTGCTGAGAAAAACATCAAAATCTCTGATTTTGGCCTAACACGTAAAGTCAACGATGAATTAAATTACGTAGGCAGTAAAAATTGTCGTTTACCGGTTAAGTGGATGTCTGTTGAAGCCATATTTGACCAAACATTTACATCATACAGTGATGTGTAATATTTGATTTTTTTTTCTTTGTAATAGCGATCTTTTTGTTATTTTGTAAAATTTAAAAAACTTGTATTAACTAATATAACTGCTAGCTAATAAAAATATTTGAAATTGTTTTAGATGGGCGTATGGCGTTGTTTTATTTGAAATTGTTACGTTAGGTATGTGTAAACAAATAAATTTTGGTATTTTCAATTTTTTTTTTTTTTTTTTCTTTTTTTTTTTTTTTTACTTTTCTATTACCAATTTTTTATTTTCTTTCTAGGAGGAACACCATATCCATCAATAAATAACCGTGAACTTCTTGCTCTTTTAAAGTCTGGGTACAGAATGGATCGACCAGAAAATTGTTCAGAACGCTTGTAAATTATTTTTAAGCTTTTTAAACAAAGTATTTTAATTATCTAGTTAAAAGTGCGTGAGGTCAAAAGAAAACAAAACACGGAAACCTCAATGTTTGGTTATCTTTTGACCTCAATTTAATTTTTCATTTTTTTGCATTTCTTAAGAAGCTTTATTTTTTTAAATGAAGTAAGATTTCTTCAAAACCTTGGATCTCCAACTTGAATAAAAGTAACAAACTAGATTGAATTATATTACCGCTGTTCTATATATCTTTTAAAAGTTTTAAGACGAAAACTTTACAATCATTAATTTATTACTGATCTCTTTCAGTATTAAATACAATAAAAACAAAGCTAAAATATGAACCCAATGTTTTAAATTTCATCGCAATACACCTGGTTTTAAAAGTGTTAGGGCATATTTCATGGCCTTCTATTGGTTCGGCTATATTATAATGAGTTTTAATGAAGTTTTTCTAAAAAATTTCGATCAACTTTTAAAAGTTACTTAATGAGTTTCAATCGGAGTAATTACCTGAGTAGCAAACAATATTAACGCAGCATTACTCACACTATATAAGCTATTTAAACAATATTGAGCCAAGATTAATTGCTACTCTGTTAGCTAACTAAAATATCTAACGTGAAACACCTAACGTGAAAGACAAAACCTTGCTGTCGCCTCAGACAAACACTGCCAAAGTTTTTTGTAACATTGCTAGTATGCCTTACCTCATTTGCCCTACTTGCTTGAATATTGTTAAAATAGACACAAATAGAAATATTGTAAATAATTTTTAGGTTTTTAATTGTAATTGCACATGTGCTTACATTCTAGAAATACGAGTTTATACATTTTATATACAATTTTAGGTATGACATCATGTTACAGTGTTGGAACGAAGATCCGTTAAAGAGACCAACATTTACTGAGATTCGTGAGCATTTTGATGCAATAATATCTCAAAATGATTCCTATTTCAACTTTGAAATTGATGAAAAGAATATATATTATAACGTTGCTTCGTTTAAAAGTCTTTCATCTGAAACAGGTATGGCACTTGAAGAAACCTTAGAAGAGTCCCTACATATTGAATCAAATAAAAATGTTAAAATAACTAACGAAAAACAAATTTCTTTTTTGAATGAAAGATTTGCAAATCCAGAATTTTCTAAATCTGAAATAAAAACTTTTTCGTCAGCAGGTTTAATCAATTATGCACTTCATGAAGCAATATCGGAAATTCAATGATGTAATTTAATGTTACATAATTATTGTTCAAGTAATAGTTATGAAATACTCAACTTGTTTCACCCTGCAGCGACCTTGTTTGCGAAGGTTCGTGCTTCGGAGTAGAGAGATAGATGTTACCACAATTAATAAGCCTTTTCGTCTTTAGTGGCCTTGGGGAGGTGAATTAACAAAAAAAAGTACTAGATATATAAAATAAATTAACTAAAAATATTTATTTCCAATTAAATTTAAAGAAATTTTTTTTTTTTTTTTTACACACTAAGAATTTGTTTTTCAGTTAGACAATTTTCCTTGTTAACAACTACTTCAATAAAACTTATTTGGTCTGAGGTCTTCCAAGGAATCAGTCTGAGTCAGCATATTTTTGGACTTATTTAAAATATGTTTTAACCCATTATAAACACTAATTATGATAAATTCAAAATTTTTTTATTATTAAATTTTAAGTATAAAGAAAATTCAAATTTCAGCAAAAAAGCTGATGTTAACATTTAAATGTGTGTCCAGTATAGGAAAATCAAATGTGTTAACAATATACAAAATTAACTCCATAAATCAAAATTAGACAATCCGGTCAGAATTTACTATATCATCTGATTGGTTCTAAGTGCCTTTTTCTTTGGTTGGGTAACATGTTTCTTTTGTTTTCTACAACTTGCATAATGTTCTGGAATGTATTCCTTTTTTTAGCAATTCCCGCAAAGTCACTATAAAGATACAACACATTTAGTTTTTGAATTAGGATCAATTTTAAAGTAGCAGATCTTTTGAAATAAAGTTGCTTAAGTTGGTCAACCCCAATTCAAAACGTATTTAAAAATTATTTTTGAGATTTTATAAAAAGTGATTTTCTTTTATTTCAATCATTGTAGAACATAATTAGAGTACTTACATTTCGCAGGGTTAGAATTATTTTGTTCTATCTCCACTTTTTGAAAAAAATGAGTTATTAATTGTATCATGTACCTAAAAATATTGTTTTTCTACTATATTAAAACCTAAGTTAAGATCAAAAAAGTTTCGGAGAAAACAAGTAATAAAAATCTTTTTATATGCCGTCTCCTAAAGTTTTTATTTTTTAAATCGTTTTATCTCGAAACAAATAAATGTGGAGATAGAACAAAATAATTTTAACTACGCGATTTATCGAATTAGTACTTAAATTGGTTTTAAATCATTTTAGGAACGATTAGGGTAGACTTTTCTTACCTCTTTTTTTTTCCAAGATAATTCAATAATTATCACCTCAAAAAACAATATACATTTAATCATAGTTTAAAAAATAAATCTTATTTTCCGGTAACTTTTTGCTATATTTCAAACTCCTTGCCGCAAAAGTTTTTCTCGGGTAATGCAATATTTAAGAAATAAAAAATTAAAAGTTTAAGTTACGCAAGTGATCATGAAATCAGAAGGTTATGTATTTTCATACCTAAAGTTTATTCAAATGGACAGCTGAACCCGTTTTAAACTTTTTTGCAAAATTATAGGTTTTCATAAAACTTAACGAGTCTTGGCAATGAGGGACGATGGGGAACGGAGTCTTTTGCCCCCTAACCCACCTCCCCCCACACACACACACACACACACCCACACACATGCACCTTTTTTTAATTTTTCTTTTCCGCTGAAATCAACAAAAAAAAAATTTTTTTGAACTAAATAAGTAATTTACTATTTAATAACAATCTTTACAAACACTATCAAGACAAAATTATGCATTAATTGAAATAAGTATTTTAAAATGAATAATTCAAAACAAGTTCTTAAATAAAAAACAATTCGTCTTTCAAGCGCAGCACTCAATTTTAGATTTAGTTAATAGCATAAGTGATTTTTTTAATAAAAAGCAATTTGTATTAAAAACTTTTATAGACCTTTCCAAAGCATTTGACACAATTAATCATGATATCTTACTAAAAAAAATGGAAACGTAAGGAATAAAAAAATACTAGCCTAGATTGGTTTAAAAGTTGTTTGCGCAACAGACAACAATGTGTTATTTCAAACGATAATAAATATTCTAATTTCCTAAAAATAAAATGCGGAGTTCCCCACGGTTCCATTCTTGGTCCTTTTTTATTTTTAATCTATATTAACGATCTTCCACAATCATTAAAAAAATTTGATACAATAATGTTTGCTGATGATACAAATTTATTTTATTCATCACCATCAATTGAAAATCTCTTTGAATCTGCGAACGATGACCTTGAGAAACATTTGGTTTAAAGTAAATAAATTATCAATAAATATAGAAAAAACAAAATACATATTGCTTCATTCCAACCAGCAAAAAAATAAAATACCAAGCATTCTACAATTATTAAAAATTGATAACATAAACATTGAAAGAACTGAAACTATTAAATTTCTTGGGATAATTATTGACGAAACGATTTCTTGGAAAGCCCATATAAAAACATTAAATATAAAAATATCAAAAAGTATCGGTATACTTTACCAAGTCAAACCTTTACTTTCCCAGGAGAATCTAAAAATCCTCTATTTTTCTTATATACAAAGTTACCTAACATATACTAATATTGCTTGGGGAAGTACAAATAAATCTAAATTAAGTTTTCTATATATACACCAAAAACACGCATCAAAATTGATTTATAATAAAAATAAATTCACTCATGCCGATCCTTTACTTAAAAACTTGAATGCTTTAAATATCTATCAAATTAACATCTACCAAAATATTTTATTTATGCTCAAATATAAACTCGGACTTGTCCCAACTCATTTTACTAATAACTTTTTTCAAACCAACGCCAACACGAGGAACCGAAAACTTTATGTTGCCCATAAAAAAAAAAATTTTCGAGATTTTCAATTGTATACCGTGGCCCCTATTTTTTTTTTTTTTTTTTTTTCTTTATTACAATATTTATGATACAGATACAAATAATATAAAAAAGAAAAAAGAAAAGGTAACAAGTATAGAAAAGGTAATAAGATATCGTTAAGTAATAAAGAATAAAAATAATTATAAAGAACGCGGATACTCAAAGAAGATTTTCTTGTGACAGAGAAACCGCTATTGAACGTTTTTTTTTTTTTAATTTTTTTTTTTTTTCAATGTTTTCATTCTTTATATTTATTTATTTTTGTTCAATTTCTTTTTATTGCAAAATTAAATTTAATAATAAAAGTATATAAAGTTCGTGGTATAATATTATAAATAAACATACAATATTACAATATAAGAGTTCTAAAACGTAAAAACTAAAACATGTTAAATAATTCATTAAAATAAAACATGTTAAATAATTGCTTGTTGATAAAAAAATAAATAAATAAAAAAGAATGTACATTAAATATATACATATACTAATATAGATAAGGGGTTTTCAAAAATTATATTATATTTTCAGTTAAAAAAATGAGTTTTTTAACTATACTAATCCATAGAAATGGTCCGCGAAACGAAATAAAAGATTTTCCAAAATTACTTTGAGAAAATGGTTGTCGAATTAAGTTTCTTAGAATATATTTATTTCTATCTTTTTGTAAATACAAGTTACGAAAAGAAACGGGTGATAGGTGGGTCTTGCATTTATACATAAAACAAAGAATATTAAAAACATTCAACTCATATATATTGAGTGCTTTCATATCCTATAAAAGAGGCTTGGCGTGAGCAAAACGGTCCTTAAAATTTATAAGGCGTGCTACATGCTTCAAACTTAAACCTCTACATAAAGAGATTTAAGTTTACTTTTATAAGTGCTACCCCAAGCAATGTTTGCATAGTTGATATGGCAATGAATTAACGAATAATATAACTAAATTAAGGAATTT
Organism: Hydra vulgaris; assembly: GCF_022113875.1. NCBI lineage: Eukaryota > Metazoa > Cnidaria > Hydrozoa > Anthoathecata > Hydridae > Hydra > Hydra vulgaris. Next base: position 2,118,199 of record NC_061160.1, on the reverse strand, counting down.
TTATCAAGAACGTTTCTTATTTTGTATAGTATGTCTATACTCTTTGAAATTTTACTGCACAAGTTAGCAATGTTGCATTTCCATGTAAGATTTTCATCGATATATACACCTAAAAATCTTGTCACTAAAACTCTATTAATAATTATGTTATCGATATATAGAAAAGGTAAGTTGCTAGGCAGCTGGTGCTTTTTACCATAAGGATGAAAAAGAATCCATTTAGTTTTATCAATATTTAGTGAGAGTTTGTTTAATCTAAACCATTCGGAAGTTTTGACTAATTCAATGTTCATATTGCTAAAAAGTGTAATAATGTTATTATGAAAAAGAAATAGGTTAGAATCATCAGCAAATTTATACAACAAAATAATACCTCAAAATATAGAACTTACTAAACTATTTATACAACAAAATAATACCTCAAAATATAGAACTTACTAAACTAGATAATCTTACTACCCTGAAGAAAAAACTAAAAGATCTCATAACTATCTAAACCAATTTTACTGATATGTATCAAATATAAAAGAACAATTTATATAATAATATGTAAAAAGAACAATTTAAGCCATAAAAATAAAAATAAAAAATAAATAAAAACATAAATTTAAAAAAATAATAATAAATACATATAGTTAGCAACTATACGTAGTAAAATATTACTGAATAGATGACTTCAAAAAGTAAATGTGTGTTTTATAGATTTACTCTTTAAACTTTTAGTTTATTTTGTATTTTAAAGGTTCTCGATGAAAAGACTTTTCTTAGTCTTCTGCGAGTTTCCTTACAAATACATAGTACTATTAATATATACTAGCAGTAAACAACCCGTAATACGCGTTCTTAGTAAATAAAATTAAAAAAAAAAAACCGCGTATAGAAAAGCCAAGAAACTACTTTAAAATAGAAAAGCCTAGAAAATGACGTAGTTCGACTAATAATAATAATATTAAATTAGCGTATTCATATTATCAGATTAATATATAGTTTCAGCGATAAAGACAAGCAAGTCCCTACTAGCCCTGTGGTGCGACGGACTTGCGTATATTTTTTGATGCATTGGTTAATAGCCAGCACTTTATATTATAAACTACGAACTTTTAAGTTTATTGTTTTAACTCGATGTCAAACGCGCATGCGTAAAACAGTTAACGCTTTTTATATATTGTAACTTGTTAACGCTCTTTATATATTGTAAATACTTGTGTGGGATATTTATATAAAATAGAGACATGTAAATGTTATTTGTTTTTGAAATATATAATAATGATAGTTGTAAAAAGAAATTAAAAAAAAAAAACAATATCCTAAATCTACAACTTCCTTTTTTTTAGTTTAGAGAGTGACATCAGACTTTCTGATGTTTTTTTTTGTAATATTACTTTTACCACACCAAACACCTTGAAAGTTGGCCGACAGCTTTGTCGACAGCTAAAAGTCTGTTATGCTAGTCATCTTCATTTTCATATCTTTTACGCAAACTGCTGCATCATTCCGATTGCTCGTTCAGAATAATCACTGGCTTCAATAAACATTTTGGCGAAGTTTTCAAAATTCTTAAAAGAGGGCTGGGTGTACCAACATTGGGGTGGAAGTGAGATCAGTCTCTCACTCTTTAACTATCCAACCCTATCATTGAAAAAATTAGATATGAAAACTAATTAACAAAAATAGAGAGGGTTGATAGAGGGGAAACAAACTGCCGAAGATACTGCAGAAATTGCTAAATTAGATATACAGGAGGCCGTGGAAAAAGGGCTTTCTTCCTATATAATTTTGACGGAAAGAGATTGCTTGAAATAAATCAGCATCGTCATAATATATATGCATATATATAGGACCTTCGAGAGCGCCAATGGCGCTCGGGTTAAAAATGGAGAACTGTGGCCGTGGCGCAGTGGTTATATCGCTAGCTTAAAAAGCAGGAGATCCAAAGGAGATTCAAAACGAACTCTGGACATATTTTTGCGTCACGGTAAGGAAGGAGGCATGAACTTACTGGTTAAATGTACTTCCATGGTACTCTGTGACAAGACCGTTAGGTCTTCTTGGGGCACCTAAAAAACAACAACAACAAAAAAAAATTGCGCCCCTGTTTCAAACCAAGAAATTACAAACTTTAAAGTTTTGTGAACGAAGCAACTATCTATTTTTAATACAGCACATTGTATTTCTTCTTTATTATTAATTTACTAGATTGAGAAACGGTTGATTATTCAAAACTGATATAAATCAAAACATTAGTTTTAAAACCAATAAACAAATCAATCTTCAAAATCTTCAAGAAAGATAAATAAAATTTTTTGAGCTTTTCTTGCCGTCCAAATATCGATGACATTGTCTTATCTCATTTCATTAGTCAAATCTCCTTCAATAAAAATATTTAAAAGATCAATAACGCAATCTTGGTTCATGGTCGAACAGATAGAGCAAAAATGCTTTAGCTTATGCTTTCTTTTAGTGGAGAGTTAATTTTTGAATCCTTGTGGTCTAGCTACTGTTACAGCCTTTTGGAAAACTTGCCCCCTATTTTAGTTTATTCAAGCATGGTAGTGGCTTCAGCTGAGGTGCTCACTAGACAGATCCAGCTTTTCAAATCAAATCAGACTAAATGTATTCTGAAATAGATTTTACATTTTATTGTATATTTACATATAGTACAAGTACTAATTTTAAGTAAACACCATAATGAAAAACTAAAAAAAAAAAAAAAAAAAAAAAACGTAAACAGTACAATACTTAAACAAAAAACTTTATGGAATAATAATTAAGAAGTTTGATATATTTAGCACAAAATTTAATTTACTTTTATACATAGAGAATATAAGATATTTACATACCTTATCAAAGTATAGCAATAAAAAAAAAGTAGATTATAATAATATACAGTAACAACATTATAAATAATATAGTAATGTAAGTATCAGTAATAATAATAGACAATAATAATAAAAACTCCAGTTGTTGGTAATAATGATAATAATAGCAATAATAATAATAATAACAATAATAAAAAAAGCAATTTTATAACAGTGAGAGTTTGAAATGGAATAGTGATACAAAAGATAGTAGTAATTTAAGAAAAGGTTAAGAAAGAGCAAGTATTAGTAGTAATAAATCAGCATTGAAATGAAAAAAGAAGTAGAAAAGAATTTTAAAAAAGATAAAGTATTAGTAGTTATAAACTAGCATTGAAGCGAATAAAATTACTTTTTAATCATTGGAGATAATGTTATATTTTTAGGTGAGCTGGAGATTCAAGAGATTTTAATAACTTTAGTGTTTCTTGCATGAAAGTTTAAGCCTAAGTTCTTAATCGGAAAAACTATTAAATGGTATATTTTGATATTAAATGATATATTTGGAAATACAGTCAGAGCAATACCATTTTAAAGAGTCATTGGAGATAATGTTATATCTATGCTTATTGATTAAATTGCACTTTGTGTGAATCCTAAAAGAACAGCAGTCATATTGAATGACTCTATGGTTTTTGAATACATTTTTTTTGCATAGTTTGCAGGATTGTTATAATACCATATTTTATAAATTAATATTTATGATTTACAAATAAGTAGAAGTTTCTAAGTGAGATAATTCAAACAAAATGATGAAGCAACAAATTGAAATGATAAAGCAAAACTGAAATGATAAATCATAGCATTTAATGGATTAGGTTTGTAGTTATAAGTCAATTTATTTGTTTAATATATTAATTATGTATATGGTATGCATGTATACTACCTTTTTATAAGATCATTTTAAACAAAGTTAAAGAGAGAAACTTCATATTATAGTCATAACATAAAGTTATGATTATAATATAAAGCACATATACACATACGCATTTATCAAACTTGTGCTTAATGCTAATTAACATATCCTTGAGGTCGCGATAGCGTCACAAAACGAGTTACCATCTTTGTAGGGGGAAAACATTGAATAAAACGTGTTATTAGCGCGTTTTGTTCATAATTTTAATTTTAAAGCCAGGTTAAGGCATTAAACAAAACGCGCTAATAAAAATTGTGTGAATAGATCAGCAACAAACTTTTGTTTAACTTTTATACTGTTAATCTAGGTTAGTATAGTCTTATATAAGAAAGCTTGCTGTTTTAAACATAGATCAGGTGTACCAGGGTATCAAACTTTTATGTAAAACAATAATCAATGGACTTACTCTTCTATTGATAATAACAACAATAATAATAATAGTAATAATAATAATAATAATAATAAAAAATAAAAAAATTTGGTAGTCATGTTAGTATTTAATAATCTTACCAATGTGAACCTAGACCAGTTGGATCAGAAGATTGAAAACCTATGTGTATTTAAATTAGATTTAATGTAACGCCAGTTCAAGCAATGTGAAGCACGTTGTAGTCTTATTTCAATGTTCTGATTATATAAATATGTCTGCTATAGCTATCAGTAAAAAGGTGACCCAAATAAACAATAATTGTTAAATTCTATATTTATTTTTTATTTATTTAATTTTTTGCCGTAGAAAGTTACAATTTATAAAATAACATAAATAATAAAACAAATGGCTGGAGCAAGAAAAAGACATCAGTTTGTCTTATCACCGAGCCCCATAGTGACTTCATTACAGGTCGTTTTTTACAACAAATTATATAAAATCGTGATAAATTGTTTGTGATAAAATATGTAAAAATGTGAAAAACTACGTTTTACAATTGATATAACTGTTTATATATAAATTCGTTTAGTAAAATAAATTTAGAACAAGTAAAAGTTAAAACAAATAAAAGAAATAAATTGTGCTAGTTTATTTTTTTACTAAAAAAGAAAAAGAAAATTTAAGTCCGTAGATAATAAAAAACACTTTGATTCAGATTTGAACTGTTCAAGTGTATTTCTTTTGATAGTAACAATCTGAGGAAAAATTTTCCACAAATAAGGTCCGCGGTGTTGGATTGAGTATGAATTTAACTTTAATGTAAATTTTGGAATGACAAAGTTGTTATATGAGAATCTAGTAGGGTATTTATGACTTATTTCGCTAAAGTTGCAACGTCTTTATCGCCGTCAGAAACATGCTATCCGTTTAATCTGCTTTGCAAATCGCTTTTCTCACGCAAAACATTATTTTATTGAAATGAGAATTTTAAATATATACGAGCTAAATATATATAATGTTTTATGCTTTGTATACATGTGGAAAAATGACTTGTCTCAATCTGTCTTCAAAGATATTTTTACTCCGAAACCCATTAACAAATACAATTTGAAAAATACTGATTTTTTAAATGAACCTTTCTGTCAAACGAACTTTAATCAATTTTGTATTGCCTATCGGGCACCACACCTTTGGAATAAAATTGTTTTGCCCAATTTTGATTTCGAACTACCCATTACTTTTCGTTTTTTTAAAAGTAAATTAAAAACCCTAATTTTTTCATTAGAAGACGTGTTATGTTATTATTAATAATATAAATTAATAACTTTGCCTTTTCTTATTTATATTTGTAAAAAGTTTATTTTTACTTGTTTTGTTGATTTTATATTCTTTACTTAACGTATACGTTTATATAAAATATTGGTGAGTAGATCCGCGTGATCTCTCTTTGGATTATATAATTTATATTTGGATTATATATATATGAAATTTGTAAAAACTTGATACTGTTAATGCTTGTTTGAACTTATTTAAGGTTCTGACGACAAGATCCTTTGATCTTCTTTCAGATACCTTATTTTATATTTGTGAAAGTTTATTATTATTATCATTATTTTTTTATTTTTTTTTTGGCAGTATATAGTTGTAATACGACCAATAAATTAAAAATAAAAAAAAAAAAAAAAAAAAAAAAAAAAAATAGGGTTGAAATATTGGCGGAGATAGTCCATTTTTTATTTTGTACATAAACTGTAAAACAAGATGTATGTTAATTTTGTATATATTCAATGCTCCAAGTTTGCATTAGAGAGGTTCACTAGACGCTTTTTTACTTACTATAATAAATCGACGCCATTTTTAATCAAGAAAAACATCCAGACTAATTAAGAAAAACATTCAGACCAGACCATGGCATGTTTAAGAGTTGCTAACATTTCTCTTGGCCTCTTTGCAAGTGGTTTGTTCGCGACGGTCCGAGAGCTCTATCTTGTCATAGAAAGTCTATGCAGTGAAATTTCTGTTGCTTCAATAAGGATCTCTTATCGGGCAGGACTTGCGCTAAAAAATAAAAAAAACTTTTGCTAAAGTTAATTTTGTTGATAAAACACATTCAAAGTAAAGATTCTCTTATTAAAACCACGGGGATAATCTTGTTGTATCAAAAAATGCGAGGCAAGTCCTTTTAAAATGATTACATTTTGATCTTTCTGACTCAAAGCAACAGGCCACAAAGAGGGGTCATCATTATTTAATATCAAATAAGGTTGAGCATCACATTTTCTTCTGTTGAATAAAGTTCCTCCTTCTGACTCTGATGGGTCACTTTGAAAGGTAAATTGTTTAAGGTCCCTACAAATCCACAGTCCTTGCAATCACACATATTGTGTGCAGCAGGTGATCTTGAAAGAGAAGAAAAGCTCATTGTTTCCTATTAGCTCTCATAGACTTACTGGTGGGCTTAATTAAGTGTTTGGAAGAGAGGTTTTTTTCGTTGGTCTGTGCAATGGCTATAAATCCCTCATCCTCCAAAGTTTGTTTATTTGACCGCGTTGCTCACCCATGGAACGTACCACCTACAAAATTGTCAGTGCTATAAGTATCGACTGCTTTAAAGCAAAATTTCATCAGCTTCCATTATAATTACAAAAGAGCATCATCTTCCGTGCAATTGAACACGAAAAAGTCTAGCTAGCTGTGCATGGGCATTTTGAATACCCCGGCTCCGCCTAACTTAACTACAACTAAATCGTACTTTTTTTTCGTAAAAAATAGTTTATAAATAATTATAATAATGGAATTTAAAATTTAAATTTTTTCATGTGTATTTTTAATCAAAATACTAAAGTTTTAACTTCAATTAGAAAAAAGCAGATTTCACATTGTCAGTCATTAAATATTATGTTTAATGACTGACAATGTGATAATTTTTTTTTTTTTTTACAATAAATGTTTTATTTATTGTAAAAAAAAAAAAAAAAAAGGGTCGTCCGGCGCCCTTTCTATCTTAGCGTTCAGACCAATTTGCCCCCTTTGCCCCTCCCTTTCGACGACCTTGCATATATATATATATATATATATATATATATATATATATATATATATATATATATATATATATATATATATATATATATATATATATATATATATATATATATATATATACATATGCATTCGTATCACATATTTCACATCAATGTACTTATGAATTGTGGCTTTAGAGTTACTCTAAAGTTAATTCGGAAAAAATATCTTTTAATCTTCAAAAAAAATTGAATACTAATATCAGTATATATTATAAAAAAGTTAAAAAGTTCAGAAAAATCAAAAAAGAATACATTTCTACGCTCAAAGGTTTCTTTAAAAGGATTTAAACAATATTACATTTTACAAATCGTAAGCAAGTAGTCTATAGTAATAATGACGTTCAAAGTGGATCCTTAAATATAACCTGTGGTGTTCCACAAGGTTCTATTCTTGGACCGCTGCTATTTCTTATATATGTCAATGATCTAAACAAAGCCTCTAACCTGATGAGTATTATTTATGCCGATGACACTAACTTATTTCAATCCCACACTGATGTTTACAAACTTTTCTCAAAAACTAATAATGAACTTATAAACATTTCTAAATGGTTTAAATGTAATAAATTAACGTTAAAGACTAACAAGACTAAATGGATTCTTTTTCATTCCTTCTCAAAAAAACGTTCTTTACCAGATATTATGCCTCAAATTTATATTGACGAAACTCTAATAAAAAGAGATTCTGTTATAAGATTCATAGGTGTTTATCTTGATGAGAATATTACTTGGAATAACCATATTAATCATGTAACCACCAAGGTATCTAAAAATATTGGCATTTTGTATAAAGCCCGACCTTACTTAAGCAAAAAAAGCCTTACGCAGCTCTATTACTCATTCATACACAGCTATATAAACTACGCAAATATTGCATGGGGTAGTACCGAAAAAAGTAAACTACAACGTCTATATTGCCAACAGAAACATCCGATTCGCGTGATTAATTATGTGGATCGCTCTACACATTCAAAGCCTTTCTTTGATAAAATGAAAATACTTAATGTCTACAAACTTAATGTTTTCAATGTTTTATGTTTTACTTATATATGGAAAAACAATTTATCCCTACCTGTTTTTAACGACCTTTTTACATTTAAACTTACAAATAAGTACTTACTAAGAAATAAAGATTTGCTAAATGAACCATTTTGTAGAACAAATTTTAATAAATTTTGTATTAATTATAGAGCACCTTACCTTTGGAATAAAATAGTTCTGCCTAATTTTGATCTTTTTATCCGTTTTTCTGTATTTAAAAATGAATTGAAAAAATTCATTCTTGCTATGGATGACATTTTAAGTTACTATTAGCTTGAAGTATAAACTTGATTTATGAGATTTATAATAATATTTATATTAATAAATTTATTTTCTTTAATTTATATCAGATCTATAAAATTTATTATTATGGATTATTATAACAGATTTGTGAGAATTACCATTACAGATACGTGATTAATATTATGAATTTATTATTATATATTTATTATTACGGCCGTTTTTGGATTTATATTTTCAGTTTTTATAGTATGATAAAATTGTAAAGGTTCTGACGATAAGATCAGTAGATCTTCTTTCAGAAGCCTTGTTTTCTTTGTTCTTGTAAAATATAGTATTTTATTTACGGCAAATGTAAACAGGAAAAAAAAAAAAAAAAAAAAAAAAAAAAAAAAATTTAACTTGAGAGGGTTTTTTTGTTTTTGTTTGAATCATTGTATTATGCACTGGAAGTCCCTTTTGTAATAATTTCTGTTTAATGAATGGATAAATGGGTATTTTATGGCCAAAAATTAGAAAAATGTCTCTTGTCAATGAAAATTTTATATACGGTATCCGTAGCCATTTTCAAAACTCTGGAATTACGCAAATTTTTCTGCGCTTGCGTATAATAACTTTTCACTTATTAAAGTAAGTCTGAACGACCGCGTTATGGTTTATGGTTTGTTTTTTTTTTTCATTAAAAGCGGCCTTAAGCCTTTTTAAAATTCTTACTTCCGCCAACTATAAAAACACAATAATTTGCAAAAATGGCAAATAAATTTTATTGCTTCGACCATTCGCGTTTAAATGGTCGATGTGCCACGGCACTGGCAATCAGTGATCATTAACAAAACAACATTAAAATAGTCGAAGAACGCTCAAAAATCATGCCAGATTTGTAAAATTTTATTTTCGCTTATTTATTTCTGTTAATATTTTGCGAAGTCGTTTCAAAGAACCGATAAAAAATACGAGGCTGCATGAGAGGACTGCTAAATGCAAACGTCAAGCATTGCCATTTCTGAAAGCATTTGGGAGTTTTGATTTTATTATATCATTTGTTACACTACAGCGAAGTGATTTCTTTGTGAGCGTGTAGTTGAGTTGGAGGAAAAATCGAGTGATATTATATATACTTTTAAGCGTGCTGCTAAGGTTCTTAAAGAAATGAAAGCCAGATAAATTTCCTAATATTTACATTGTTTTTTCACTTGGATGTGTTCTTCTAGTCACTACGGCAGTATGTTATAGAATAGAAAGTGTAATTCGACGCCTTCATTCGTACACAAGAGCAACACAAGGACAGGTTTCTGAGTTTTAAACATCCACTATGATTTTAACTTTGATTTAGATGTGGCCGTTTAAATATTTGCAAAGAAGATTAGAATTTTTCTTTCTTTTAAACGAATAACATTTGTTGTAATTAATTGAATACTTATCATAGAGACCAAATGTTTGTTGTTTATTCATTTTTCATTAGTTACAATTAGTACATTATATTAAAAATTGCGGGAAAATTTTGTGTTTAATTATAATATTTTTAAAAAATGACTTTTTAAAAAAACAGTGGGCCGTAGTAAAAAGTTTGTCACCCTCCTAAAAAAAGTCTGCTTATGGGCCGAAAACATAAAAACTCTGAAAAGTGAACCGTGAAACTCCTGCGCTGCGGCTACTATTTGTAAGTAAAAACAAGGCGATCAAACCACTTTAAAAGTAACGCATTAGACTAGATTTATATAATTATTTATGGGCAACAGTCATAATATACTTTTAACAAACTAAAAATTTAGTCGACTCAACTTAGTTAGATCAAAAGTTTAGTTGACCGATTTTATTTAAATTAAAAAGGTTATTGACTAAAGTTAATTACGCTAAATTGTCGACAAATTTTGGTTAGAATAAGAATTTAGTCATCTAATTTTAGTTAGACTAAAAAGTTACTCGACTAAATTTAGTTAAGCTAAAATGTTAGACAACTAACTTGAGTTACGGTTTGATTAGTTAGTTTCGGTCACAACACTATATATTCGTAAAAAAAATATATTATTGGTAAACACTTTGGAAACCACGTGACAAATATTGACGAATATCGATGAATGTTTAAATCACGTGTTGAAAAAGTCCCGTTATTTTTTAAGGGAAATTTAATAAGAAATTTTAGAGTCGATTAGTAATATCTTACGAACAGTGTTGTGTCGAAATTTAAAGGTAATTATTACATATAGAAATCTTAACGTTCAAAGATAACATTAATATTAGATAAATTTTGTAAATGGCTTATCAAACCTCAAAGGTAGATGATATGAAAAACGAAGACTCGGGTTTCGTAAGTTTAACTTGTGATTCAATAGAAATTGATAATACTGAGGGTAAAGATGCTGCTCCAGAAAGTGTTAAGGATGAAGAATTATTCAATAAATGGCGAAATTTTCTTAAAGAAGCCTTTGTACCAGATGAAGATGGAGATACGTAAGTATATTTAGAAACCTTGTAGAAATGTTTAATTTAAATAATGATATTTATATTGATAAACAAAATAGTTTTATTTATAAACTTTTTTTTTTATTACCTTGGCTAAAGTTTTCAAAATTTGAAAATTAAATATTTGATTTCAGGTACTTGATCATTCAAATTCGACAAAAAAACATCCAAGAAGCCAAAAATTTAATAAATCTAAATTTTCATTTTGGAAGTAAACAAAATCTTGATATAAGAAACAAGAGAAAATCTGTGAGTATGCTTGTTTTTATAATTTTATATTGATTTTCAGTAATTTCAAAATAACATGTCTGAGTGTTGTTTTAGGTGATTAAAAAAATTACAGGGTAGCTTATACTTAACAAAACATTGGTTGTGTAAAGCCCTCCCTCTCTCCTTGCGCTCTGTGTGTAAATTTTTATGCTTATGTAGACTGCTCAATAGACACCAGCGATTTTCAATTTTTTTAGAAAAATTAATTGCTTCAAGTGGGAATACCTTTATTAGACTATAAAACTATAATGTGAAAAATTTGAAAGTTGCATTTTTTCTCAATTCTATCTTATTTTAGTTAATTTTTTTTACATATAATTCTTTATGAAACATAGACTAGAATGAATTATAATTAACGAATTCTTGAAAAGAATGTTGGTGTAAAACATTTTCCCTTGTTTTTTATATAAAATGAAACAATAATAATTTTTTAATTTTTTAGACATGTTTATGTACTGCAAAAATAGGTAGTTTTACATAAAAGCTGTATAATTAGATGATAGTATGTAAATAAGTTTTAAAAAACATAATTGCAATATATTTGGGTTTAGACAAAAAATTTCTTTAGATATTTTTGAGTTTAAGTTTTAAAAAAAAACATTTAAATTTTTAGCTTGAAAAACTTTAACTTAATGCAGAAAAAAATGAATAAACAGCTTGAAAATTTTAGTTTTGTTTATGTTTACACATTTTTAATGACGTATTTCATTATTTCTGCCTGATATATAGCCTGTTGTATTCTAGTGACTGAGATTTTCTGTTTGTTTGAGCAGTCTGCATAAGCATAAAAATTTATTTTAGAAAAAAAAAATTATTTTTATACTTTTTTTTTTTAATTTTTGGTTTAAATTCAGTCAAAAATAATTTTTGTAAAATTGTTAAGAAAGTACTGACCTAAACCTGCAAAAGTAAATGTGGGTATGTGTATGTGCTTATATATAAATTAGATAATATACATTTAAGGATACAATCTCCTAAAATATTTTGTGCTCTTTAATTTAAAAAAAATTTAATATAATTTAAAAAACAATAGGTATACACTTATTAAATGCAAATGTTTTTTTTATAGAGTGCATTACATTTGGCTTTAAATCAGCATGATATCCTTCCTGCTTTAATTTGTGCAGGTGCAGATTTATCTGTAAAAGATAGTAAAGGACATAATATTTTTCATCTTATTGCAATAACCCAAAACACTGAAGCTCTTAGAATCATTTTATTTTTTGGTCAAAAAACAAGTCAAATTGAAAAAATTAAAGAGCTAGTTAATAGTCCTAATTATGAAGGTATTTCTTTAAAATCCTAGATTAGTTTTCATAATTTAGAGTATATTTATAATTATCTTTCAAAATAAAATATATAAAAATATATATATTATAGGAATACCTGCATATTTTTTGGCAATTCGATACCATTACAGAGAGATGATTGTCTATATGTCAGCTAATGGTTTTATTGACAAAAATGCAAAGGTATCATTTTATAATGTCTGAAAAAAACAAATCTTAATAATGTCTGAAAAAAAAACAAATCTTATTTACAGTGAAAACTTTTATTTTCTGTAACTTTAAACATTCTTGTGTTTCTGATTGACATAGTGAAACCCTGATTGACATAGTGAAAGGTTGAACACAATGAAATTTTATTTTTACTTAAAAACTACTTAACATATTTTTGTAATTTTTTGAAACAATAAAGCCAATTAATTAATTTATTTATTAACTTTTTACATTTTTTATTAATGCTTAGAAAGAAGCTAGATATTTTTATACGTTCTTGACATCATCTGCAGGATCTTGCTTTGAGTTACCTTTTTTGCATATATCCATATAATTATTTTCTTATTTATCTTTTTTACCTAAGGCTAATTTCTTGCTTTTCAATAAGATTACTTCTATAATTAATTAATAACTTTCAATAATCAGCTGTTCAGGATTCACAGCATTTGCTTCCTTTGGCATATATTTTGTTCATGCCATTCTAGAGACTTCTTGGAGTATTGGATTGTAACCAAATCATGCCAATATATTGTATTTTATGTTATGTAAAGTTTTTTAAAGTTTTAAGAGTAATGTATAGTGTGTGTTTTAATACCGATAATGATTAACAAACAACTTAGGAAATTGCAAATGATATAAATTAGGGAAACAAGATAAAGGAAGCGAATTCTAAAGGACTGATGTTCGAGGAAAAAACTAAATGAATAAGAATTTTTTTTGTTCGAGGAAAAAACTAAATAAGAATTTTTGGAGCTTTTAGAAGCAGTCACAGTAAAAGAAACTTAATCGAATAACGAGTAACACAAGAAAGAATTTTAGTAGATGGCAGTACCCATTATAGTATTTATATAAAAGAGAAAGAGAAGCAATATTACGATGATGTGATAATGGTCGGAGGTTAGCTGCAAGAGCAAGTCCAACTATGTTAACAATTTTTTAAAGTTTCAAGAGTAAATAAACAAGTATCAAAAAGTTTAAATCAAAACAAATTGAGTTTAAATTGAGTTTAAATTAAAACTATAATCTTGTGTTTTTCAAACTACAAGAGCAAATTTTTTTTATTTTTTTTTTATTCACCTCCCCAAGGCTCGAGGAGGCTACTTTTTTTTTTGCGCAAAGAAATTAAGTTGAGCGTGGTACTTCCAGAGATGTGGTGGGAGTCGAACTCCGAACCTCTTGCTTACAAAGCGAGCGCTCTTACCACTACACCACTACCGCATAATTGCTTGCCACATAAGCAATACGGAGTATATTTCTCAGTTTGAATATATATGAATTTTTTGTCTACCTAAAAATAATGTTGACATGGCAATTGCAAAGAGTCTTTTTTGCAACAGGTTTGATTGTCTTCAATTATACGCAAGTTATTTCAGTTTATATAGCTTTTATATAGCTTTTTTGAATAACAAATTGCTTTAATTTCTCTATCAATCATTTCAAAGTTTTTTTTTTTTTTATATACTTTATATTCTTGAGATCTAAGTACTTTTCCTATCAAAACTTATTTCCTATCAAAACTTATTTCCTATCAAAACTTATTTCCTATCAAAACTTATTTCCTATCAAAACTTATTTCCTATCAAAACTTGTATTTAAATTTTTTCGTCAGATCTCTCTGGAACTGACATAGTTTTGCTTTTATGAAGCAAATAATAGATTTGGCTTTATACTTACCTTTAACTCCTTTTTTTTTATTGTATTCTGTTTCTCTTTTAATAGTCTGTTTATATTGTTGCAAAATAAGTCCAACTGAGGATCATAAAACGCTAGTCAATTTTAAAATGTTGTAACAATGAATTTTAAAAACTTGTGACAAAGGATTTTAAAGAGTTTAAAAAAAGTTTTTTAATTTTATTTTTTTTGATTTAATTTTTGTTTACTTATTTTAATTAGATAACAATGATAACAACGATTAGATAACCAATACCTATTATTATCACAATGTTAACCAATACATATTTCCATTAAAATCAAACAGTAACACATTACCTTCTGAGTGCAAAAAAATAAAAAAAAATTGTTAAGTAGTTAATGAGCAGTTAAGGATTAAAGCTGAATTGTGTTTAACCCATAATTATAAATATTTTGAAGATTAAATTGCACATGAAAACTAAACCCTTAGTCTACATTTGCAAAATTTGCATTTTATTCAGCCGGCTGGACACGAGTATGTAGTAAAGTGTGTTTATACTTGAATGTGCACTTTAATTTTAAGAAAAAGAAGAAAAAATGAATAATAATGTAATAACTGATTGCTGCCTAAACCTTAGTTGACATAACATGTAGTTATACTTTACATTTTAATCCTAAATCTTAGTCGACATAGTATGTAGTTATACTTGACATTTTAACCCTAAACCTTAGTCAACATAGCATGTAGTTATACATTCAAAAATAAGCTTTATAATATTCCATATTTAAACAAGTTTTAACTGTAATTTTTTAAACACATTTTGTATTTTATTTTTAAATAGATTATTATATATATAGTTAAATAGATTATTTTATATACTATATATATAATATATAATTGATTATTATTATAGAACCATAGAATAAAACTAAAGCTCTCTCAACTAAAGCTCTCTCAACTAAAGCTTCTTTAAAAAGTTTATTTAAAATATAGTTTAAAAGTTTTGTTTTAAAGTTTACTTTAAGTTTAGTTTAAAAAATGTTTTAATTTAGTTTAATATAATGAAATTAAAAAACACTAATTTTTTAACTTAAATAAAATAAACTTAATTATATATATAACTAAAATTTTTTTCTGTGAGCATTCGTATTTATAAATATGAAATAAAGTTATTTTTGTTTTAGGATGGGAAAAATGGTAACACTGCGTTACATGAAGTAATTGCTTTATGTAAAATAAATGAAAGGATGCATGTTATAAATAGTTTGGTGAAAAAATGCAACATTGATGTGAACAGTTTAAATAATTGTGATGTTACTCCATTGCACTTAGCTGCAAGTGCTAATGATAAAGAAGCATGTGCTGTCTTGTTGGCTCTTGGTGCTAATTGTGTTTTGAAAGATTTTCATGAACAATTCCCTTTTTCATACGCAACTGATGATGAAATCAAAGAGAAACTTCGTGTTAATCCGTGTTAATGATAAATTTTTGATTTTATCGTGACACCTTGTCATTTTCTACAGCATTCTTACAGAATGTGTAGAATACTTATGAAGATTTGTTTGAAGTTTCTACCGAAGACTTTTATTTCGGAGTTTGATTTTCCAAACTTGAATCGTTTAAGTGTTTCAACGGAACCACCTACTCATATACAAGACATTAATAGATTTTCAAACAGTGATCTCGTTTCAAGCTGTGATCACGCTAAAACGCGTTTTTTTACACAAAAGTTTTGTAATTTTATAGAAAATAGGTAAAACTATGTAAACAAACAATACTGTTTTGTAATAAGTTGATTTTTAAACTTTTTTAAAAATAAGTTATAAATGTTTGTTTTGTTAAAAGTAGCCACTTGCGTATAACCCTAATTAAAAGTAGCCACTTGCATATAACCCTAATTAAAAGTAGCCACTTGCGTATAACCCTAATTAAAAAACTCTTTTGGATCCTATAAAACAAGTATCAAGTTTAACATACGTTAAATCAAAACAAATCGAGTTAAATAAAAAACGAATGTTTTTAGTTACTTGTTAATTTTTTTCCTTTTTCAAAATATTATTGGACTTCTTGATTTTGATCTCGTCTATTGTTATTATTAGTCAAAGGGTTAGATACAAAAATTTTTTTAAAAAAATTATATATGACCAGAGCCGGATTTACCTTGGTGCGGCCCATGTGGATGAGTAGGCCCCCAAACACTAAGGTGTGACCCCAGGAAATTTTTTTAGAATGCTATGTTATTAGACGTAAGTTTTTACGGCAATTTAATGAAGGGCAAATGCCTTATTGAAAAGAAAGGGAAGCCTATAGTTGCTTAAACTATGGTAATGTTTTTAATCATTTTATGTCTATTTTAAAATTTTAACTAACAAATTCGTATATATAAATGTCTAAATAAGCAATTGCGAACTATAATAAAGAATTACAAGACTTTTTTTTAATTATTTTTTTTTTATTCACATTGGCCTCACATCAGGTTTTCAAAAAAAAAACTTTAAGTTGCTTAATATATTAAACAACTTAAAAAAATTGTTTTTGAAAACCTGATGTGGCTTGTGTGAGGTAAAAAAAAATAATTTAAAAAAAGTCTTTTAACTCTTTATTTTAGTCCGCAATTGCTTATTTAGGCATTTATATATGCGTATTTGTTAGTTAAATTTTTAACTAACAAATAGGTATATAAAATGATACCGGGGAAAAAGAAACATACCGGGGAAGAAGAAACAACTGTATACTATTTTAACAAATAAATATCTATATTATTAAAAGACATAAACCAAAAACTATCATTGTACCTTCAGGACAAAAATAAATAAAACTAAGTTTTTTAAGTTTTATTTTCAAAATAATAAATAAATAACAAAACTGTTTAATAGAAAATAAAGAGTAAAGCTTAATTTTTAAAATAATATATTGATCAATATACGGTCACGTGTCCTTGGACTTCTATGCATTTTTGAACACGAATGTTCATACTGTCAATTAATGACTTCAAATAATCCGAGGAAAGTCCGTTCCATACTTCTTGAATTGTAACCTCTAAATCATTTAATTTTTTTTTTTCCACTGCTTTTTTCATTAACCCCCACACATTTGGAATCGGGTTTAGATCCGGTGAATTAGCGGGCCAAGAAGAAACTTTCCATTTATGTTCTTTAAACCACTCAGAAACTGATTTTGAAGTGTGGTACGTCGCCCCATCCTGTTAAAATGTAAAACTCCATAAGAAAAAATTTTTTATAGTTGGCTCAGCTTCAGAAAGCATTTCTTTGTATTTTTCACCATTCACAGTACCCTTTATTATAAGCAATGACAATTTACCTTTAGAACTAATCGCCCCCAAACCATGACACTTTATTGATCTTTGGTTTGCCAATTCTCGGTCGTTTCTTTGCTTATCAATCTTCTCGATTTCGAAATAACTCAAAACGACTCTAGTCACTAAATACTCATTGATTCCATCTTGTTCTTAGGTGTTCTTCACACCATTTTACTCTATTTTCGTGTTGAACAGGAGTCAATGGGGGTTAATTTTTGGGAACAAAACTAAAGTACCTACTTTGGTTAAGATAACGAGTAATGGTTCTGGAAGCAACCTTAGGACTGCCTTTTTTGATTAATTCATTTTGAATATCTTGGGCAGATTGTGTGTCGTCGTTTCGAACTAATTAAATCGATTGTTGTTGGTCTTTTAAATTAAGTTTTCTAGGTCTACCACTTCCTTTCTTTTTCTCCAAGCTCATTCCTTCACTCATTTTCTTTAAATATCTTGCAACTTTTGCCTTAGGTATCCAAGTTAATTTCATCAAAGACTTTAGGTCTTTATGACCCGCTTTAAAAAGATAGTCAAGCGTCAACGCTGACGACTTCATTTTTTAAATTAACAATATTAGATAAATCAGAAATAACAATGAACACAAAGATTTTTTGATGAATATATATGCATCTGACAAATCAAACAATGGATTTTATGAAATACAAAAAAAGTACTTGCATGACTTGTCAAAAATTGTAAAAACACGAGCAAAAGTTTTGCATATGCGGTCTCATTTTTTTTGTCTGGAAGATAGGTACCTTTCAGACTTTGCGCTAGCCCTGTAACCATTTTGAACACTTTTTACTAGATGCAATCAATCAATGAAATCCAGATTTTTCTAGCGAAGAATTTTGATGAAGATGGAGCTCTGATTTTTATTTATTTATAATAAGTTATAAAAATATAACAATCAACAGTGTATTTTGATTAACCTCTTAAGTTGAAGGGGTGCTGGGGAGGGGAGCACTCCAGTCAACCTATTTTGCATACTATAACAAACAAATTATGGGAATGTAACAAAATGTAACAGAATTTACAAACAGCAACAAAAAGTAATTAACTAGCTATCATTAGCAGCTTCTTGTTCCAAACAGTTACAACACCAATATCAAGAAACAAATCAGTGCTGACATGTGACTATTTCAGAGGATCTAGATACACCTACCTCTTCTATGTCAAGAAACTCCTTCAAAAACTGAGCTGGCATTTTCTGCTCAGGTGATTTGCGGTATGCAGCTTGTCTTCCAGATTTACACCCCCTTTGACACAATTTTTGACGACAGCCAAATTTTTTATAGCTAACAGTTGGATCTGAATACCAGCTATAGTTTCCTAGTGACGAAAATTTGAAACTTGGACTTCCCACCAGTTTAGGGTATGAATCAGAATTCGCAAAATTTGACAACCGAGTAAAAATATGTGGTGGCTCCACGACCTACACTACGTTATCTAGAAAAAATGTAGTGATGACAAGTGCGAGTTACACATAAATCTCTGAATCACTGCGACTCAAGTTACACATAAATCACTAAACTTTTGTGGTATCTTAGAATTGTAAAATGTAGCATTAATTTCGAATATAAAAAAAAAATCATTGTTAATACGTCAATTTTACATTGAAATTCGAATTCCTTGACCCGGAAAACCATTGTAAGGACATTTCACAAGGTCTAATCCGAATCATGATGTAGGGGTCCAAGAAAAAATTTTCATTTTAACGGCCATTTTGAAAAATGGCTGCAATCCGATATCAAACAATGCAGTACAGCAAAATGCTTGGTGGATTCCTGTTCAACATGGAATTCTCAAAAAATGCTTGTACAGTAAGACTAACTTGAAATAAGTCTTCATGTACCCTCCCAACTAGCACGCATTCGTTGGGCCAACGTCGGAAGCGTTGGACAATTTTTTTGACCACGCGTTTTCGTCGAATCAACGCACTATGCGTTGCTCTTATACAAAATGAGGAAATAGGCATATAAATAAAGAAGGACTTAAAATATTTAACTTATTTTTTCACAAGACATCAAATTTTTATTTATATTTCTATATTTAAAAGAATCGTATTCGGTTTTCATAAAAAAACAATTTATTGTATTTTTTTTCGGTTAGTCCGGACTAATTCTAGATTTGTCCGGAAAACTACACAAGTCCGGATGATTTTATTCAAAAAAAAGTAGGCGTCTATATTTTATAGAATTTTACAAACTATGTATATGAACACTATTTCAAAATAAACAATATCATTGAATATAATAAACAACTCTGCTATCATACGATACTTGGCTCTGTGCATTCTTTCACAGTTTCTCAACGTTCTATTCTAATAGATATTTTTAATAACTTGTGGCTATGAAAATAGCCGTTTTTTAAAAATTCAACGCAGAACAGCTCACCAGTATGATTCTTCATGGTCTTACTTCCTAAAATAGTTAATTGCTTGTTAAAATTGATTAAATTGTTTCTTAAATTTATTTTAAAAAACATAAAAAAAACAACAACAAAAAACGCAACTTTGAATTGTTAATTAACCAAAATTATGAGATTGCCTAACCAAAAAAAAATCAATCAAAACTATTAACAATATTAATAATAAAACTATTTTATCTTTATTTTAAGCAGTTATCAGAAGAACTGTCACTTTGCTTTCTTAAACTATTTTGTTTTCACTCTTTTTTTATCCATTTTGTTTTTTTTTGCAAAAGAGGTACATATCAGATATCATAAACAAATAATTATCTGTATCCCTAGTGTTTTCTGCAAAAGAGGATAAACGAGCATGACCAATTCGAGCAGTTTTGTTTTCCTTATTTCTAGCTTCAATAGCACTCTCAGACAAAGAACCTATCGGATACTTAAAATACCTTATAAAAGAAGTACCATGAACTATCACTCTATGCACAGATTGTGACATAGGTATGGTTTTTAAAAATTTATCATTAATTATGAGTGCAAATAGATGTTCAGATTTCTGTTTGAAAACCTTTATATCCGGTCTTGTAGTTGTTCCGTTTATATCAATGAGTAAACCTCGAAACAACTTAATCATTCTGATATCCAAGTTTAAAATTTTCCCTGTCACAATCAAGTTATTAAAAAATTTGCGAGCAACATTTCCAGTATTGGTTGTTCCACATCCTTTCCTGACAAAAGAAACCCTTATATTCAGTTGTATCTTGAATAAATGCTGGAATTTTTTTTTGTTTTCAATAAATTTTTTACTCTTTTGTGATGGAATATTTCTTCCTTGCTTAACAGCTGGGAGTTTACAAGCAGTATTGAAAATCCACTCCATACAGCGCATCCATAGATGAAGACTGCAAATTCCAAGTTTCAAAACATGCTTGTTTAAATTAATATTTTTTTTCGAAATAGTTTTCAAGTTAAACTCCTTAGAATTTGCAAGGCATACATGGCAGGACTGAGATGAAATTTTTTTTTTAAGCATATTTGATACAACAGCGTTTAGTGTTTTGCCATCATTCATTGTGGTATAAATAGTTGACAAACTAGACTTTACTACAAAAGTACTTTCACCAAGTTTAAATTTAATATTCTTCAATAAAAAAAATTTCATTTTTCAAATGTTCAAATTTTTCCAAATTTAATTCCAAATAGTTCAGTTGCATCTGGACTATTTGGAATTAAATTTTTCCATATTATTTTCTTGACTAACCGGTTTTTAATAAATCCACCTCTTTTGAATTGATTTTATAGCATGTTACTACAGAGGTAGCCAGAATATTATTTCACTTATAAAAAGTCAATTTGTTTGAGAAAATTTTAAAAAAATAAAAAACTGGCTACCTCTGTAGTAACATGGTCTAATCGATCAATCTTTACAGACACCCAAAAACAATGATCCAAACATTTTTTTTTTCTTTTCTTGGTTTTTAATTTATAAAATGTATCATTTATTAGAAAATGTGCAAAAAAAAAATGAAGAAATTTGAAAATTATCTTATGTAATTTAAAGATTTAGTGAAAACATGGGGTTTTTTACCACTGAAAATCCCGCACCTAAAAAGGCAAATTTAAAAAAATTAAAAAAAAACTTTTTTTTATTAACTAATACTAACTTGTTTCAGTTAAAAAATATTTAAAATATTAAAATTGAAAATTTTTTTCTGAAAAGTAAGTAAAATCCTATTTCCGCTTCGCGACGCATAGTGCAACGTCGGGCTCACGTCGGAATACAACTGATGGAAATCATCCGGCAGGAGGAAGGAATGATGACGAAGAATAATTCTTTTTTTTTTGCTATTTAAATTTATTTAAGTTCTAATAAGCATAATATTTTTTTTTTTTTTTTTTTTTGTAGTTATTTTAGGTGCTCCCAGAAGTCCTAACGGTCTTATCACAGAGCACCGCGGGAGAGCATTTAACAGGAAGTTCACGCCTTCTTCCTTACCAATGTTGCTTGTTGGGCTAGAGCTGGCGTTGAACCTCGCACCTCTGGGTTGAACCTCGCACCTCTGAGCCAGAACTCTAACCACAGCGCCACGGCTGCTCTGTCAGGGTTAGGGTTAGGGTTAAGGTTAAGGCTAGGGTTAGGGTTAAGATATATATACAAATACCTGGGACAAGATGAAAACATTGTTTGTCTTATCACCAAGTCAAGTTTATATGATCCCAAGCCAGTTTGCTATAATAACTTGATGGTAAATTAGGCAAGAACACATTTCTACTATAATGTGATTTAGTTAGAGGCTAAAGACGTATTAAACACTCTTTAACATATATTTTTCCTGAATATGAAGACTCAGAAACATAGGTGCTGATTTTTTGTCATACCTGCAAATAACCTAACAAATCAAGGCTTTTTAAGAAGCTTATCATGTTTTGCAAATTTAATTTTCTTATCTGCTTTTCTTCTATATCTAGCATTATAATAGACAGAACCAGGAATTTGCTGATAATGGTACTTCATAAAAAATTCATCATTTTTAAAAATTCAGAAATTTTTAAAAATATAATTGACATGAAACTTTTTTTCAGTGAGTTCTTGCACTTTTTTTTTAATTTCAGACACTTTTTGTGATTTGAAAGCTTGAAAAACATGTTTATTTTACAACTTTTACAACAAAACTATATGAAAAATCCACATTTTTTTGCGCGTTTCCATAGTGAGAGGCTTAGATTATTCATAAAACTGTTAACCAGTTTTATATCTTGTAAAACTTTCTTTCCGCCATTACCAGATTTGCGTTGAATCGAATTTGTTTGGGAAAACGTTAAATAACTTGACTAACGGTGCACCGTTAAAAACCAAATACGTTAAACAACGTTAAAAACCAAAAAAGTTGCAAATATATCCCTACACCAAGGTGTAGGGATTTGAAACTTTTTTGTAAATGAATTGTAGCTTCTGTTTAGATTTTCCATAATATTTGTGCAAAATGTTTGTTCTAACGTCTTCTGCTTTTGTCATTTTTAAAACTTATTTTAAGTTAAATGAGTAAACTGAAACACTTTTTTGAGATCGTTATATGTTGCTAACATAATACGAATTAGAAGTATTTTAATACAACCTCTTATAAAACATAATTTTTTAGTCATCGATAATTTTTGCTTTAATTTGTTTCTAAACTAATTAAGGGTAGCGATTGTTTTAAGTTTATTAGTTGATATTTTATTCCATAATTTTAGCCCTCTCATAGAAATTGAAAAGTCGCCGCAAAATAGCTGCGACTTTTCAATTTCTTTTGGGTTAAATAAAACTGTTTGAAAATCTGAATAGATATCTGTTCTGATTTATTTTGAATTGTCGGAAAAATATTTTAGGAGATACATCTTTATTAATTTTGAACATAAATTTAAGAACTTGATAGACATTTAGTTTATAAACATTCGATTAAATTTGAATTAGCAAATAATGCTTGGAAGTGTGTATAACAGCAAACATTGGAAATGATTCTGATTGCATGTTTTTGTTTATTAAATAGTTTTTTTATTTTTATATGTACTGCACCAACAAATAATTGCGTAATGAATGAACAAGAAATATAAAAGCTTTTAGCAAGTTGGATTTAAAAAAGGCTTTGCTCTTCAAAGCAGGCTTATGTTCTTTGAGATTGTATTTTTGAGATATTATATGTGATCTCTCCACGTCATATTTTAATCAAAAAGCAAGCCGAGAAATTTTAACATGGTTTCTCTTTTTATGTCTTGATTGGCTATACAAAGTTTTGAAAGTTTTAAAGGAATTTAAACTCGGTCATGAAAACGGTTAAAAAAAGTATATTTTGTTTTGGTTAGATTTAAACATAATTTGTTTGCATTAAACCATTCAGTAAGATTTAATTTTTGTTTACTGACTTAAACTAATATTTATATCATTGTGTGCATAAAATAAGTTTTTGTATCTAGTTCAGTACTAGCTTTGCTTAAATCGTTAATAAAAATGAGAAATAGGAGTGGATAATAACGATAACGATAACTGATATATTTTTATACTTTTTATATATTGCATACTATTATTATGTTTGCAGGGCCAACAATGCGGGTTTCAAAGTGGAGGGGGCACAATCGCCAAATTCTAAAAAAAGTCCCGTTTATCTTGATTTTTTGAAATTGATCAAATACTAGAATGTTATCATTAGAAAGAGGGTTTTCTAAGCACAGTATTTTAATAGTGAAATTATGAAAAAATTGGACAATTCTATAAAATGTTAGGGATTGTGCATAAATTACGCAACGCTAAATTTCACCAATAAACAAAAAAAAAACAAGATTGTATGTTTTCACTAGGAGAGCCTCAAGTCTTTTAAAAAAAATTAAAACACTTTATTAAGGGCCTGATTATAAAAAGTTAAAATAAAATAGCGGAAAAATCGCTGGTAGATTTATAGGCTTATGCGCTTAAAAAGATGTCTAAAATAAACTATAATTAATAGTCCACTAGCAGTTTAGCTTTTATTCATTTAAAAAAATCAAATGTTTTTTGTTTTGTTTTTAAAGAGTGCTTTTTTTTTTATGAACTTGGTAATATCTATATAGAAGTTGTTATTGTTTTATTCCACATCACAAGTCAATATTACAAGTCTATTTTAAAGTTAGGTGCTCGGTTAGTGGTTGGTGAAATAGATAAAGCTTTGGTAGACCGGTTGGTAGTAAACGACAGGGGTTTATATTTGACCAGGGCCGGAGCCGGATAAACAGTTAAACATCCTAAAGTTTTTTTTTTTTTTTATTCAAAATTCATGTCATATTTTGTATATATAGGCATATATAAACATCATTATAATCAACACGATCACCATAATAGTTATTACCATCACAATCATGTTCATCATCATCATCATTATCATCATCATAATCATCACAAACGAAAATGTTACAAAAACGAACAAACAACAACGTACAATACAGAAAAATAAAAAAGTGAGTATGAACATCTAAGATCATCTAATCTTTTTTGATCAGCTGATTAACACTATGATGGAGTTGATGATATTTGCTCTCTAATTTTTTTAAATCATTTTTTAGAATCTTTATTTTGAAATCAAACTCTTTTGTCTTTCTTTTTTTTTTTTAACTTTTTGTCGAAAGTATTATTTTAGTTCCAAACAAAAGTCATGTTTAAATGTAAATATTAGATCTAAATAAGATATAAAATCTCACTTAAAAAAGTATAATCAGTGGATCTAATTTGAAATTTTTTCATTATCTTTCATATCGTATATTTTTATATAAGCATATTTATTTATTTCAGGACTGAATTATTTGTAGTTATTGAAAAATAAAAAAAAAAAATTGAGTAAAGAGTTTTGAAAGAAAAGATTTTAAATTGCAATATTATTGAAATACAAAACTGAATCTTATATAAATACTTCCCCCCCTTTTCCAATTAATGTATGAGCGAATTTTTTTGCTTAAACATAAATGCAATAACTTAAATGTTTAATAATTCCAAACGTTTTTTTAGTGACACAGTGTCTGTAACATTTAGTTCAATACAATTTTTATATTACATTATTATTAATTGGCATTTCAATACTAAATAGTAGGGGGTCTTGAAAAATAAAAAATTTTTATGATGCTTTCGGGGTAGAGCGGAAAACTTGTCTCTATACATAAGTAACCTCTGTGCAAAATTTCAACACCCTAGTACAAAGTCTTCTGTTCTGGCAAGGGACTTGAAATTTTAAAAATTTAGTAAAATATCCATTTTTTTTATACATTTTTAGACAGGGCCGTGCAAAGGTGGATTCACCCGAGCAAATAGCTCGGGGCCCCAGCTCCTATGGGGGCCCCCACAAGTGGTTGACTTAAATAAATTTACCCGCAGAAAAGCAATAAACTTCCTTTTTTTTTAGTTTTCCCTTTATCCTTGCGATTCAAAGTATTTCAGTTAAAATTTTTTCACAAATGCAGAACAAATGTTCAATGCCGTTAACAATAGAGCAGGCAAATTTTATCATATTCAAAAGAAACAAGCCTTGATAGGCTTTTGTTAAAATTTTATTTCTAAGCTGATATTAAGAAAATGTTGTCATATGATTAAACCTAGTGCAAAACAAACTTTAAAAGTGGCGTATTATGAAAAGTATATACATACATGGTTACGTTCCCTTTCCACTGGATATGCCAAATAATGTGTTTTAAAAATCTATTTATAAAATTAAAATGCCAAATGAAGAACTCTTTTCTCGAGATTGGCTTGTACTTGGCCCAGCAAAGACAGCAATATTCTGTTTTATAATTCAATTATTTTTAATGGAAATCAAGTTTCACATTTCCAAATATTGCGAACCACCAAATCCTCAATGAAGCAGCTACCTGGAGAAAAACTATAGAACAAGTTTTGGATGTGATTCTGTTTCTTGGTGACCGCAAATTGGCTTTTTGTGGAAAATCAAACCTAATTGGAGATTCTCAAATGGGAATTTCTTAGGATTGCTGAAACTAATTTTGAAGCCTTGATGTTTAAAATTAGTTACAGCAATCCTAAAAATCAAAAAATTTTAAAACATTGATCAGTCAACTTTAATCTGTTTTGGAGGAATGGCCAACAGTTTTGAAAAAAGCTAAATTAGCTGCAGATACTGCAGAAATCAGTTCTAAATTTTTTATCCACCAAAAAGTGAAGTCACTTTTTGGTGGATTGAAGGTGAAATCTTTGAAGGTGAAACGTTTGCTTGGGAGTAAATTGTAGGAAATGAACACTAAAATGTGAAGTCACTTTTTGGTGTTCATCACCTTCAATTTACTCCCAAGCAAAAGTTTTGCTTGGGAATAAATTGAAGGTGATGAACATATCATGGAACCAACCGAATTAGGAGAGTAAGCAACATTTTGGAGCAGTTTTTTATTACATTCTTGACTCTGTTATTGGTAGACTCACTGTTCGTTTCACAACTATTCAAGAAATTTTTGCTTTATTATATTTTTTGGAGGAATATCAAAAAATGTATGAAGCAATGATAAAGAGTGGCTGCAACCATTTTTTGTCATGAATATTATATTCATGTAACGTGACTGATATAAACTGACAGAAAAATTGCGGACAACTTAATTACAATTATATATGAGAAATATAATCAAAAAATTTGAAGAGACTTTTTTTTAATGAAGAGGAGGAGGGGGGGAGGTTGAGCTCCAAATTGAATGATGCTCGAGGCCCCCAAAATCTGTGCTCGGCCCTGTTTTTAGAAATATTTTTTAGGCGTCACACGTTCCACGTAATATTTCTTCTGTTCTGGCAAAAAGCCTGAAATTGCACGCCAAAATCGACAATTCCTCTGTTTTTTCATTATTTAACTAAAATTTATAAAACATAAACTTGAACTGTTATACATTTACATATAAATAATATAATAGCATACTATTATAAGAATTAAAAATTAATTATTTAAAATTAAGAGTACGAAAATGGTTGTTTTGTAAGAAATTACTGGCTCAATTACATAGCGGTTAACTTGATCCAAGTATCTGCCCGACGGGCATTTGTTTTTAAAAGTTACGATCTAAATGTATTTTAAATGTCTTTTAAACGTCTTTTAAACATTAATGTTTAAAAGACATTTAAAAGACGTTTAAAACACATTTAGAACGTAACTTTTAAAAACAAATGCCCGTCGGGTGGATGATTAAATGTTGTAAAGATTCCGCGCTCCATTCTTAATTGAATGTTAGATTTTGATGCAAAACCAAAAAAGGTGCATAAACTCTGAGAACGAACTCTACTATATTATGTAAGTTATTTAATGGTTCTGCGGTGGAAACATACAATTCTAATATTCTGTTGGCTGTTGTCAACCAGCGTGATATGTTTAGGGGGCCTGGATCTCGCTTAGCAAGACCTGGAAGACATATGCCTGATCTAATGGCGTGAGCAACTTCCTTCAAATACCTCTGGTCCTTACTTAAGTTTGGTATACTAACTGATGGTAAGATGCAGTTAACTGGCTCAAATGTTTCCACTATAGCTCACATACCTTACATCACATATCACAGATTTTCCGATGCAACTGGTGTAGAAATAGGTCCGGAGGTAGGACGATTAAGGGATTCAAACAAGTGGCGAAGAGGCAATTTGTTGAAATGCAGCTGACAAACAACACATTGCACTAATCTTCCAATCTTCAATTTGAGACGATGCAGTACCCCATTATGAACTCAAGTATTTACAACCGTTCCATCACACTCTATAACAAGAACATTGTTTAAACCTTCGCTCACTCCTGCTGTGATATATATATTTTTTTACATGCAAAGAAACCGTTAAAAAATAAAGAATAAGATAAAGAACGCGGATACTCAAAGAAGACCATACAGGTCTTGTCACCGAGAACCGCTGTTGAAGAACTTTGAACTTGATTTAGACTTTAGAAAAAACAAAAATACAAATACAAATTTTAAACTTTTCTTTAGTTATGGTCTTTATGGCTTGAATTAAAATACTAATTCTTCTGAACCGCATGACTCAAGCGAAAACAATAATATCGTAATATTCTTGATAAACCATTATGTCTCGCATCTTACTCACATCTATACGATCACTGAATCTTGTTATTCAAATGTATCTTACAATTACACTAATCTTAATTATTAATTAATTAATAAATAAACGAAAAAAATAAGAATATGACTGCACTAGGTAATATATCCAAATGCACTGCAAGGTTGTTCAAAAGGTTGTGTAGAAAAATTTAGCCAAAATTATCAAATGTTGGTGCGTTTACGTTTACGCTTCCACTGACAAAAATGCTAAACCACTGTCAAAGGATGGTTAACTTCCAGAAGTATCATACATACAATATTTGCAGATACATCTATTCACATACATCAATTTTTTTTTTTTTTTTATAATCATAATAAAATAATAATAATAATAATAATAATAATAGTAATAATAATAATAATATATAAATATATATATATATATATATATATATATATATATATATATACACATATATATATTTATTACAAAATTAAATTCAATATTAAAAGTATATACCGTTCGTAAGACAAATTACTTACAGATATTACAAATTAAAATAAAAATTAAAGTAAACATGTAAATAATAATAGACTACTGTACAAATAATGTCAGTGCAACTTTTAACAAAATTCAAATAATGGTGTTTAAATATAGTTTCTCACATAAACTTTAAATCAATATTGAATAAAAGTAAAATATAAATGAGTGATGACAAAATTCTGGGTATAATTAAAAGTATATAATTATATTTTCAATTAAGAAAATTGCTTTTTTTTAGTTTTCTTTTGAACATATAATAATTCCATTCATGAGAAAAATCAAAATTTAAAAAAAATATTTGGTTCCATAA
This sequence comes from Hydra vulgaris, assembly GCF_022113875.1. Classification (NCBI taxonomy): domain Eukaryota; kingdom Metazoa; phylum Cnidaria; class Hydrozoa; order Anthoathecata; family Hydridae; genus Hydra; species Hydra vulgaris. The sequence goes on along the minus strand of NC_061160.1, from coordinate 2,088,709 downwards.
AAAAAGCTCCACAAAAAGAAATGCAAAATTTACCAAAGTTCGTTTAAAATTTTGGTTATTTAATAAAACTATTTCTTAAAGAATATTTATTTTTTTCTTTTAAAGAATATAAATCAAAAATGTAAGCTGGAGATGAATTGGTTTTAAACATAAAACAAAGAACATTATAAACATTTACTTGATATATTTTAAAAACATTCATGTTAAATAAGAGTGAATGAGTAAAACGATTTTTGAAATTTATAAGACGTGCAATATGCTTCTGCTGACAATAAAGTGGCTGTAGCTTACTTTTACTTTTACTTTTAATACCCCATGCAATAATAACATAATTAATATGACAGTGTATAAATAAGTAATATAGTTGTGTTAATGAATGTTTGTTTAAAACGCTTCTTACTTTATATAAAACTCCAATGCTTTTTGCAATTTTGTTGCATAAATTTCCGATGTGATTCTTCCATATTAAATTTTCATCCTTAATGATATCTACGAAATTTGTGAAAATTACTCTTTTTATTTGAATATTATCAATATGAAGAAGAGGCATATTACTTGGAAGTAAAATCGTGGATGAAAGAAAATCCATTTAGTTTTATCAATGTTGAGTGAAAGTTTATTTGACCTTAACCAGTCAGATACTTTTTTTAGTTCAATGTTCATATCATAAAAAAGTTTATTAATGTTATTATTAGATAGGAATAGGTTTGCATCATCAGCAAACATTATAGTTGTTAATTTTGAGACTTTATGGAGATCTTTGACATAAATTAGAAATAATAAAAAGCCTAGTAGTTCCCTTGGAAACTAAAATTGTTTTTTATCTATAATATATAATATATTATAATTAAATAAAACTAAATATGTATATAAATTTATCTATATATAGTTTTAAAATAAATATAACGTGACTGAATTAAACCAATTACACATTCAAAATATAATGTACAAAAAAGATTTTTTAAAGTAATGAACCTATATTATTGTTGTTACTGATGCGTATTTATTTAGACAAATAAAAGTGAATGGAGCCGTTAAAGTTCAAAAAAGCTTTTGAGAGAAACTTTAAGTAGGTACTTCAACGTCTGAGCGCGTATAAAATATCGATAATCGATAAAACACGGTTAAAGAAAAAAGATCTAAGGTTTTATCCCGACAAAAATGTTTGAGATGTATGTTCTTCCATCGTTGAACCGATGACTTAAAATACAATAATTTTTTATATGTTTATGGCAAAAAAAAGAACCACAGCTAAACAACAGTACCATAAAATATTTTTTGAGATTTTTATTTTTAAAGATAATTTGATTCAAAAATTAAGGTCATTTTATAACCTCAATATTTTTGAAAGTATTTGAAATTTTTTTTTTTATTTAATAACAAAATCAATTATAGCATTATATTACACTAACAGTGTGCATAGTTTTGGATAGTAAGCTTTGATTACACAAAAAATATGCCTGCCACCAAAAAGTTAACTTTAAAAAAAAATATTCAGCACTTGTCAATTTTCAAGGCATAACTCGCCAATTTTCAAGACGGAAATTTAGTTTTTAAAATTAGTTTATTGTTTTGGAAAACCTTTTCTGGATTACCATTAAATAACTTTTTTTTCAAAAAGTACTGTCACAGACTTATTATATCAAAGGTGAGTGACTTATTATATCAAAGGAGTTGTTTCCTAGTCATTAAAATTCCATTTACTATAGATTTTATTGATATTGTATTCTTAATTTTGAATAATAACGGTCTGGTTTATTGTTACTTTTGTAAAAGAACAGAAACATTGATGCGATTCTTAAAAAGGTTAAACTACTAAAAACCTCAAAAGTCATACAAAAAGTACTCATAAGTTTTGTGGTTTAAAAGTTTGTTTTGTTTTCATTTTACATTAAAAAAAAAATGTTGAAGTGCATACTTTAAGCTCAATGAATGGAGATAAATGTGACCTAATCTGGAAGAAGGGACCTTAAATGGGAAAAGTTGTTTTGAGATGCAGTGAGATGCAACCTACATAAGGTCCCTTTTCTATTCACAGAATAACGTTGCCAGATTAAATAGGTTATGTATTTATGCGTTTTAAATAGGTTATGCATTTATTCATATTATAACCCAAATCTCAAGGATAGTATAGCATAGCGCCAAGGATAGTGGTAAAATAAAGTAGACCGGAAAAAGGAACCTTAAGTGGAAATTGGTATTTAAAATAATTTTTAGTTTAATAATAACTTTAAGTGATTGATTCTTAAACTAAGATAGCTATAAATTGTATTTATAAATTATTTTTATTTTAAAAATGTAAAATAGATAAAAGTACTAAAATACATATTAACAAAACAAATTAAACTTTATAAATATTTTTGATTGTTGATGCTCAGTAACATTACGGCTTCTTCTTGGTTATTGAAAATCATAGATGATATAGAAAATAATTATTATTATTTTACAACAGACTGTTTCAAAAAAGAAGGCTGTTGTACAGCTATCATCTTCTAGTTTTGATATCTTGCAACCGTCGTCTCCTACTCTTGATATCATGCAATCGTCGTCTCCTAGTCTCAGTAATATTATCATGAAACCGTCGTCTCCTAGTCTCGATATCATGCAACCGTCATCTCGCGAGAAATATCTTTCAATTCTTTTAATCGTATTTGGAAAATGTATTGGCCATATGTACGGGTTCAAAAACCAAGGTCCGGCTTTGTTGTATGTGTATATCAAATCAACTGAGCCTGGGAGCCAAGTTTAAATGACTAAGGTCAGTTTAAGCTACTACTTTCAAGCATCTGATCCATGCAGAAAATGAAAGGAAGGAATACAAAAGGCAAATCTTAAATTATAAAAAATAACGTTCCACCAAATTTAAAACTTGAAAAACATGAACCAAAATCGTTTGATTGATTCACACATTATTCGTTGGATTATGCGCAACAGGTACATATTCCATCAAATTCCGAACGAGTGGGTGCCTTGCATTTTTTGATACCATATAAAGTTGATATTTTTGGTATACAGTGCAATTCAATTTCGAAGCAAATGAATTACTTTATACCTGAGTGTGCTGTGACCAGTAAAGGAACAAATCAGGTTGTTAGTTACTTACATGACTTTTTATATGAGTACTGTTTGGGGGAATAGAATGTTTTCTATCATGGTGACAATTGTTGTGCCCAGAACAAGAATAATATATTGATGGGTTAGTTTGGATGGCGAATATTGTTGGGTTAGTTTGGATGGCGAATATTGATGGGTTAGTTTGGATGGCGAATATTGATGGGTTAGTTTGGATTGACAAATCTGCATCAGAATAATACAATGAGTTTCTTACCGGCTAATAAACCGGTTACCGGCATACTAAATTCTCACCAAACCCAGCTTTTGGGGTATTGAAAGCAAAATTTCACCGTTTCAACATTAACAATCTTGACGAACTCACCAAAGTTGTGGTAGACTCGACACCAGATTCAAAGTTGAATGAAGCAAAAATTGTGTCAGACAGGGCCGGGAATATTAAAGGGAATATTAAAAAAATTTGGTTTTTGATTGGCAATCGTTTTTTGGAGAAAAGAAGTTTAAGATTATTCCAAATAAATATATATATATATATATATATATATATATATATATATATATATATATATATATATATATATATATATATATATATATATATATATATATATATATATATATATATATATATATATATATATATATATATATATATATATATATATATATATATATATATATATATATATATATATCATAAGTTTCACTTTAGTAAAAGTGAAAAGTCAGACTCTACCTATCATTATCTTTTTCAAACTGAACTGAAATTTGTTGTCGAATCTCGGATACTGTAACATCTGAAATGCCAGCGATTGTCAACCCTATTGGACTTTCGTACGAACGGCAGAATTATCTATACAACAGCATCAGACCATTTGTGGACAAAAATTCTAAAGATTTATTATGCCCAAAACCTTAGAAAAATGCAGCATCAATGGAAATAGAATCGAACGATCTTGCTATGGGAAATGACACTCTACTAGTGGAACGTCAGAAAAATCTTGTTTGTGCTCCACCAAAATGTGGATTTTGTGGGGATGTTGGGCATGGAAATAGTAAAATAAAGGAAAAGTTTACCTGCCCAAAACTTACAGAGTAACATTAAAGTTAATTTGAGCTTTACATTAAATTTTCAACACTTTCCATTAAACTTTCAATCCTTGGTCCACTTTTCTATTTAGTATACGTCAACGATCTAAATAAGGCTTCAAACCTTATCAGCATTATGCTTGCCGACGATACCAATTTATATTTATCAAACAAAGACATTAACAAACTTTTTTTAAATATGAATAAAGAACTTAATTAAATTTCTACTTGGTTTAAATGCAACAAATTAACCTTAAATATTGACAAAACAAAGTGGATCCTTTTCCACTCCTCAACAAAAAAACGTTTTTTGCGTAATGATTTACCTAAACTTTATATTGATGAAGTAGAAATAAAAAAAGATTCCGTTTTCCTAGGTATTTATCTTGACAAAAGTATGACATGGAAAACTCCTATTGATTATATATCAACAAAAGTCATTTTATTAAAGGAAAAAGTATTGGAATCCTCTATAAGGCCAGAAATTATTTAAATAAAAATAATTTAAAACAACTATACTACTTATTTATTCATAGCTATATAAACTATGCAAATATTGCCTGGGAAAGGTAAAAGTAAGTTGCAACGTATTTACCGCCATCAGAAACATGCAAAGCGAACTGCATGTTTCTGATGGCGGTAAAGACGTTGCAACTTACTTTTACGTTTATCAAATTCAAAACCTTCATTTAAAGATATGAATGTATGAAACGCTTATGAACTTGACTTGTATATTACTTTATGTTTTACGTTTTGCTGTATGAATAAACCTTTATTTCATGCTTTTAAAGATCTATTTACCTTTAAATTAAAGAAAAAATATAGTTTGCGAAATAATAACTATTTCAAAAAACGCTTTTGTCATAAAATTTTAATCAATTTTGCATAGATTATCAAGCACCCTATATCTGAAATAAAATTGTACAGCCTAATTTAGATTATTCTATCTCTTTTTCTGTTTTTAAAAACAAGTTAAAGAATATTTTTTTCAACGGATAATAAATTGAAATATTTTTGAGATATTATTTTAACCATTTCAAATTATTTCAAATGTTTTGGATTCTTATTTTGTTATAAACTACTATTTTATATTATATTTATATTGTAATTTTTATATGGTTCTGGCGATAAGATCGATATGATCTTCTTCAAGATTTCAAGTTTATACGTTTATATTACATATAAATCACGGCATGTAAATAATGTAAACTAAAAAAAAGAAAAAGAAAACACAAAAACAAAAAAATTTAAAAAATACCTTTTTTGTTTTAAATTTTTTGTATTTTTTTTTTAATTCTAAAATAAAATATTTTAAAAATAATTTTTTTTTGTGACCAACTTTTATTTATTTTGATGGTTTTCTTTAGAAATAATTAAAAAACATTATTAATAATTACATCAGTAATACTGTTGATTTAAAAAAAAAAAAAACTTTTAAATTATGCCGCTAAACTTATCTAAATCTAGTGTTAATTTTGGCATGTTAAGAGCCAGATTTTTTCAAATGTCGCAATATTTTCATATTAATGTCTTTTTTTTTTTTTATAGAATGCGTAAAAAAAAATTAATTTTTATGTTTGATGATTTGCTTGAAAATTATTATAGTTTAACTTAAGGTGGTTGCCCAAGAAATAAATCTTGATTTTTTTTGAATTTTTTTTTTTTTTAATTGTTTTTTATGAGCAGAATTCTATCCTCTTTAAAATGGTATATGAATCTCATATGTATAATTTATATAAAGTCTTTTATTTCTAATTTTTATATAGTGGTATATAAAGTTTTTCTTCACATTTTTGTTTTTGACATTTTTCTTCATTTGTGACTTCAATTGAAGTGTCAAATATCTTGGGTTTACCTCTTCAAATAATCATCAACTCCGTATCAAAGTAATGTCGTTTGGTGTATCTTAGGTTTTATGGATTTTAATAAACTAAAAGTCATTATTTGAATGGATATTTTTCGTTTTGACCACGTGATGCAGCATAAAATATACTATTTATTAGATTTTTATGAATGTTTATTGTGGTTTAATGACTTATTTGTATTTTTATTGGTTCTTACTCTCTTAGACTTAAATATATAATAATGGCAAAAGGAAATAAGCAAAATAATGCAAGAAAACTTAAAAGAAAGGCTCCTCTCAATCATTTTAGAAAACAGCAAAAAAATGATCTATTGGTCAAAACAAACAGTTTAAATACAATAAGCATGTGTTCTAGTGCAAAAAAACTAAATATGGGTATTCAGAATCATTTGGAGTGTCAAGACCTGTATGACTATAATATCCTTATTAACTTCTCTGTTCTCAAAAATCTATTTTTAGAGATAGCTTGTCCAAAATGTCATATGCTAACCATTAATTTATTTGATAACACACAAAAAAGAATGGGATTTTCACATAATCTCGAGTTAAAATGTACATCTTGTGACCAATAGAGTCATACTGTTTATTCATCTAAAGCATGTGTAAATAATAGCAGTAGTACCACTGGAAAAAGTATATTTGAAGCAAATGCAAGAGCGGTGATAGCTTTTCGAGAGATTGGTCGAGGTCATTCAAGTATAAACACATTTACTCAATGTATGAACATGTATGGTTTAGCCAAAAACGCTTTTGATAACCTAAACTCAAATGAAATATATAAAGCATACAATGATGCAGCTTTAAAAAGCATGAAAAAAGCTGCAGAGGATCTTCAAGATTCTTCTGATGGTCCAACACAACAACGTATAAAAATAGAAATCCCTATAAAGATTTTGGTATAACACCTCTCAAATTGGAATGTATTGGGCATGTTCAGAAGCGCTTAGGTACTCGTCTTAGAAACCTTGTGAAATCACATAAAGGTACAAAGAATCCCATATCAGGAAAGGGGAAGTTGACTGAAAAAACGATTAACTCAATGCAAACCTATTATGGAAAAGCTGTAAGAAACAACTTAAACAATGTTTATGCCATGAAAAAAGCAATCGGCTCAGTGTTGTTTCACTGTACTGCGTTTATCGATGAGAACCAGCGGCATGAAATGTGTCCACGTGATGACACTTCTTGGTGCAAATGGCAGTTAGATAAGACTAATTAACAAAAACATTCAAAAACACCATAAGTTTACCAATGTCCATTCATTACCTTTTAAAACCGATCTTTGTAAGTTTATCAGACAACGAGTTATTGAACAAATGCGTTCATGAGCAAACTCAAAACACTAATGAATCGTTCAACTCAGTTGTATGGATTCGATGTCCCAAGAATGTTTTTATTGAACAAAGAACATTTGAATGTTCAATTAACTCAGCTATTTTACATTATAATGATGGGAGTGGCGGGGTTAATGCAGTTTTAGGACATTTTGGCTTACATGGAAAGGCAACTGCTGATAAATCTATTGCACGAGATTGCCAACGTGTTACTAGAATGGAAAAGCGATCAAGTCCAATCGTTAAAAAACAAAGAAAAAAATTAAGAGCATTCAAAAAAGGGTACATGGATAAAGAGAATAAAAGTGAAAAGTGTGAATCTTACACTGCTGGTGGTTTTTAACATCTTTTTCTTATTATTTTAGACAAAAACTTGATTTTCTCATGTTTATGGTTTTACATAATTTTTAAAATTTTAAAACAATATCTCAAGATTGAATGGATAAAATAAGTTGAAATTTTCAGGAAATACTCATATATTATATATAATCCATACATCATAGGCTTTTTCTTTATTGAGGTAAAAACTTCTTAATTTGTAAAATTTATACAAAAAATACTATGCTTTAAACACTCTTTTTACTAATAGAGGCATAACTTTTGACTAAGTGAGTCAATAAAAAAATTGATATGTCAAATGGATTTTACTATCGTTCTTAAGCTATGATGAAAGTTTGAAGTAGTAACTATCTTCACATCTGCAGATATTGTGTTTTGAAATATTTCATTTTTTTGTCTCATTTTAGCGATAAAATAGGGTAATCGAGACAAAAAATGGTTTGGTGTGTTTGAAATATTTTTTAAGTTGAGACCAGCCATTTATACCAAAATTTGGTTAATTAAATTCACAGGGTCAAAAAAAAGTTTATTTCTTGGGCAACCCCCTTAATTTTTATGTTTGATGATTTGCTTGACAATTATTATAGTTTAACTTAAATTGTGTTTTTTGGAAAAATACCGAGTTTTATGTACCTTTATTAAATTAATATTAACTCGGCCAATTATTGGGCGATTTGAATGAAATATGTCTTATTTTAAAGCTCTTTTAAATCTGTATTTAAATCTGTTAATAACTACAAAACATAATTTCCTATTTAAGGTCTTCTCTTCCCGATTTGGTCATAAATGGTGATGGAGCTAATATGCTCGTTAAAAGATATTTTTAACATTGAAAAAACAAGCCTTTTTAATAAAATGGAAACACAATTATCTATGGTTTTTAGGTATGTGACGGAATATACTTTTGAACCAACAGCTATTAACTAAACCATCTTTTTAAACATAAAAATCAGACTAATTTAATACACAAAACTAATTATTTGGCAGCATTTCAGCAAACTTCTAAGGTATTTTTTATTTATATAAGTATAAAGTATATTTTAAAAAGTATCTGTTTAAAACATCATTAACTTAAAATTTCTATAAATGCTTCAGTGTAAATATACTTTTTTTTTAAATATCGTCCATTTGCCGAATATTTGTCAAATTATTATTTATAGTATTAAAGAGTCTATTAAGTTATCAGATGCAAATAAGCAAGTTGACAATACGGAAACGGTTGATGACATATTAACTACCATCGCATTTAGTTTGTTAATCGTATTAAATCTATGTCCTCTAAACCAGGACCAATTATCGTTGAACTACCAGATGTTCTGAACGAAACCCATTACTTACATTAGCGAAAAAAATAAAAAATTCAGATAGTTACAAAAATGTCTTCATATGCCCAGATCTGACTGAAGCTGAGCAATATCTAAACTATCAATAACGAATGAAGCGTAATAAATTAAATAGTAATATAAATTTAAAAACATCGCCCTTTAGATACGGTATATGAAGCAGCGGAGTTTTTTTTATCTCAAAAATCTTCAAACCACTGTCACGAATCACTACCGTTGCTTTATTATACAACGGTAAAGGTGTACATAACCTGAAAACAAACTATTAACTGTTACTACTTTAATGCAATATCTCTTGATAATAAAATAAACGATTTAAAAGCAATAGCCAGAAAATTAGATTATCATGTTTTTGCTGCCTGCAAAACATGGTTTTGAAATGATTTAGTTTCTAACATTGATGAATATAATTTATATCGCCAAGATCGTTGTGAAGAACGTCGAGGTGGCAGTGTCTACATTACTGACTTATTTAACTCTCATGAGGTTAATCAGTTCCATACAAATCCTCTTGAACAAGTTTGAATATCAGTAAAAGTTAACAATAAACGCATACTTATTGGGTGTATATATAGACCAAATGATGCTAATCTAATAAACTATATCGCTGAATCTTTCAAATTAGCTCATAGCTTAATTAGGAAGCCCTACGATGACTGCTTGATTGTTGGTGATTTTAGTCTCCTGAATATGAAGTGGTCTAAAAATGGTATTAAACCTTTTATTCCAAACAATTCTAACGAGTATGAATTTTGGAACATGTACTAAAACAGCCTCTTTAGACAACACATCACATTCCCTACTTTCCAAACAACTTATGGTTCCCCCAAAAATATTTTGGACGTATTATTTACCTACAACAAAAATTCAACTTAAAATTTTTCTCTTAATGCTATACAAAGGTCACCTTAGTTTTACTTGGAAAGAACTTGCTTAAGAACCCATACCCGAAAACGAGTCTCGATTGTTTAGTTACAGCAAAGGTGATTATAATTCAATATCAAACTTTATTTCATCAATCGATTGGGATATTTTATTTCTACGCAAAAATGCGAATCAAACGTTCAATATATTAATTTCTTATTACCTTACTTATTATCTTATTAATGCTTGCAAATTTTTTATCCTCAAGATTGATAATAAAAAAAAAAAAGTATGATCTTTGGGTTGCTCGACATCTTAAAAGCTTAATCCAATCAAAATTTGGCTTGGTACATCAACATCCGTCAACTGCTCAAATAAATGGAAGAATAAAAATCTTAAAATTGCAATCATCTTAATCGTTCCGTTAAAGCTGAAATATTTAAAAAAAAATATTACATGAAAATGAAGTAATATTAAAATCTCAGAGCAACCCAAAACTCATCTACAAATACATTAACAACCAACTAAAAATTAAAGATAAAATTCGTTCTCTCAAAAATGCTTCCGGGGAAGTTACTGAAACTCTTCCCGATATCCTTGAACTTCTGAAATCTCAATTCAAATCTGTTTACTCTTTAAAGCTCCGAAAATTTTCCATTGTTAAATAACAGTAATGTAAAAACTAAATGCAATTATAATAGCAACTTGGATTTCTCTATTGCAGATATTAATAGTGAACTTACCGATCTAAACATGCAATCATCCAATTCGTCCGTGAAATCTCTAACTCTTTCAAAAATTCACAATTCACTTTAGGTATTTTTTTGGATTTATCAAAAGCATTTGATACAGTAAATCATGGCATTTTGATTCATAAACTTAAATATTATGGAGTGGATGGCCTAATTTTGAAATGGTTTAAAAGTTATTTAACAAACTGAAAACAATTTGTTTCTTTAAACGACCCTTATCAAAATATATTTTTATTTTGCATAAAGCTTTTAATCTTTAAGTATTATGTTTACGGATGATACTAATTTATTTTTATCTTATAACAATATTATTAAACTCTTCACTACTATGAATGAAGAACTCAAAATAATTTCTAGCTGGTTCAAATGCAATAAATTTACCCTAAATATTAAAAAAACAAAATGGATTTTTTTTCATTCGATAACTAAAAAACGTTATTAACCCCTAACTCTACATTGAATATTTATTGACCAAATTAAAATAAAAAGGGATTGCACCACTAAATTTTTAGGCATGTTCCTTGATGAGACATAACATAAAAGCAACTTAATACACTGTTAAAAATTTCCGTTAAAAAAACGGAAATTTATTCCGTTATTTCAATGGAAAATACCCGTATGTCCATATATGGATGTATCCATCGATTATGTACGGAAATTTTCCTAAATTTTCAAATACGGAAATTTCCGTTGTATTTATATAGAAAATACATGTTGAAGATTTTTAAAAGTTATTTTTATGTACGCATTTATCTCCAAAAATAAGTTCTGAAGCTTCACCTGCAGGGCAAAGAAAGTTCACCAGGCATTTTAATATAAACTGTTCTGTTCTTTTTAATTTTAAAATTACATGAGCTTTATTTGGTCCCTGGGTTGCTTAGAACGAGACTATGTTTAGTAGGGTTCTTGACACAAGACTTGTGCATTCTTAGTTCAATTTTGAGTGATTTTAAATTTATGGAAGTGCACTCACATAACATGTTATATATAAAATGGATCATTTCAAAGCCAAGGAAAAAAAGTTCACATGTTAAAATATGTAGCTTAAAACAAATAAATTTTAAAATAGTACTACTTAAGCACTAGTGCTTTTGTATGATAAGACCGATGAATTTCTCATTGTTTTAAAAACTTTTTATAACAACTTACATTTTTATTAATATTTAATTACAATATCTTTATAAATAAGATATTTAAGTTATCTACAAGTAAATATTAAAAAAAAAATTTAAAAACAAATTTATAAAGATTACCCCAGAAATTACAACTATGATTAGAATACATTATTAAATTTATTTGTTTATAATATTCATTCACGATAGTCATGCAGAATAGTAAAATTCTATATAAAATAAATACATCTGCTATCATTTTTCTTCATTATTTCTGATTGTTTTTAGAAAAGGTTTGATCAGTTCACTAAAAGATTTTGAAAATTGTATGTAAAACTAAATCAGTTTTACATACAATTTAAATACAAAACATACAGTTTTGATCAGTTCACTAAAAGATTTTGAACGTAAACCTTATTTCTAGCAGTCCAACATTGTAAAAAGGCTATATATAGTAAGTTATTGTTGATACTATAGAATCAAGTGATGCTCTATAGTATGGATTAAAAATAAAAAAGGTAATTTCCAACAAATAAATAAAATGTGAAGGTCTTAAGTTATTGCTTTAAAGGTATTGTTTGTTTTGTCTATTGTTGTTAAATCATTCTGGATTTGTATTTAATATTTTTCTCAAAATTCAAGTGCTTCGGTGTATCAGAATAACTTCCAGAAATGAAAATATGATGCATTTTTAGTTAGAAAAGTATTTAGTCATTTAGTATATAATATAATAAATTTAAGTTGTAGGTGTAAGGCTTGAATGTTCTTCGTATTTTAGTATGCATATCTCTTGTAGAGTAAATGCTATGAAGTATTTATTTATTTACTAAAGTGATTTTGAGATTTATTACTTTAAATGATGGTTTTATAGTACATTTATTTTTGTTGAACTTATCACATGTAAACATCATCCTAAGATCTTAGCTTAGTTTGCTTACCTTTTATTTATATATATATATATATATATATATATATATATATATATATATATATATATATATATATATATATATATATATATATACATACATACATACATACATACATACATACATACATACATACATACATACATACATACATACATACATACATACATACATACATACATACATACATACATACATACATACATACATACATACATACATACATACATACATACATACATACATACATACATACTGTTGTGTTTTGATTATTTTAGATTATGTTTTTATGTTTTGATTATTATGATTATGTTTATTTTAGAGTAGAAAAACTTAAGAATTAAAATATTGTAGTTCTTTATACAAGTGCTTCAATTTTCTACTCTTATCAAAATAAAATATGGATAGAGCTCTAAGACCTTCTCGTTTGGATACATTACCGAACTCACCTTCGGCAACAAAATTATTTAAACATTGGCTCAGAACATTTGAATATTATCTTGATGAACTCCCTCAAGAACTCAATAAGTTAAAAATCCTGACTAATTTTGTTGTGCCCGATGTTTATGAAATAATAAGCGAATGTCCAAATTATGAAGCAGCAATACAAGCTTTACAATCTGTGTACATCAAACCATCAAATGAGGTTTATGCACGACACCTCTTGGCAACTCGTAAGCAACAGCCAGGAGAAAGTTTTGATGAGTATTTACACGCTCTTAAAGTTTTAGCAAAAGAATGTAACTTTAAACAGGTGTCTGCTATTGAATATCGCGATGAATATATTAGAGATGCATTTATAACAGGGATAAATTCACAGGTTGTCAGACAGCGACTACTAGAAAACAGTACAATAAGTCTGGATGAAATATTTTCAAAAGCTAGAACCTTGGAATCAGCGCAGAAAAATGCTGAAAATTACCTCCAGTATAATACATCAGATACAACAGTAGCTGCAATAACAAAAAAGCCAAAGCAATTTAACTCAAATTCTGTTTCAAATTGCTGGAACTGTGGGAATCAAAGACATGCTAAAGCTGTCTGTCCAGCTAGAGAGTCGATTTGTTTTAAATGTGAGAAAGTTGGTCATTTTGCCAAGTTATGTAAATCTTCTAAACTTACAACAGCAGGGATGAATCTTGTTGATCAACCTTTAAACTCATACAATCCTTCACTCACTTGACTAGACTACTCTGAACATAAAACTAATTTAAAGAACATTTCTGCTTCCATTTCACCTTTGACTAAATCAACAATTGGCATGTTGGTTAATGGTTCATTCGTAAATGCTCTCATTGACAGTGGTAGCACTGATAGTTTTATTCACCCTCGATTGGTACAAAAACTAAACCTAACAGTTCATAGACAAAACCAAAAACAGGTATCTATGGCTTCATCATCTTTATCTAGTACAGTTTGTGGAGTAGTTTTTGTCAATATTTCAATAAAAAATGAGCATTATAAACTAGTAAAACTTAACATCTTAAATGAGTTATGCATGGATGTTATTCTGGGTCTCGATTTTCAAAAACAACACAAAGCTGTAACCCTTAAGTTTGAAGGAAAAAGACCCCCACTATAAATTTGTGGTTTGTCGAAGTTGAATGTATCTCCCCCTAGTTTATTTGGCAATTTATCGCCTAACTGTAAACCAATAGCTTCAAAATCTCGTCGATATAGCAAAGAAGACCAATTATTCATTGAAATGGAAGTACAACGTATGCTTAAAGAGGACATTATCGAACATTCAAATTCTCCCTGGAGAGCTCAGGTAGTTGTAACTAAAGGAGAACGCTCTAAGAAAAGATTAGTTATTGACTACAGTCAAACAATAAATAAGTATACTCAACTAGACGCTTACCCATTACCAAGGATTGATGATCTGGTAAACAAAATTGCTCAATACAAAATATTTAGTACAGTTGATTTGAAATCAGCCTACCATCAAATTCCAATTACCAAAAATGATAGAAAATTTACAGCTTTTGAAGCAAATGGGAGGTTGTTCCAATTTAAGCGAATGCCTTTTGGAATTGAAAATGGGGTTGCTTGTTTTCAACGTACCATAAACGAATTTATAGAAAAGGAAGGACTTTTAGATACTTATGCTTATCTAGATAATGTGACAATATGTGGTAAAGCCCAAGAGGAGCATGATCTTAATCTGGAAAAATTTCTCAAGTCAGCTAAAAATATAAATCTTACTTATAATCATGATAAATGTAGCTTTTCCCAAGATAAAATTTGCATTCTTGGTTATCTTATAGAAGAAGGAAAACTCAAACCAGATCCCAGTCGTCTTCAACCTATGAAAGAAATGCCTCCTCCTCATGATGCTAAATCTATGAAGCGTATCATCGGACTATTCTTATACTACTCTAAATGGATTCCAAACTTTTCCGATAAGATAGCTTCTCTTACCAAAAACACCAAGTACCCATTAGATCATCAGTGTGTAAATGATTTCAATCAACTCAAACAAGACATTGCAAATGCTGTGACAGATTATGTGGACGAAAATGTTCCATTTGAAGTAGAAACGGACGCATCTGACATTGCTATAGCTGCAGTTCTTAATCAAAATGGCCGCCCTGTAGCTTTCTTTTCAAGATTACTTCAAAAATCTGAACTCAAACATCCCTCTATTGAGAAAGAAGCTTGCGCAATAATAGAAGCAGTCAGACATTGGAAACACTACCTTACTGGACGCCATTTTAAACTTATTACTGATCAGCAACCTGTATCCTATATCTTCGAAAAGCAACATAAATCAAAGATTAAAAATGATAAAATTTATCGATGGAAAATTGAACTATCGTGCTATCATGACATTGTTTACAGGGAAGGGAAACTAAATATTCCAGCTGACACATTTTCTAGAATACATTGCTCAGCAATAAACACTAACAACTTAATTCAGCTTCATCAATCACTCTGTCATCCTGGAGTAACTAGGTTTTATGCTTTTATTAAAAACCGTAATTTACCTTTCTCAATTGATGATGTTAAACGAATAACTAATCAGTGCAAACTATGTTGTGAATGTAAGCCTAGATACTACAAACCATTAAAATCTAATTTGATAAAGGCGACACAACCACTGGAACGTTTGAACTTAGATTTTAAAGGACCCCTTCCTTCGGAAACTAATAACAAGTATTTTTTAACCATAATTGATGAGTATTCTCGTTTTCCTTTTGCAATCCCGTGCCCTGATATTTCAGCTCAGACTGTAATTAAGTGTTTGTCACAAGTATTCTCGATTTTTGGTTTGCCAAGTTACATCCATTCCGATAGAGGTTCAGCCTTCATCAGTAAAGAATTAAAACAATACTTACTAGAGAAAGGTATTGCGACAAGTCATACTACAGCATATAATCCACAAGGGAATGGACAAGCCGAAAAGTATAATGGAACTATAATGAAGTCTATTGAGATTGCTACTAGACAACACAATTTACCCATCAAAGCTTGGGAAAAAGTATTGCCAGACGTTCTCCATTCTATAAGATCCTTAGTAAATACTAAAACAATGGAGACACCTCATGAAAGAATGTTTAAGCACCTTCGTAAAACAGCCTCTGGATGCACTTTACCTTCATGGTTAAGTCATCCTGGACCAATACTAATAAAAAGACATTTACGTAATAATAAGTATGAACCACTGGTAGACGAAGTGCAACTCATAGATGCTAATCCTCAATATGCTCACATAAAGTATCCAGATGGAAGAGAAACCACAGTTTCCCTAAGACACTTAGCTCCAACAAGTTCTGCTCCGATCATTGATCAAACAAACGATATTGAACCTTCACCAGAGAATGCCTTTAATAATATTAAACCTTCACCAGAGAATGCTTTTAATAAACCTTCTTACCCCTATAAACCATTAACACCTGAGAAATATGGACTTACCAATACCAATCCTGAAAACTTTCCTAACCAGCCTCCCCTTTATCAACCTCCGCCAGCTGAAAATCTTGTCAATGATGCTTGTCCAATCAGTCCATTGTTATTAATAACACCTGGAAAAGACACACGTAGATCCTCAAGAGCAATTTGTCGACCATTACGACTTATAGAAGAAGATACATGAAAAACCTTGTTTGTATTATAGAGTATTCTGTTTGTATTATGGCTGCAGAGAATGTTGTGTTTTGATTATTTTAGATTATGTTTTTATGTTTTGATTATTATGATTATGTTTATTTTAGAGTAGAAAAACTTAAGAATTAAAATATTGTAGTTCTTTATACAAGTGCTTCACATACATACATACATACATACATACATACATACATACATACATACATACATACATACATACATACATACATACATACATACATACATACATACATACATACATACATACATACATACATACATACATACATACATACATACATACATACATACATACATACATACATACATACATACATACATACATACATACATACATACATACATACATACATACATACATACATATAGTATATGTATATATACATATGTATTTATATAAAAAACATAGTTTATGCACACATATATTATATGTGTGTGTGTATAAACTATGTATTTTTATACAAATAAAATTTAGGAATGTTTTACTTGTTATTTCAAAATTGCATCTTATATTTCTTTCTTATTTATTATTTTAGTGTTTTAGATATTTTATCCCAAAAATTTATTTAAATTGCACAATTATTTATATATTAGTATTTATAGTTAAAGATATAATTAAGCAAAATTTAAAAATATGAAATGTTTTTAACAATATCTTAAAATATTTTAAAATCTGCAACATAAAATAAAACAATGTTTTCTAGATCTGATAGCAATATATGAAGGATCACACTCTCTATTTTCTGAAACCATCTGATTGCACTTCAATTGCAGGATATATGATTGCCTATGGAATCAATTAGAGTTAATTGGAAATGAGCAAGTTGTGCTGATGTAGGAGTCACTGCATACTCTATATGTAGATACATTCATACGTAAAGAAAAAGAGATAAAAGTATATATTTTCTTTTTAGAAGAAAATTTTTTTTTCATTGAAGTTCTAACAAAGTAATGTGAAAAAAAAAATTTAAGAAGAAAAAAGATATTTTAAAACAGTTTCTAACTAATGCCAAGTAATCCATAAGATTTAACTAATAAATCTTGAACAATAAATCTTTAACTGATGAAAAGTATTACAAGTAGCATTTCTTCACAGCAAAATCTTAAATCTTAGTCCATATTTTAAGACATTTAGTTCTTTAAACAAGAAATATTTATCTTGTTTAAGAAATAAATTTCTTATCCCCCAATTTGTTTCTTAAAACAAGAAATATATTACTTGTTTTAAGAAATAAATTACAGTGTAGGAAATTTTTTTCTTGCTTTAAGATTTACAGCAATATTGTTAATCTAGTGTTTATAGTTTAAGAAATATATTTCTTGTTTTAAGAAATGAATTGCAGGATAGGAAGTTTATTTCTTAAAACGAGCAATATATTTTTTGTTTTAAGAATTGAATGTCTTAAACTCCGGACAAAGATTTACAATTTTGCTGTATTTATATTTTCATTTGTTATTTCACTCATTTGTATTAAAGCATTTATATTTGTGTTGTTAGGTATATGGTTGGCTATAATACGGAAAGTTTAAAAAGTTAAAATCCACAAAGCATAAAGTATAAATATGGAATCTGGAAGCACTGAAAAAGCATTGTATTGAATCTGGATACTATGTAGAGAGAAAAATAGTAAATGTATATATATATATATATATATATATATATATATATATATATATATATATATATATATATATATATATATATATATATATAAGTGTAATAATAATATTTATATTTTAATAAAAAGTTAAAGAGTTCGTTTAATTTTTTTAAACTAATTTTTATTATATTATATTAATAATGTTTTTATTCTTATTTTTAAACTGATAATTTTGCTTGTGGTCTACAATTTGATGAATTTATTTATGGTCCATCATATCAAGAACACAAGATACGATCATAATGTTAATAGACTACTGGTGTTGATTCTAAGGTAAAAACAAAATTTTCAAAGCAGCTAAAGTTTATATTATAAGCATATAAAATCTTCGAAAAATGCTTATGCGAAAGCTTATACAATAATAGGTAAGCTTAAAAAAATTTGAAAAGAAAAAATATGATTATGCAAAAAGTAAAAGAAGGCTCACAATATATGCTTATCTTTCATAATTTCACAGATTTTAATTTATAATCTGTCATGATTATGTAATTTATTTTGTGTTTAGAGATATGTTTGGCTATAATCAAGAGAATGCGAGAAAAAACGCAAAAAGAAAGAAAGATAACAGTTATTTGTTCTAAAAGCATATATATAATATCTATATATATATATATATATATATATATATATATATATATATATATATATATATATATATATATATATATATATATATATATATATATATATATATAAATTTTTATTTAACTTTTTTTTATGCAATGTTTAGAGCAACTTATGACATTAATAATTGCAGAATATATTTATGTTATTAATTTTTTTTTTATCGTTTAAGGAATACATTTTTAGAAGAGTTTTTTTGTAAAGTAAATTTTGCGTTTTTTAAGGAAATTTCCGGCAGCAGATTTTCCAGAAAGTTTCCGTTGTTTTACGGAAAAATAAAGTGTTGAAGGAAATATCCGTTTAAATACGGAAATATCTGTTATTACGATGATAGATATTTTCCGTAATTTGTACGGAAATTTCCTTCAACACTTTATTTTTCCGTAAAACAACGGAAACTTTCTGGAAAATCTGCTGCCGGAAATTTCCTTAAAAAACGCGATATTTTTTTAACGTTGTATGTTGCTTTTATGTTATGTTCTCATTTTCAACTTTAGTACCAACATAATCAATATTATTGATTACGTTCTAAAATTTCCAAAATTATTGAAATTCTTTATAAGGTCAGAATCTATATAAATAAAAAAGTTTTATTCCAACTTTATTATGGATTCATTCATAGCTATATGAGTTATGCAAATATTGCTTGAGCAAGCACTGAAAAAGTTACAATCTCTCTATCACCGTCAGAAACATGGTATACGTGTAATTAATTTTGCTGGTTGTTTTTCTTACTCTAAACAACTTTTTTCTGAAATGAGAATATTTAATATTTACGAACCTAATATTTTTAATATTTTATATTTGTATAATAAATATTTTTAATGATTTAATTACCTTGAAACCTACCAATAAATAATCTCTAAGAAATAACAACCTTCTATATGAGCCTTTTTGTGGAACAAATTTTAACCAATTTTGCATTGATTATCGTGCACCCCATTTTCGGAATAAAATTGTTTTGCCTAATTTTAATTTTTATCTATCTACTTCTTTGTATCTTTTTAAAATTAAGCTGAAAAATCTTTTACTCTCCCGTATTATCAAAATTTGACAATAATATTCATATTTTGGAAATACTAAACTTTATTACCTACGCTACAAAGTCATATATGTATGTTTGTTTCATTTTTATTTTGTTGTACTTATAGTATAACTTTATAAACTAATATTTTGTTTACACTAGACGATAATGTATGACGATAAGATCTTACTGATCTTTTTTCTGGAATAGTACTAACTCTCTGGAAATTTGTAAATATTAGTCCGGTCCATAAAAAAAGGAAGACAAACTATTTCCTGAAAACATCGACCTATTTCACTAACCTCGGTTGCGTGCAAAATCTTTGAAAAAACTGTAAAGAATAAAATCTTGAAGCACATCAACGATAACATTCTGCTCTCTACAAATCAACATGGCTTCCTTCATCATAAATCTTGCGTACCAATCTAATAGAGACTTTTGAAATTATTTCGTATTGCCTAGCATCGCACCAGTTTATAGATGTAATCGACCTCGACTTTGCTGAAGCTTTTGATTTCATACCTCACAACAGACTTATTTTAAAATTAAACCATTCGAAATAAACGGCAAACTACTACAATAGATTAATTCCTTTTTAGTAGATAGAAAGCAACGCGTTACAATAAACAGTACTAGCTCTTTCCAGGTTGATGTTCTTAGTGTTCCTCAAGGTTTTGTTCTCGGCCCGCTCTTCTTAATTTTTTTTCACAAACGATCTTGCGCAACTTACTGAGACTTCTAAAATATTTGCCGACAACACTAAACTTTTTTCTAAAACTTTATGTTAGACTAATTTTGTTGATCTGCAGGATTGTCAATGCTTAGTATACGATTAGTCAAACACTTGGTTACTTGAATTAAACATTTCAAAATGCAGTGTTTTCCATTATGGTTAAATCAATCCTATGTACTGCTACTTTTTGCAAAATATCCAAGGTATAAATAAAAGCCTAAGAAGTTCTCCTAAAGAGCGTTATTTAGAAGTCATTTTTACATCTAACCTCAAGTAGAACACACATATTTAATCAGTTGTCTCCAAATCTCTACAAATTCTTGGTATGCTAAAAAACACGTTTACCATTATTGATAAAAAAATAACTTACCATTATTGATAACAAAATATAAAAAGTGTTTATAAGACCATACCTTGAATATTTAGTGTCTGTTTGGGCCCCGTATTTAAAAACTAACGTAACTTTAGTTGAATCTGTTTAACGTAAAGCAACAAAATGGGCTTTAAGCTTGGGAAATCTTCAATACAACGAAAGACTAAAAAGACTAAATCTATCATCACTTGAGTTTCGGCGCCTACAATCCAATCTTACCCAAATCTGTAAACTAATACATTGATTTGATATAATTAATAATATATATCAACCAAAATCACGTAGTCACCGTCTAAAAATAAGGCGTGAATATGTTCCAAACTGTCTAGCTAGACACAACCAACTATGTAATAGATCAGCAAAATACTGGAACGAACTACCTAAGCAAGTAACTTTCTACTCAAAAGTACTTTCTTTCAAAATAGACTATATCACTGGTTGGTAATAAAATTCGGAACAAATATTTATAAAACTGGTTGTTTATAGAAAGATGTTTTCCCTGCTCGCTGTATGTATATATTGTATGTATATTTTATGGCTGCAACTATAATAATGGTAGTAGCAATAATATTAATAATAGTAATAATAAAAATAAATTGAAAATGACGGTAATATTTTTTTTCTATAAAGATGTTTAGAAATAATAGTAATTAACATTAGACATGTAGTTCACATGTCAGTGACATGCAGTTTTAAAGTATAACCAAAAGCATAAACATATTTGAGAGATTTAGTAGAATTTTATTTTAATCCATGTCTTAATTTAATATAATACATTTAATTCCTCTGCGGAGTTATTTTTGCGTATAATCACCATGGTTATTTTTGAATATAAGAATTAGGAATTTGTATTGATAATAAAAAAAAAACACATAGCACTGGTTGATCAAAAAAATGAGATTTTCGTGGCAAAAGTTTTTAATCGATTTTTAAAGCTTCACCACTGTCACTGAATCAAATAGTTTTGTTATTATCATAATTTCAGCAGTTACTTAAAATGTTTCAGCTTATCAAAGAAATTTACTTTACTAAATCAAGGAATAATAACCAACTTTATTATCTCATGAGATGATGAGATAATGAAGTGGATTATGATTTTTTTTTTTTTTTTTGATTTAATAAAGTAAATTTTTTTGAAAATTTTGATTCATTATGTGTTTATGTTGTATTTTGTACACAAAAAATTATTTTACTTGTGGTTTTATTTTATGTAAGAACCATGCAATTGTGAAAATTTTATTTTAAAATCTTAGAAAAAGAATTTATAACAATGAAATTCTTACTAAAAATCTAAAAATGGTGAGAGTATAACTTAAATAAATATAACTTAAATAACTTCAAGTTTCAAATAAGTACAAAATTAGAAATAAAGTAATGTTTGTATCATGTTTTTATAATTTGATGTTTTATCCAAAAATACTCACAATTATTTTAAATTTATAGCAATAAAATTCTATATAAATACACTCATATATGTATATACCAAATAAATACTCATATATGTATATACCAAATATAATATATATATATATATATAAATATATATATATATATATATATATATATATATATATATATATATATATATATATATATATATATATATATATATATATATATATTATATTTGGTATATACATATATAAATGTGTTTTGTACTGCTAATAAATAAAATTTTCTGTAATAGATATTAAAATTATTTTAAAAAATTCGTGCAAACAATATGTAAAAGTTAATATAAATAGGTACGCGGAAATCGCGAGATCTGGAGCCGATATCCGAGTTAAAAAATTTAAATCCACAAGCCACTGCAAGTCTTAGGCTGTTACAAAAAGAGATCAGATTAAAAACCGACGCTTGTTCTAAGCAATCAAAAAGTGAAGATTTTTTGTCAAGATAAGAGTATAAAGTTGAGTTCTTAGCTAATAGAGGTACTTTAGATGTAAAATTTTCATGAAGATTGTTATTGTAGATAAGAAACATAACAGGAGCAAAGACAGAACTTTGTTGTGCCCTTAAAGTTAATTGAAGTAAATTGGAATGTGGGCCTTCAAAAATAACTTTAATTCTGCAGTTAGAAAGAAATAATTTATTAATCTCAAATACTTTATATTAAGAAACTAATAATTGAGTGAAGGCTAGTTGTAGTATAGTTGGGAAGTATTTTGCTAGAGTTTTGAAAAAAAACAACTTGTTTAACACTTTATAAAAGTTTAGCTAAAACTGTAGAGAGTTCGGGAGAACAGTTTTTTAAAACTGTGATGGAAATCTTGTTTGGAGCACAAACTGTAGAAGTGTTCAATTGATAATTAACTTTAGCATTAAAAAGCCATAGTGATTTTAATGTTTAACAATGGGTTAATCTGTTTAACTGGCAGGAAGAGTGTGGCCATTAAATTCAAGAGTTGAATTAGAATAAGATTTTTTTGCAAAAAACTCTACCTTATTCTGCAAAGAAGTAAAAAGTAAGACCCATGAATTAGAGATTAAAAGTGAATTAGTGAATTAAAAGTGATTAAAAGTGAATTAACTAAAAAAATGTTGAAGACCAAAAGTCTTTAGATCCTAACATCTGATTTAAGTAAATTTTAAATGACATAACTTAAAATCAGACAGGACCTTTTCGCATTGACTTCTTGGAATAATAAAAGGGCATTTCTTTATAAGAGAAATGTTCTTGTAAAAAAGAAAAAAATAATAATTACTGTTTAATAAAGCAACTGCTTAAGATTATAGAAAATGCGGAGTAAAATGAGCCTTGACTTAATATTGAAGAGAAAGAATAAAAGCTTCCAAGCTTTTATTCAAAAAGGAATAAAAGCTTCCAAGATGCGCTTTATGCATACATATTGTGGGGTTTAAACATATATTTTTGCTACTTATTTAGAGGCTAACAAACAATATCCTTTTATGTTTGAATAAACTTTAGTATTTATTGGTATTTGCCTAAATAGATGATCAGATGATTGTGTGGTGTGATTTTAACACGAAAAGAAAAGGAGACATAGTCTTAAGTAGAAAAAAGCATCCTATTAAAGGTTTGTTAGAAAAGATTTAAGTAATTTAGGTATCAGCATATTGAGTGTCTATATAGAAGTAAAAAAACTTAAAGAGAGAGTGCATTATATATTGTATTAATGAGGTTTAGTTAAAGAAATTTCTTTAATAATCTTGATATTTGAATTTTCTAGTTTGAATTTTGCTGGTGATCAACTTATTTAGTTCTTTGCCAGAAATTATCCTTGAAAAATGCAGGAAGATTTAAATGTTGATACTACTGACAAACTCTGTTCTGCCAAAGAAAAAAAATCACGCCAATATGATATCGATATTGAATAATTATGACTTGAGCTATAATTATTTATTTTATATCATAATTTTATTTGTATACTTAAAAGTTAGTTTTTGTTAAATAAATTTAGTATAGAAATTTAAATTATATTTTGCGATTTTTTTTATTTATTTTTGTGTATCTAATTCCTTATCTCTCTTAGCTGGTTCTTTAATCAAAACATTTGATAAATATCATAAATGTTCCTCATAAATGTTTGCTGGCACCTCATAAATGTTTGCTGGCACCTCATAAATGTTTGCTGGCACCTCATTAATGTGTTCTAAATAATAAAATAACACTAGATTTAAAAATGTGTTAAACTAAAAATATTTTTATGGCTTGCTACAGATCCTCAAACATTAAACGGGTCCCTCGAACATTAAACGGGTCCCGGATATTATTTAAAAAAAAAAATGTTAAAATAGAACTTTAAAACTTCGATTTTGATAGAATAATTTTTTAGAGTATCAATTTATAAGAAACCAAAAAATTTGACCCATTTTGAAACAACCTGATTTTGAGAAGTTTAATTAAAAAAAAATACAATTAATAAAATGATATTTAAATAATTAATAAAAGTACTATCTTGTGCTTATTTGGTTTTAAATGGTGTTGCTTGTTAAATTTAGTCAGTTTAGCTTCGCTCTGAATATATAGTAAACTCCCGGTTATTGGAACTAGTACTTATTCGAATTTCCTGCTTATTCGAAGAAATTTTAATTCTGAACAAAAGAAAACAGTTCTGACAAAGAAAAATATCTGGCTCTTAAAGATTTAGAAAATAGATTAACTAAAAAAAATGTTGCAAAAAAGTTCAATGTTCCTCAAAACACTTTATCTCACTGGATTACGCATAAAAAGATATAATTAGCAAGTATGAGTCAGGTCAATTTGGAGACAAAAGTTAAGTTTGGGAAAGCATGATTCCATTAATAAAGCTGTACATAAATGGTTTATGAGCGCACGTGAACGAAATGTACCCGATTGGTGGACACATCATTAGAGAAAAAAGCTTTAGGGTTTGGTTTATTTTATCAACAGCCACCAATTTCTTATTCATTATAAAAAAAATCGACGAAAAATCAACGACACTTATAAAATAAAAAAAAATCTAAAATTTAAAAAATGCAACAATAACGAAAATTTATATTAGGCAGCCTTTACAAATGTTTTTTAACAAAAGTTAACATAAAAAACATTAACAATTTTTATTGAAAAAATTCAAATGTCAATTTTATAAAGGAAAAAGAATATTATGTTAAATATTATCCTGCTTGTTCATTCTCTTAACTTTTAACTCTGAAACCTAGAACGAACCTAGACGAACAAGGCCGCTGCGCGGAGAAACAGGTTGACATACAAAAAACGTCTAATCAGGCCCGCCCAGAGCTTTTGTGATGCCCGGGTCCAAAAGTTTAATGGATGCCCTATCATACTTCAGGTCTTAAAATAGCAAATAAATTAATATAGTTTACTTTCATAAAAAACCTAAAATCACATTTAATTTTGGTTTGCAAAAACAAACTATGATAAAATCAATTCTTAATTGATAAACACATCTTCCGGGCCTTCTTAGCAACAAAACTTGAAATAACTTCTTCATAATTAACGTTAATGGCTAAATCTGATTCGATTGAAAGGATCATCAAGTAGCACAATCGCTCCTGGCCCATTGTGGAACGAAGATAATCTTTGATAATAGCTAACTTGCTGAAAGATCTTTCTCCTTCAGATGTTGAAACGGGCAATGTTAGAAAGATTCTAAGAGAAACACACACTTGCTGAAATATTGAATACAGCCCCTTTGCATAAACTTCATTTAGAAGTTCGACAGGCTTTTCGCTGGCTAGAATATTTCTTCTTACGGAAAAAAAATGCCGAACTTCATCAGAAAATTCGTTTTTACATAAGTCTTCTGGGTAAAGTTTAGCCAGATTCTCAGCTTTTAAACCTAGTTCTTGGTCTGTTTGAGATTTCTGTAAAGACCAAAGGAAGGAAAACTTGCTACATTTCTTGCTAGTCAGATTGTCGAGTGCAACATTGAAGACATTACACTCAAAGTTTTTTGATGCTTCTTTGTGGTTGTAACCAGCAGTTTCATCTGGGATGATCTTTTTTCGCGTTCTCTTCACAGTAAACATTATTTTATCAAATTTCAAGTTCTTTGCAACTTCTGTTGCCTCTATCAAAATCAGGTCCCAAGACAGACGGATTTAATCCAGATCCATCAAAAGGCCATTTAGAATCTTTACTTTATCATCGAAAGTGAGTTGAGTGGATTGAAGCAGAAGACTCACGTTGTTAACTGCCATCAAACATTTAAACCAAAAAGTAGTGAAAACAGCAAATTCAAAAGAATTCATCTATTTAATAAGATAATGCACTTCATTACTACTTTCGCCTGGGACGTCTAACTCTTTTAGATGATGTAATGATTCCAAGATCTCTCTTGGCTTTTTTGCTTGTGGCTTAACTGATTCAATCCTTGAACTCCATCGTGTAACAGAAAGTTTATGTAATAATTAGCCTGTCTCCTCCTGAAGAATTTTCCAACAAACTGGGCTGCTGCTGAACAGATTGTATAGCTTTTGAATACTTCCAAAATAGGATTTTGCAGGAGCCGATGATTCAATAGCGTGTACTGCACATAAGTTCAAACTGTGAGCAGAGCAAGGAATGAAAATTGCTTGTGGATTATTCTGTCTTATCAACGCTTGAACTCCATTGTAAATACCTGCCATATTAGCGCCGTTGTCGTAGCCTTGACCGCGACAATTTTTTATGTCGAGCTCATTCTCTTCCAACACATTCAATATCAACTTTGTTATATCAGATCCCTTCTTCTTTTCAAGTTCTTCTAGCTTAAGGAATCTTTCTTTGACCTCCCACAGCTGATTATCATTGAAACGCAAAAAACGAAAAACAAAAGTTATTTGCTCGTTGTGGGACGAATCGGGAGTGCTGTCCGTGATGATGGTGAAATATATTTTTTGATTTCTCGAATAACTTCTCGAACCACTAATTTGTCGCATTCCTTGATAAATTCATTTTTTGATTTCCAGGATAAATAATGAGCTTGCATGCGTTTTTCTTTTTCTTGGTGATTAGCAATAAGATGCATATGATCTTGTAATGTTTTGTTGTGGCGAGCAATTAATTCGAGCGCTCCAAGGAAGTTTCCATTCCCATTTTTGAACAACTTTTGATTGGATCCTAATTACAAACAAAAAATAATCAAAATAGTAATCCATATTTATATCCAATTAAAACTTGTAATTTTGATTTTTAAAATACAAATAAAATAATGCAAAATATAATTTAAAATTTAAAAACAATATTCTTACCCCTAAAAGCTAAGTTCCTTGAAGCTAGAAAAATTGTGACGTCAAGAATGCATTGTAAAATTACTTTCCATCGCTTTGTTTCATCTCCAATTTGTTTTTCTAACTAATGCTCAATGGACTTTTGACTTTTCAAGTGAATCGTAGCTGTTTTCCATTGGAGATAACAGTTACGGCGAAAATCGCTTTGTTGATGACTTTTAACGCGATCTGAAAGTTTTCTCCAATTTCCATGTTTACATCCATTCCAAGACAACAAACTGGATTGAACACCGGGTCTGGTTAAGTTAGGCGATCCAAAAAGGGAGCAAGGGAAAGAAAAGAGTGATGCCACAGCCTTACTCCAAATGAACCAATCTCTTCTAACTTTTTCTCCGTTTCTTTGTTCCTCTAAAAAGATATAAGTAGGGAATTTGCGTTCTTTTTGATCTCTTGGAAAATTGCTAGGATTTGAAGAAGGTCCCATCAGAATTATATTCGTTCGATCAGTGTCTGATATTGATTTCCATAGTGCAGGATCGTTAGAGATTGGTATAGAAAGATCACTTTTATAAATTTGTTGGTCATTGTGACAATCAAGTACAAAATCCAACTGATCCTTTTTTAAATGTGATGATGTTTTTTGGGAGTCATCGATGTCATCGGCAAGAAAAAGTTTGTCAGAATTATGGTCTGGCAACTCATTAGAGTCATTGATACCGATCTCAATATCATTGAACTATAAAGAAGTATTAAACAGAATTATTCTAATTATTTTTTCATGAACGTCACAAGATTTAAAAATAGTTTAACTACCTGCTTGCATTTATCTTCGATTTTTGTCCAACGAACGCAATCTAAAAGCGTTCGTTTGTTTTTGCTTTCGTTTTTTTCCCGAATCATCGCTCTTTTTCTCCCAGCAGCTCCAGACAGCTGGTTCAATCGTGGAGGTCTTTGATTATTCATGCTAAAACTTATGACGATACAAAGAATTTTAACTTTTTAAATTTTAAAAATTAAAAATTTTATAATACTTTGGTGTTATTGATTGCAGAGAAAAAGTCAGTACTTACAATTAAAATATCCACTGAAGATAAGTTTCTTGTCAAAATATAGTCGGAACGAAATGCAAGCGAGTCAAAAATATACATATGCTCAAAAGTATCCACAGGAACGCAAGGTTTAAGCAAAAATAAGTTAAACTATTAGAAGTTAGACTTTTACAAACGTTGAATGAGAAAATTTTTTTTTTAACGCTTTTTATTCTATCATGCGAACAAAAGGCCAATGAAAACGCGTATGTTCAAATGGATAATGAAAACCTTGTAAAGTAATAATTATCCTATTTTAAATGCAAACAAAGTTTAAAAGGAGAAAGAAATTAATACACAAAAATTGCTTAATCTTTAAATACGTTATCAGCTAAATTTTTTATCATTTCCATAATTTTTTTTTAAGGCATGTGATGCCCATAGACTGTGATGCCCGGGGCAAACAACTTCAATTGCCCCCCCTTCTCTTGGCGGCCCTGCGTCTAATATATTTTATAATTATTTACCTTTTTTAATTGAATTTTTTTTTTTTTATTTGTCATCACTTTTTTAACAAATCATAACTTTTTTACAAAAACGTAAAAGATATGACTGAAGCAAGCAGAGGACGATGGTCTTACCATCATGTTAATTTCAGTTATATTTTACAATCAATAAAGTAAAAAATTTAACAACCACAAATTATAAATTATTTGTTGCAAATATAATATATGTTATATTCATAAAAATGCATTTACTTGTATTTATATTTATAATGATACATTTACTTCGCCAATTTATTTATGCGGGTAGTACAATATATTATACTACCCGTATAAATAAAATAGCAAGTAAATGTATCATTATAAATATAAATACAAGTTATTAAAATTTAATTCAAATAAAATAAAAAAAAATCAAATTTAAACCTTTCTAAGATTTAAAACTTTTTAAACTTTTCAACGCTCAAAAGTTTAAAACGTTTAAAAGTATTGAGTCAATAGTATTGACTTTAAAAAACCGTTTTTTCCGTGTTACTTCGTAACTTTCCATTGACCTAGATGTCACTCTTATTCTTAAAAATAATAGAGTGACGTCACAGACAAAAGAGTGACGACTAGACCATAACACCAAAAAACTACAATCTAAAAAAATAACAAACATATTAAACTGATTTAAAATAAGCAAGAGTAGGTTATTAAGTATAAACTATCATAACAATAAATGTATGTCTGTATGTAGTGTATATATGTGCAAATATTTTTGTTTTCAAAAGTAATTTTACTTGTATTCGAAGAAGCAGAATCATTAATGATGTCATCATAGTTAATGCAATTAGCCACAGCATATTCAATCAACCAATTTGACAAATTTGATGACCTCTCCTGCCCCATTGACGAACTACGATTTTTTGACCAGCTTCAACTTGCCAAAATCAAGCAAGAATCTAAATTTCTTACTATCCTTTTTTTTATTTTGTCTTTTTTACTTTTATTTTAATCAAAGTGATGGGACAAAAGTAGAGTGATACTAAAACAGCAACTGTAATTGGAAAATTTGTTAAAAACCTTGTTTACATAAATTGATAAACAAAAATTAAATTTAAAATTGCAATCACCACAACTAGTGTTTTATTGTATAACTTCTTTTTAGCTGCGCAGCAACGGAATAAACAAAGCGTTGCAATGAAAAAATCAAATACTTTGTTAAAAAATAATATTTAATCGAGTTAGCTATTTTTTTTTTCATTGACCAAAACCAACTTTCAAAACCAACTCAAAATTCGTAACTGCGATAATTATATTGCTTAATAAACAGGGCCGCCGAGAGCTTTTATGAAGCCCGGGGCTTGGCAGTAATTAGGCGCCCCTATAAAGATGCATATTTTTAAATTAAACGTAAGTACAATTATGCAAGTTAATGACTGTATTTTTATTTCTTTTATTTTATATTTATGATTTGAAAAAAATCTGTAATCTGGATTAAATAAAACTTTTGCAAACTCACTGATTAGGATTAATAAACAGATTCTTTAAAGTTAATAATAAAAATACTTTTTTTCTTTTTTTCTTTTTCTAGCAAAAATTGTTATCATTATAATGTCATCTTACACCAAAGTTGTATTTAATTCTGGTTAGATCTTAAGGAACGGCTATAAAACAGCAAAATGCTTTAGTTTTGCAATTATTTTTTATATGTTGTATCTAATTATAATTAATCTGAGCTGAACGTATGGTATCCGAAAACTTGTAAAACAGGATCTTTCATTTAGCAGAACTGCAGCTGAAATCAAAAAGATCTTAGATTTTTATTTATTTGTTACATTAATCAATGAAACTTATATATAAAAAGTTTAATATTGATAAGAAAAGCTACAATAGGCTTTCAAATGCTGACGATTGAGATTGCTGCAGCCGAATAAGAATCATAAAAATACTTTTAACAGAGTTTACTCTAGGTACATCAATTATATCCTGTTAAATTTGATTTACGTTGAGTTTTTAACACTCCTTAGGGAGTTGTTAAACCTTTGCAAATAAGTTGAACTTAGCTTTTTTTTCTTTTTACTATGTAAAATTGTGATTAAATTTTCTATTTCTGTTCAGAATAATCATAAAAGTATATATGAGATGTATTTCTTTCTTTAACAACCTGAAAAAGTTTAAAAAATAAATATTTCTTTAACAAATAAATATTTTTTTTGGATAATACCTAGCGTCTACTTCAATGTTGTCAATGTAAAAAAGAAGTCAAATAAAACTAAAATTCTTTGGTAATTTAAATAAAACAAAGTTAATTGCTATGCACGTCACCAAGCAAATTTATTTTTTACCTTATCAATAAAATCAATACTTTTACTTTTTTGTAATTAAAATTCATTATGATTTTTTTTTTTTGTCTTTTGTCTTTAAGCCCTCCCTCTCGGTGGCCCTGTTAATAAATTAATAATTGAAAAAATGATTTTTTTGAATATCTGAAATTTGAAAATGATTCACCACCTTAATTTATTTTTGAATTTTAGTTTCTTAAATTAATGACGTAATCTAAACATGTCAGTGAGTTGAGAGCTGCTGACTGCACTGAGTATAGGCGAGACTGCACTGAGGATAGGAGAGAAACAATGATTTGAGATTTTTCTCAAATCATTGTTTCTCTTATCATATCAAATTCTAAATCTAAAACTCTTATTATAATCATATTCTAATTATATCATATTCTAAAATCTAAAACTCCTATTATATCATATTCTAAATAGAATTATATACGTGATAGAATCTAATACAAATTCATATCTCTCAATAAATGCATTATTCTTCTTCAAAATTTTAATTATTAAAGTAAAAATGAATCATAACTCGAATTCGAATTGTAAAAAAATTTTATTCTTTTACGTTTTCAATTCTTTTAAAAAATTTTCTAAAAGAATTCAAAATATAAAAATATATTTCTTTTAAAAGTGTATTTATTTTTTTGTTTTAGTTGATTTTTAACTAAATTACATGGAAGGTAAAATGATAAGAGACAATAAAAATTTTATTTTTGCTGTTAAGTAAATATCGTCCTAAGACGAAAACACAAATATTTTATAAAAGTAACTATGTTTACCTTCTGAACATATTTGGTTACTTATTGAAATACTGCTATAATAAAAACAAGTGCAAAGTCTTAGGTTTTCGCTTTAACGACTTACGCGCGTACAATAGGTAAAATATAAACAATTTAAAATATTTATGTTAACAAAATAAAGCATCGCATTACCAAGTTATTTTTAGAACTGAGAAATGTTCAACGTTCTAACAGAAAGCGTGAGCGTTAAAGTATTTTGTTGTTTTTTATTGTAGCTACTATGAGTGTTGAAGGATTCTTTGCAGGCTGCGTTGGAGGTAAGACTTTAATGTTTATTTTAATTAAGCAAATTTATATAACAATTTATATATATATATATATATATATATATATATATATATATATATATATATATATATATATATATATATATAATATATATATATATATATATATATATATATATATATATATATATATATATATATATATATATATAATCTGACTATACAAGAAAATATTATTGTAAAAAAGCGGAAACACATTTTATATAAATAGAAAAAAAAAAACTTTGTTTAAGGATTAATAAGTTTGAATTTTTATTTATTTGATTGTTGTGAATTTTGATATTAATAATTTGCTTTATGGAGAGTTTTTAAAAATGCTACATCGTACTTTGTAATATAAGTTGTACTGATATTTTCTATTCATAAGTTAATTTTAAATTTTTAAATTAAGATTTCTCTAAAAGCATAAATGCATTTTATTTCATTTTTTTTTTTCATATTAAATTTGTTTTTATCAATAAGGGTTTCAACTTAATTTTGATGGGCTGTTTGACAAAAGATCAAATTTTATAACGGGTTGATGCCATCATTTTGCAAATTTTTTTTTTTTTTGTTACTCCACCTGTTATACGAAGAACTCCTTTAACAATTTCCCAAAAATCTTGCGCTGTTCAGGATGATTTGGAGGATTCGCATCTTTAGAAACAATTTTTACATTATTATCTTGGCACCACAGTAGAAATTTTTTAGAACATTTAGAGGCAGCAAGAACTGGTCAAAAGAGACATCGGTATTTGTGTTTTCTCATAAATGGCAAAAGTCTTTTTTGGCAACATTATTTGATGTAGAGATCGACAGTCATGGTCGACAGTCATTATTTGATATAGAGATCGACGTCACTAATAAAGTGACGAAACAAGAGGACTGCATGCCACAGTTACAAATTGCTTTCCACATAAGGAACTTGGATGAAAATTTTTCTCGTCAAACACATTTAAATTAATCATTGACAAGTTTACCTTTGTTCTCATAGTAAAACTGTTAACCAGGAAGTTGTGGAAAAAGCAGTATTCTTGTTAAAATAACAAAATCTGAATAGTACAACAATTACACGTTAGTATTTAAGTAATATTTGTTGAGCTTACTTAAAACTTATTTTTAAAAAATTCTGCTTAAATTAAGTGCAAAAAACATATATATTGTTGCACGAACAAAAAATTTCAAAATATATTAATTTTTGCAAAATGGGCATGAAACTCTCGGAAGTGAAATTTACTGGCATTGAACTTAAAACGTTTCCTGTATAACTTTTTACACCAGTCAAGGTTTTTTTTTCAGATTTAAAAGCGGAAAAGGTGAACTATGGGGTTCCCAGTGGGCACCCGACGTCAATCCGACGTCGGATTTACGTACGATTTTCATCAGCGATGTCAAAAGACCTATTCCGACGTTGTTCCGATGTCAGTAAAATGACGTCGGGCGATGTCTTTATCTCAACATCCCCTGACGTCGTTTCGATGTATTTTGACGTTGTTTCGACATCTTATAAAAGATGTCCAAAAAACGTCGCAGTACTGACATCGATCCAACGTCGATAAAAAGACGTCGGGCAGCGTCATAATATTAACGTACTCCGATGTCTTTTGACGTCTTCCGACGTCAATCCAACGTCCTTAAAACGACGTCGGAACAACGTCGTAAGACATCGCTGATGAAAATTTAATCCAAACCCAACAATATGTGTGCAATTGCGCTCTTCAATAAATATGTGAACTAAGCGTGTTTTTTATTAATGGAAAGAAGTTTGAATAATGGTTGATAAAACATCATGAGGTTTTGTATGATGCACTAGCATATTTTTTTAACTATTAACATTTTCGAGTATACATTTTTTATAATATATATCTATTCGTTTTAATATTTATATAATATTTAAACAAAATTATTTCTTATCAAAGTAATAATTCCCAAATAGCTACAAGTATAAATTACTAAATAAACACGTTAACTAATATATACCTGTGGTGTAGTGGTAAGCGCGTAGGATGCAGTTTCTAATAGACCTAGATACGATTCCTGCCTATGACAACGTTTTTTAGTTTTCAAAAAACACGTTGGATTTACATTGGAATGCCGACGTCGCGCGATGTCAGTTTATCCGACGTCAAATAACATTTTCATTTCCAACGTAAACCGACGATCCGACGTCGAGATCCGACGTCGCTCGACGTTCGTTCGACATCGAAATGCCCACTGGGTTCAATGAAATTTGCTTGGTAAAAAAGGCTTTTATTAATTAACTATGTCTTAACTGAGCAATAAATTTTTATAACCTACCTTTTAGAACCTCTTAAAGACTCAACATCATCACATAAATAAAAATATTTTTTTAATGGTTATTATTTGTTTTTTTATTAGATGTTATCATTCGTTTTTAAATTTTGTATTCTTTTAATTACCCGTCAACTTGCATATTTCATTCTGCCCAAATATGAGGGTAATGTTTCTTAAAAACTTTTTTTTAAATTGTTTGATTTTTATATATTTAAATACACCTCAAAATTCTTGACAGCTTTAAAAAAATAAATAACCTTTTTCCAGTAAAAGTCGAAATAAAAAAAAAAAAAATTAGAACTCTTAACAATTTCAAATGACCCGTTTTTACTCTTTTCCAAAAACTGAAAAACCAACGAAAATTATGTCGAAGTGCCGCAACAAAAATAAATTCTTATTAAAAAATTACAAAGCCCGCTCAAACCATACTAACTTCTAGCAGTTAAAATTCTATTTAATACACCTATAAGCTAAATAAAAAACATTTGCAAGTATAGGTCTTGTTTTCATAATATAACTTATTTCTTTATATTTATAAATGACAGTGGCCAATGCTTTGACTAACTTTTCAATTTTAATATAGAATCGATTCATTAGAATTCCTATTTCGACAGACTACTTCGTGTGAATAATTTACAGCCGACTTCTGCAGCACCGGCTGTTAATTAAGACAAAGGATAGAACCAACTCATGCACAACCCACCATTTTAGAAGGTTTCATTTACAGCCGACCAATCATTTATACACCTAAATTAAAAATTATATTTTAATCAATATATTTTTGCAACTTATTAACCCTTTATTGTCCACTCGACAATAAGTCATTTTCAAACGATATAAGCAGCCGTGGCGCAGTGGTTCAAACCCCACCTCTGGGCAAGTTTTGCGACATCGGTTGGGAAGGAGGCGTGAACTTCCCATTAAATGCTCTTCCGCGGTGCTCTGTGATAAGACCGTAAGGACTTCTTGGGGCACCTTAATCAACTTAAAAAAAAAAAATTAAAAAAAAAAAAAAAGTCATGGGAATACCTTTACTTTGAATTAAAGAATTTTTGCGTTTAACTGTTTTTGTCAATGTTATGCAAAATACTATTATTCTTTATAAAAATTGTTCTTTTTAAAAATAAAAAGTAGAATATATTTACTGCTTTTATTTAAAAATATTAATAACTACTTAATAAAACAGTAAATATATTTTAGATTATTCTAGATTTGCCATTTACTTTCTTACCAGCATCTGTGTAGTTTCGGAGTTAAAAAAGTGATATTTTTATTTATAACTTTACATAAAGTTATTATAAACTTTTTTATTAATTTGTAATTGTTTTTTTTACCAAAGAAGTTCGAAAATGGAAAACATTGATAAAAAACCACTAACAAAAATATCAAAGTTTTTTTTAAATTAAATTTTTAATTCAATTAGTTTTCTTTAAATTATTTTTGTACATTGTTTATATTGTCATGTATTTTTGTGTACTATTTGAATTGTATTGTATTTTTGTAGGTTCAATTTATTATGTACTTTTATGCGCTGTTTGCGTTGTTGTTGTTTTTTTTTAGATATTTTTGTGTATTTGTACATTTATATTCTTATATGAATCACAACATAAAATTTTTTAATTATTTTCATTAGGTGCTTACCTAATGTTAACAATATTACTATTTGTAAACAACCATGAAATTTATCTACCAACTATTTCAGATATATATTGATTGATTGAATCATATTTTTAATGGAAATAAAACTTTATATTAATTTTATTAACCTCTAAAGTTTCTAATATGCATATGGACCCTTTCTACAACAGGTTGAAAATTCTACGTCCAGATTTTTTTTTTGGAAAATACTTTTTATAGTTTCAATTATTCGAAATGATTTTTTGCTCCCCTTTGACGAAAACCCTGTCAGTTATTCTAAATAATTCTTCGATCGAAGATAACATTGCATTTCAAAATGTAAAAAAATTTGAACACATTGCAACTTTTAAAAGTTCTTAGATAAGTTTTTCATAATTAAATTAAGTTTAAACATCTGTTTATTATATATAAATTTATCCTCATAAAATTCTTTTTAACTATCAACTTCTTTTAAACCACCCTCACCTAAAAAATATTATAAAATAAATTCTTACATCTAAGATGACATTGTTCGCTGATGATACTATCATTTATTCTTGTCTTGTTAAGAAGTCAACACTTTCTGATTGCTTGGAGGGGGCATTTGAGCTTGAAAAGAATCTCACTTCTGCTAGAGTATGGATGATCTAGATGACTACGATAACGATAAGCTAAAAAAAATTAAGTTTTATTTTTTAATTGAGTTAAAGTTCGCCAGCCACTGAAAGCCCTTTCAGTGGCTGGTGAACTTTTCAGCCACTGAAAGCCCTTTCAGTGGCTGGTGAACTTTAACTCAAATAAAACTCTTTTTTTTTTTAGCTAATCTTTATCGTAATCATCTAGATCTTCCTATATTTATGAACGGCAATGTACTCAATGAGTCATCCTTCATCTTCTAGAATTAACTCTTACTTTCAATCTTTCTTGGAAACCATATATCAAATCAATTGCAAAAAAGAATGGGAACAAGAGACTCTAAAATCTTAACCCATCTCTCTACCCTAAATCTGCAATAAATTGAATTATTTATTTTTTCATAAACATAAACTAGTTATGTATTCATCGACAGATTTCAAATTTTATGTTTAAATCATTCAGTGTTCAGTTTTTATGACCAAGTAAAGAATACCCCCTTCCCTCAATTTGAGGGGGCCACAAGCTTTAAATGATCATAAAAACTGAATAATTTGACCATAAAATTTGAAATCTGTCGATGCATACATAACTAGTTTGAATTTATGAAAAAATAAATAGTTCAACTCATTGTCTTCATGTTTAGGGTAAAGGAGGAGGGGAGGCTGAGATTTTCGGGTATCTCGTTCCCGTTCCCCTATCACAATAACTTTTTTTGTAAAGAATCTTTTCGTCATACATATGAATTGCTAATTGAAAAAGGGGACATATTATGTGAATTTTTGCAGGACATGTCCCCTTTTTCAAGTTAGCGATTCATATGAACGTAAAAAAATTTGAAATATTCTTTTTGTTTAAAAGTTGGTTATTTCAAGCATTTAAAAACTTTCCTACGCCACTGTATATATAAATATAAACATATATATATATATATATATATATATATATATATATATATATATATATATATATATATATATATATATATATATATATATATATATATATATATATATATATATATATATATATATATATGTATGTATATATATATATATATATATATATATATATATATATATATATATATATGTATATATATATATATATATATATATATATATATATATATATATGATATATATATATATATATATATATATATATATATATATATATATATATATATATATATATATTTAAAGGATAACATCTTGTGTGAGAGTATATTTATATATTATTTTAAAACATCAAAAATACGATTTCTCTTAACACTTATAACTTTTTTATTATTATAGATAGAAATTTTCGCTGGATTTTAGATACCAGCTTCTTCAGCTTGTTAAATGTTACAGTAATTAGTAAACCGTTATAATTTAAATTAAAACGTTGCTATTGACGTCAGCGGTTGAATGGCTTCTTTTTCGCTGAAATTTAAAAAATGGCGTCCAAAACTTAGTTTTTACGCATTTAGCCTCATCAAGATTAATCCCGCCATTTTTTGCAGAACACATGTTTTTTTGTATTTCTAGGGCTTCCCTAACTTTTCTTTCAAATTTTTTATTTTCTACTTTCAATGTTTTTGTTTGTTCCCAAATAATTTCTTTTTTGCAAAATGTTTTATGCAGAGCTAATGCAGATTGATGCTGTTTATTTTCATCAATGCTTTTTTGGTGTTGATGCATTCGTGTGTTTACTTTCATTTTTGTTTCGCCTACATACACTTTTGAACAGTTGCATTTGATTATATATGTTCCTGGTTGACTGTTATTAGGTAATTTTGATTTATTTTGTGATGTTAACAGGGATCTTAAGTTTGGGTTTGATTTGAATACCGCTCTGTAACCAGCTTTTCGGAATATTTTCCTAAGTTTTGGCGAGAGACCGGGTACCCATGGTAAGGAAACTACAGAATAATTATTGATTTCAGATGGAATTGTAATTTTATTTTGTCTTTTGTGTTGAAACTGATGCGCAATATTCATCATTTGAGTTTTATCGTAACCATTTTCAATAAACACGTCGATTAGAAAATTAATAATAATAATAATACTATATATACATATATGTACATATACTATATATATATATATATATATATATATATATATATATATATATATATATATATATATATATATATATATATATATATATATATATATATATATATATATATATATATATATATACATATATATATATATATAGTATATGTATAAATAATATTGTGATAGTAATGTACTTTGAATATATATTCTTTTAGTTCTTAATCATAAGAATTAATTTTTTTATATGACTTTGATTTAGTGTTCTTAGAATAATCGCGTATATGTATATATCTATAAAATGAGAAAATTTGAAAATTTAAGTATTTAAAATCTTTTTTTCCTGACGTCAATAGCAACGTTTTAATTTAAATTATAACGGTTTACTAATTACT
Organism: Hydra vulgaris; assembly: GCF_022113875.1. NCBI lineage: Eukaryota > Metazoa > Cnidaria > Hydrozoa > Anthoathecata > Hydridae > Hydra > Hydra vulgaris. Next base: position 2,048,902 of record NC_061160.1, on the reverse strand, counting down.
GTAACATTTAACAATCTGAAGAAGCTGGTATCTAAAATCCAGCGAAAATTTCTATCTATAATAATAAAAAAATTATAAGTGTTGAGAGAAATCGTGTTTTTGATGTTTTAAAATAATATATATATATATATATATATATATATATATATATATATATATATATATATATATGTATATATATATATATATATATATATATATATATATATATATATATATATATATATATATATATATATATATATATATATATATATATATATATATATATATATATAGTTTTTTAAATGTTTGAAATACCCAACTTTTAAGCAAAAAGAATATTCAAAATTTTTTTACGTGTATGTATGTATAGTCACGGATAAAATTAAGTAAAATTGTTGTTAAAATCGAAACTCAAACATTAAAAACAAAATTATTTAAGAAGCGGAGGCATAACCGCATATAAAAGCACAACCGTTTTTTAACATTTTCCTTATTAGAAATATTATCTAATATGGCAAAAAACATACCACGCGTTAGTAAAACAGTTTCCTTCATTTCGCTTATGTCAAAATGAGTGCCTGTTACGTTTCTGAGAAGTTATGCATAATAATGTATATTTTGATATCATAATAATCATATTTTTTAAGACCTTTCTTTTGAGAATTAAGCAATATTTAATTTTAGTGTTAAATGATGTGTTATCAGCGTTATTTCATCCAGTGAAAACCATTTTTGATATCAAGATAACCTAATAAGCAAGCTATGAAACTGTATTCTTTCTAAAAACTGCCTTCTGGGGTAGAACCGTATAGACGCACGGGAGGCACAACCGCATACTTTTGATTATTTATCAAAGTTAGGTGATTACGAATAACAATAATTACAATCGTCACACTTGAATGCGTTCATGTAAAAACTTGAAAAGAAATAGTTTTGTTTTGAGATGTTCGAAATTAGATTTCGTATTTTTTTATTTAATTTTATAAATGAATTTTTGATTAAAATATACAGCTTAGAGTATATCGAAAGAGAAAACTCATACTGTAAGTACAAAGAATGCCTACACAGTATACAAACGTGCAACTAAATCAGCAAATAATCTGAGCTGTAACAATTGTAAAGAAAATGTACCAAGAAAAGCGTACCCCCAACGATTTTTGTGAGGGTGCGCCTGTGCCTCACAATGGGGGCAAAACCGTTTTTTTCACTAAGTGTAATTTTTGTGTAATATTTTCAAAATCCGTTTAATTTTTTTTGCATCAAATTAAAAATTAATAATGTAGTTATTGAAATAAACTGTTAAAAAAACACTTTTTGTTTTTATTTTCATATAACATTAATGCAAACGTTACGGGAGCAGTAATGCCCCCACTTCCCTTACGTCAGAATCTACATAACTGCAATAACTTTATGTTTTTTTTTTTAATTTAATTCCAAAGAGAAAAATATATTTATAAATCTGTTTTACTCATTGCAAAACTCTTTTAAATGAAATTTGCTATCTTACAGTTTTTCTAAAATAAATGTGACAAAAGTAAGAAACATCTACGTTTTTATTATGCAATATGTTTTGTCAATAACTATTTATTAAAAAGGATTAATATTAAAAACAATTTGTTAAAGTTGTTAAAAACAAGCAATTTGCACAACAACTAAATTTTTTGGAATTTATTTTTAGGTAAAACTAATAACAGTAAAAGTTATTAGTAAAACTAATAACAATAATGGCTTATCATCAAAATTATTTATTGGACATCAGATCTTGAGTCTTTTGTGATCGAAAAATAGGGCCGAACCTACAAGCAATGTGCTGAAAAATATCAATTAAGTGGTGTTAAAAAGATATGTATAAAATACGAAACAACTGATTCTGTTAAATATCAGAAAAGACTTGGTTGCCCCACTAAGACTTTAGTGGGGCAACCAAGTCTTTAGTGAGAGCAACAAGTTGATAAAATATTTTTTGTACTATTTTCAACTAGACTAATATTCATCGATAAATTTTAAGTTTTATAGTATAATTTCTTAGTGTTCAAAAATTATAACAATATAAAATTTGCAACCCCCTCAAATTGAGGGGGGTTTAAACATTATATAGTCATAATTTTTGAACGCTAAAGTATTTTACTATGAAACTTAAAATTTATCGATGAATATTAGTCTAGTTAAAAATAGTACAAAAAATATTTTATCAACTTGTTGCTCTCACGTTTGGGGCAGACTAGGCAAAAATTTTGGGGCTATGTTGTTTCCAAGCTCCAATTATCGCAATTTTTTGCAAAGCATCCTTATTTGACATAAGTATAAATATATATATGTTTGGAGTTTGCTCCATGTCTGGAAGTTAGCTATCTCAAAAATCAAAAAATACTAGCGCCGGCCCTGATAATGACATAACAATTGTACTTTGAATAGCTTTCAAAAAATTTATGTAAATCAAAAGAATTGAATTTAGATTGTAAATTCTTTTTACAAATGAAATTCAGTTTCATTAATAACTTTAAAAACACGCAAAAAGGCACAACAGTTCCTCTAAAAAAAAGTAAAGTTATCATCTTTAAATGGTCGCCACAAAGCCTAGCCCTTAACTCCATTGAGAATTTATGAGCAACTTTAAAGTCTAAAATATCTACCTCAAAACGAACAAATATAAAAGAATATTATAAGGTACTTAGTGAAACTTGGAATTTAATTGGTGCTGACGTCACATCAAAGCTTGTAAAAGCATTCCAAGACGCTTTGAAGCAGTTGTAAAAGCAAAAGGTGGCACAACAAAATACTAAAATGAAAATTAGACATGATATTTTTACACTTGTAATAATATTTATTGACAAAAGATTATACTTCATAATAAAAACTTTCAAATATATAAGATAGCTAATTTCATAGGGGGTGGGGGAAAAAGTCAAAAGACTTTTTCGATCCCAGCTTCCAATTATCACAATTTTTTGCAAAGCTTCATTATTTGACATAAGTATAAACATACAAATGTTTGGAGTTTGCTGTATGTCTGGAGGTTAGCTATCTTAAACATTAAAAAATCCTGGATCCGTCACTGTTGTTTTGTTGTTGTTTTATACAACGTTTTACACTAATAATTTAACATGATTTTAAAATAAAACTTGCTCTATTATCAGTATTAATGGGGTATTATTTTAATATTACCAAACAAAAAGAACTACGTTGTTACTTTTTACGTAACAGCCCTTCGCAAAGTTGCTCTACGCGTACTACTGCACAATGTGTAACGCTTTATCACAAGGCTACTTCTTATGTATCAAGCAACTTTTGAAACATAATTGTCATATGCAACACCTGAAACATTAATAGTATTTTTTTTTTTATTAAGTATTGAATTAAAAACTTCAGTCTTCAACCAGTCACTGTTTGTATTTTTTTAAAGTATTGACAGCAAAAGAGATATTTACTTTTAAATTAACAGGATAGCAAATAAAAACTTTAAACCTTTTAAACCAAATACCATGAAAGTAAACTTCTTTAACACTTCCCTCACTTGTCTTAATTACATCCTCACCAGAGTATTTAGCATATTTTTGTAAATACATTTTGTTCAAAATTATTATTATTTTTTATTTTTTTATTTTTTTCATTTAATTTTTCAGTTTACATTTATTACATGTCGTATAGACTTGACGTCTAGAAGAAGATCATACTGATATTGTTGCCAAATCCATATAAAAATTTAAATATAAATATAATATAATACAAGTAGTTAAAATCAAAATAGCAATCTAAAATAGTTGAAATAACCTATTGGGTAAAAATTATATATCAAAAATATTTTAATATATTTTCCATTAAAAAAATAATATTCTTTAACTTATTTTTGAAAACTGGAAAAGAGATTGACAAATCAAAGTTGGGCTGAACTTTATTGCGAAGACAGCTATTATTTCGCAACTATATTATTTGCTTTAAGGGGCATATATCTTTAAAAACATTTAACAATGGGTTATTCATACAACAAAACGTAAAACATAAGGTATTATAAATGTTAAGTTCATAAACATATAAAACATTCATATCTTTAAATTGAGGTTTCGTATTTGAAAAACGATTTGAAAAATATATTACGCGCATTGCATGTTTATTATAATTATAAGATTATTTGATTCATTTTTCATAGATCAACATTCTCACAAATCATAGAATTTAACCTGATTCACCAGCCACTGAAAAAAAGATTTTTTCACTTAGTTAAAGAATCTTTCATTGTCTAGAAAGATTCTTTAACTAAGTGACTTTTTTGGTACGGAAATCACTGGAGGAGAGGTAGTTTTTATGGTGGCTGGGTATATTGTAGGAACAGGGTTCTGGTTACGAATCAAACAGTATCATTTTACTGATGTTCTTTTAAGTATTATACTTTTTAGTTATGTTTTAAACAAATATCACTCCAGAAAACTATAATTAATAAAAGAGATACAACGAATAACACTAACATTAAACCAATAACAAGTATTAACCATTACTTTTTTTCTAATCCAAAAAGAGGCCACAATTAAAATTTAAAAACTTTGATTTCAGAAATTTAACTAAAGCTGTGCTAGATTTTATCCTGTGCTAACTTATCAAAATATTAAGTTTTTGCACTGTTTTTATTAACTATTTATAAATTAACTCTGATTTTTTGTAAGCCAAGTTTTAATAAATAGGGGTCGTCCATAAATTAGGTCACATAAATAGGGGTCGTCCATAAATTAGGTCACATAAATAGGGGTCGTCCATAAATTAGGTCACATAAATAGGGGTCGTCCATAAATTAGGTCACGCAATTTTTAACCGTTTTTGACACTTCTTCCCACCACCACTCGTCATAACATCGTAGTTCTTTAGTAACAAGACTCGTATGAGTCGTCACAAAACCACTTGCCCCTCCCCTCCCCTAGAGCGTGACATAATTTATTGACGATTCCTCAGACTCATACCCAGTTAAAAATATTTTACATAAAGAAAGACATTCGTTGATTAGTTGATTGGTGAAAAAAAAGTGTGTTGCAATCTTTCGTTTAAAAGTTTAAAAAACAATTGCATATTATTTTTAAGTAAATTTAAAAATAATATACAATTGGTAATTTTAATTTAAGATTATCAGTCAAGTTAATAAAAAATGAATGTTTTGTGTTTAAATTAATTTTTTTAATATTAGGTTGCGCTGGCATACTTGTTGGACACCCTTTAGACACTGTAAAGGTATAACTTATTTTTATAAAATTAATAAAATAATAATAATAGTTTTATATATATATATATATATATATATATATATATATATATATATATATATATATATATATATATATAATCAAGAAGGTATAATAGAATGGAGGGACAAAACGAAGCCGAAAATCATTTAAAATTGTCATACAGTCTTTATTGTATAATTATTCCAGTGGCAAGTCAAAATGGCGCCATTGCGTTAAAAAAGGAAAATTTTCAAATGTAGTTTGTAACCTTTGTAAGTTGTAATCAAATTGGATAACTCTCTTAAAATTTGAATGGATAAGTTTTTAACAACTGTTCTAACTATCAAGTAGTAATCACAACAAAAAATCATGATCTACGTAAAGTAATCGTTTTTTGATTACCTCGATAATAGGTATAAATATCAAAGTTTTGAGACAATCTCTACTACTTGGTTAAACATTATTTTTCCCTTTCCCGTTTAGCTATAGGTTTGTTACGATCTTAAAAAACGTTTTTTCGGCAAGGAATTTATTATTTCACTCCAGGATTTTATTTTGAATAGTAGTATTTTTGCTGGATTTAAAAACAAGTTGCTATTTCTAAATATAGAGATATAAAATACCTATCTTATAGATATAAATATCTATCTTATTTATTAATTCAATTCTAATCTAGAAATTTATTATTATTTGTTCAAACAGCACAACAAATAAAAAACTAAAAATAAACTTACTATAAATATTGTTTACAAACTTCCAGCTTTTATTTGCTTGAATTACTTTAATCTTTTACAATGCCTCAGTTGCTTATGAAGTATTGAAACAATATCATTAGATAATTTTTTTTTAAGAGTGGAATGTGATTGGTTAACTTTAAATTATAATAATTACGCGGTGTTCAATATAAAACTATGTTACAACTATGTTCCTTCAGAAATGACGTATTTTAATTTTGCTCTCTCTCTAGTCTATTATACCTCTATGATAATAATATACCTCGCCAAGACTGGAGTTAATAAATTAAGGACAAGTGCTTGTCCATTAAAACAAGTTTTACATGGTCATAACTTTTTAACATTAACGTTTTTGAAGAAACTTTACATGATGATAAATTTTTAACACTGTTTTTTTTTTGATACAATTTAAAATCTATTTCTAAGTATTTAAATATTTATTAAATTATAAATATAATATTTATCACTAAATATAAATTTTTTAATATAACTTTTACAAATATCAGTTTACATTATTACTACAGAAGTTTAAAAACAGCGCATAAAATTTTTTTGATAAATTGTTTGGAGACAAAATTGTTTGTTTTTACTCTATTCACTTTTTATACACTCTTTTTTTTTTTTTTTTTTGGACATTTAGTTTTGCCGTTAAATATATATTACGCGCTACATAAATTTACAACTAAAAATAATGTCCGGAGCAAGTAGAAGACATTTTTGTCTTATCGCCGAGCACCGTGTTACAGTATATATTTTTTACAAATTTTTTCCAAGAGCATTAAGTATAAATTAAGAAATAAGATGTTTGCAAAAATATTAACATTAAAATAAGATTGTGTCAATTAATAGATGCCATAAATAAATAAAACAAAAAACGAAAAAATAAAAAAATAAAAAATTTATTGCGTCATTTTTTAGTTTCGTGTTTCAGATTTATTGATCTATTTTAAAAGAAATACTTAAAAAAATAATCAAAATCTATGTGTAATAAACACCGCTTTGATTTAATCTTAAACTAATGAAGGGAAATATTCTCAGCAACAATGTGCGGAAAGTTTTTCCACAAAAATTCTGATATAAATGAAGCACTCAGATTTGAACAAATGAAGCATTCAGATTTGAATAAGATTTTAAAACAAAAAAATGTTTATGGAATATCTTGTAGCATATTTCTTAAAAATAAGTTTTTAAAATTTTTGAGACAGTACACATTTTATTTTATATTGTAAAACTAGATGAATGTTAAGTTTGAGAATATTTAAGGCACCAAGTGTACGTAAAAGAGGTTCACAAGGAAGAGTACGCTCTTCACCCTACGCCCCCCCCCCCCCCTCCATTCAGGACGCCTCTGGCTCTACCAACACTCTTTACGAGCAGTCAGCACAAGTGTTATAGGAGAATGTTATTGATTAGTTTTTTTTATATTTTTTATATATATTTTAAATAAAATTTGCCGGTGTAAGATTTTTAAAGGGATTATACATGAAAATTATGTCTTATCTTTTAAGTAGTCTATTAATAGTTATCTTGCTTTATAAACTTCATCTTTTTTCTTCCAGTAACTTCGAACCCTAATAGTGGTTGCTTGCAGCTTTGTTAGAAAAGAAGATGTAAAAAAAAAAAAAAAAGAATACTGCATTTCCTATTTTATATACAAATTAAAAATTTTATAAAAAAAAAAATAGTCATGAAAATTAGTAAACTTGAACGTGGTTTAAACCAATTGCTTTAATAATATCGAGAAGGGTTAGCAATTAGAATCAGATTAACTCTTAATCAAAAATAATAAATTTCATAATATTTGTAATATCATTAGAATATTGGTAAAAAATAAATATATTTCACTATCTTTAACATAAAGCTCAATAAGAAATAAAAATTACCACAGTTAACTAAAATTTTTTATTGCTAAAAAATTAGCAACAGATTTAAACTAAATTTTTTTTTTTTTTTTTTTTTTTTATGTTCTTTTTATTTATTCAAAATAACTATTACAATCAAATAAAAGAAATAAGAAATGCATGCAATAAAAATTACAACTTTGTTAAATATAAAAAAAGAAGAATGTGGAGACTGGCAGAAGATCTTTTGATCTTGTCATCAAGAACCGCTTACAACTGAAAATCATTTCGTATTTAAAAACAATTTCGTAATGTATATAAAATAAATAAACGAAGTCTAATAAAGTTTTTAAAATAAAAGTTAGAAGTAAAAATTAACGTTTTGCATGAATATATAAAATGCAAAATAAATAATATAAAATGTATAAATCAATAGATACACAAGCCAGTCAAAACAAAATTAACAAAACTAAATTTAAATATACAAGTATGTGATCAAACAAATATTTTAGATATAAGAATTCGTATAAACATTTAAATAAATCAAAGTAATTAAAAATATACAAGTATGTTTTCAGTAGAGAGAATAAAAATTTTTAATTTTCTTTTAAATGCAAAGAAGTTCCAGTCTTAAGAAAAATGTTTCAAAACTATATTGTTCCACAGAAACGCCCCTCGAAAAGAAATACAAGACTTGCCTAAATTTGTTTTATAAACAGGTTGTAGAATGAAATTATCATTTCATAAATTATAATAATTTTTTTCTTTTGAGGAATATAAATTATGAAAATAAACCGGAGCTGTACGATTTTTACATTTAAACATAAAACACAGTACATTAAATATATTTAGTTGAAATTTATTTAAAATATTCATTTCAATAAAGAGAGGCTTAGTATGTGCAAATAATAAATAAATTCTTAACGTTACAAATACCTTCTTTATGTAATTTCTTAACAATTGTGTATTCAATATTTTATAGTTTTAAATTAATAATAATTTTTCAAGCATTCTTGAACACAGTTTTCAATTTCATTTTCTTCATTTTGATATCATGCCACTAACCACAAGTGCGACGCGCAATTGACGGTTTCGTTTTGTCTGAAAATAGTCAGCTAACAAAATATAATGTATGATGCATAGATTATAGACATTTTTTTTTACTTTTGCTGCAAAATGGGTAAAAAAAAGCATATCAAAGTTGCTTAGATTTTTTGTAGAGACATAGTATTTAAACAAAAAGCAGCAAGAGTTAGTTTTTTTAAAAAGTGACTCACACGGTATGTAGAAACAGTTGTAAATCTTGCCAAAGTACAAAGTGTACCCAAGAAAAGAAGAAAGTACACCCAAAAGTCATTTATAACAGGGAAAAACGCACAATTTGTTGCTTGCTTAAATCTTATTCTTTTTCTTTCACTGCAGTGTCTCTCCTAACCTAAAAACTATTTGGCGCTTGTATTTAATTTTGAACTAAAATCGTATAGATAAGTCTAGGAATGACAGATTTTTTACAATAACCATGTTTTGCAGCATTTAGCAAACGTTAGAAAACACGGAGAACCAATAATAATTTTTCTGGGTATCTGCCGGATCCAATTAAATATTTTTGAAGGGTGGATAAACGTTAAGTGAGTGACTGCATCCAACATCTGTAGTCAAGTTGATCGCAAAATTGAAGCTAGTTTGAGTGAAGAAAAAATACCAGAATGGTGTAATTTATTTTATCATTATAGCTTTAGTCATATTTTTAACATATGTAAAAAAAGCGGTGTGAGCTTTATAACTAAACACACTTCTGCAGTGCTTTCAAAAGACTTTATTAACCAGAAAAATATATATATATTATTTTGTATTAATAGTTTTGAAATTTTTTAATAACGGTATAACTAATATTTAGGTTCGAATTCAAGCACAACCCGTTCATAGAAGTTACAAAGGCATTCTATACTGCTTTAAAAATCTTGTCCGTTCCGAAGGTGTACGTTTTATATTATTTATCCAAAGGTGTACGTTTTATATTATTTATCCGAAGGTGTAGGTTTTAAATTATTTACCCGAAGGTGTACGTTTTATTTGCTAACATATAACTCCTATATTCAAATAGTTTTTACAGTTTTATGCTGCTGTTTTTTATTATGGTTTAATTTATTTATTGTTTAGTTTTTTGGCTTGTACAAAGGTTTAACTCCACCATTGTTAGGATTGTCAGGACAAAATGCGTTTCTGTTCGGAGTTCATTACACGATTTTAAATAATTTAGGAAGTAGCTTTTCCAATGAATTTTTTTCAGGATGTATGACTGGAGCATTACAAACGTTTTTATCGTGTCCAATTGATTTTGTGAAGATTCAACTTCAGCTTCAGGCAATAGGAATTCAAAAAAAAAAAGTTCATAAAGAGATGCTCGGTCCTCTAGGTGTATTGTCTTGTATTTACAAGAAACATGGTATCACTGGTTGTTTTCGTGGGTTTACTATCACACTTATACGTGACTGTCCAGGTTATGGTGTGTACTTTGGTAGTAACTATTATTTTTGTGAATTGTTTAAACAAAACGACGGATCCTCAGCTTCTCCAATGTCTTTGCTCATTGCTGGAGGTTTAGCCGGAACAATTTCTTGGGCTGTTTGTTATCCTGTTGATGTTTTGAAAACTCTTATTCAAGCAGACGGTCACTTACCTCACAGTGAACGTAAAAGCATGATGTGTTATGCAAAAAACTTATACATTCAAGGTGGATTTTCCGCGTTCACACGAGGAATAAACACAACTTTGCTGAGAGCTTTTCCAGTTAACGCTGTTGTATTTTATACAGTATCACTTATTACTAAAAAACTCAACGCTAATGCAATCTCAGTCACATGACACGACATTTACAACTAAATTTTGTCATGGTATTTTTTATATATTCTTTAATAAAAAAGTCGTTAATGTATATTTATATAGGTAGGCTTTGAAAATTATATTTTTTAACCATAAAAAATATTTAAAAAAATTAATAATCTAAGTTATATAATATAGTCGAAAAAAATGATCAAATAATAATCATCAAGCGCGATGGTTTCATGATTGTTGAAGCATCGAAGCATTGAGAGTTTTTTTGCTTAGTCGTGCTTTTTGTATAGATAAATTTAAAAATGTCGTTTTTTTTTAGTGTTATTTTGAAAATTTTTTTTGTTGTCCAGAAGGTTTTATTTTACAATAACTTATTTTTTGTTTTTCAAAATTTTTTTTGTAAAATATAGACTGTTATAACAATTCTTTTTATGTTTTGACTTAAAAAATAAATGAATAAAAATGGTTTTGTAATCAAATAAAATTTTAGTGGGGAAAAGGGTCTTAATCAACAATATCTTGCATTTCAATTTTTAGAATTATAGGAGATGAGATTTGTTATTTTTTAAAAAAGTTTTTTAA
>NC_061160.1:2030218-2032718 GCF_022113875.1 Hydra vulgaris | reverse complement strand
CATATGTAAGACCGATATTGGAGTACTGTGCACCAATTTGGTGCCCTTTTCTTCTAAAGGACATTAAAAAGTTAGAGTCGGTCCAACGAAGAGCTACCAAATTCGTTCCACAATTTCGCAGCTTGAATTACAAGAAACGATTAGCATATTTAGGTCTCAGCTCATTAGCTGAACGTCGAACAAGAGGAGATGTAATTCAATTTTTTAAAATTTATAAAAAATTAAATATTGTTAACTGGCAACAGCAGATTAACAGAGCAAGTGCACTCCTATGTGATGGTCTTGCAGGTCATCTTCGTGGTGCCAAGCATAAAATTGATCGAGAATTATTGAAAAACTCTCAAAGAAATAACTTCTTTAGAAACCGAGTGGTGTCATCATGGAACGCTTTGCCTGCTTCGGTAGTTGCTGTAAATTCAGTTGATTGTTTCAAAAACAATTATGACAAATGGAATCGTTCTATCTCACGTCGGTCTACTATAGTCGGGTCTCGTTAGACACTCGGCTCATAGAAGTCAAACTTCTATTGTAGAAATACTATAATAATAATAATAATAATAATATATATACATATATATATATATATATATATATATATATATATATATATATATATATATATATATATATATATATATATATATATATATATATATATATATATATATATATATATATAATATATAGATATATATATATATATATATATATATATATATATATATATATATATATATATATATATATATATATATATATATAATGGTAATTAAATTATATAAATAAATTAAATATACCATTATTAATTTATAAATTATACAATCAAGCCTGTAAAAAAACGTTTCCAAATACGTCATTTTTAAAGTTTCTTTTGTACTAGCTGTAATCGCTGATTAAATTGTGTCAAATATTTCTTAAAATTCAATATAAGTTTATAAATGAAATTTAAGCAATAGCTTTTTAAGACCAGGGTTATTTCTTCTATTGACTAGGATAAAACTCGGTTGGCTCTATTATTGAACAATTTGTATTGTGTATGAGTGTGCATAGTTGTAACTAGTTTGATTTTTTTTATTTTTTTTTCTTCATGATTTTTTACAACTTTATAAACTATTGTTACAATTCCTTCTCTTGACATAATATATAGTCATAGAGAAAACAAAAATAAATGTATACATATATAAATCGTTAAAAATATATTGCCAAACACACTGTGTTAAATACAAAGTAAATGTTTAATATATTTTATGATAATAAATTTGATAAAACAATTTGGTAAAATAATTGTGATGTTGTAAGGAAACTCGCAGAAGACTTAAAGAAGTCTTGTCATCGAGAACCTTTGAGACATAAAATAAGTAAAAAATTAAAAAGCAAACTTGTTAAGTGACATTACTAGAGTAATACACATAAAAATATTGAGATATTAAAATTAGTAGGTGTTGTATAAGAATTTTGGATTTTGTTATTTTTTCTTTTTTTTTCACTTTCTTGTCAAATATGTTTAAAACATATTGATAAAATTTGTTGAGTTAATTATGAGATGTTTAAGATTTTTCTTCAAAGTATAAAGATTACCAGAATTACTAAGTTCTATATTTTGGGGTGTGACTTCGTTATATAGGAAAGGCCCACGGTATACAATTGCTTATTGCGAAATTTTTTTTTTTTTTATAGGCAACGTGAAATTTCCCGTTCCTCTTGTAGTATACATATTAGCGTTAATTTGAAAAAAGTTATTAGAAAAATAATTTGGAACTAGTCCGTAAGTTTGTATTTCAACATAAATAAAATATTTTGGTATTTATTAATTTGATAGATATTTAGTGCGTTTAAAGATTTAAGTAAAGGATCGGCATGAGTAAATTTATTTTTATTATAATTTACATAATTTTCGTAAATTTATTTTTATTATAATTTGCATAATTTTTGGAAAGTGCCAATTTACATAATTTTCGTAATCACCTACCATTTCAAGGATTTCACTATGTCAGACAAAAAAATATTGTTTTTTTATTAAAATTCAAAAAAATGTTATGTTTTTACTATTACATTTTTATCGAAAAAAAAAAAAATTTATTTTCAGTCAAAAAAAAAAAAAAATACACGATTTTTTTTTTTAAACTGTAAAAAAGTTTTTTAAGAAAGTAAAAGAAAATTTATTTCACGGATAGAAAACATCTCATGAATTGAAATAGAAATCTTTTTAATAATATATTATAAATCATATTTGCTTTATTATATATATATATATATATATATATATATATATATATATATATATATATATATATATATATATATATATATATATATATATATATATATATATATATATATATATATATATATATATATATATATATATATATATATATATATATATATATATATATATATATATATATATATATATATATATTTTGCCGTTTAACAAAATTTACAATAAAAAAGATCGTCCAAGTAAAATAAATGGCCGGAGCAAGAAGAAGACGTATAT
>NC_061160.1:1987718-2025218 GCF_022113875.1 Hydra vulgaris | reverse complement strand
TAAGCACATTGAAATAATTTTAGAAATATCCTAGTATTGAAATTTGAATAAAAGTATACATTTAATGTTTTGATTGAAAAAAAAAGCAGAGCTGAGTGTAGAAAAATAAGTTGTTATTGTGGCATTACACAAGAAAGGTTATTCAATACAGAAAATTGCTTCAAAAACCAAATGTTTCTCAATATTATTTCTTAAAATCAGAAACGTAGCGATGGGCCTGCAGGGTCCAGACTTATTAGGGGCCCAAGCCAAGTTTTTCATATATATTTAATCACATTTTTGCTATTATTGTATAGCTAAGAATTACAAATTCTTAGCTATACAATATGTAACATACTTGTTTCCATTAAATTAAATCAAAATTGTATTTAAAAATTTAAATACAATTTTGCGATTAAAATTTTGCGGGGAGGCCTATTTTTTGCCGCTACGCTACAGCTCAAAATGCAGTCATGAGAAAAAAGTCAGGAGGTAACGTAGGAGGCACATTTATCAGCTGAGAGGGAAAAGACATCAGCTCAAGGACCATCACAAAGAAAATCACAAAAAGAGTCCCAGTCAGCTTTAGGGTAGTAAAGAAAAGTAGAACGAAAATGCATGGTCAAAACCACCTAAGGGAGAAAAAGGAGAAACTGAACAAAAGCTAGGATCAGAGACCAGACATAAATTAAAGAGTGAAACTAAATAATTAGGGTTGTCAGGAAAACGAGTCACAAAGTTAACTATCTGAGTAAGAGATTGAGAAATGCAGAAGTTATAGATTTTAGTTCCAGCAAGGTCAGTGGCATTAGAGCCAAGCCATTCAATGTGATAAACACAGTCACAAATAACAACAATATTGGCAGAGGGGTAAAGAGAGAGAGCATGGCCAATATGATCAGAAATTATATCTAAAAGAGTATAGCCTTAGGAAGAATGAGAACGATAAAGAACAAAAAGAAAGGTGATAGAGTGAAGAGGTGCTGAGCGGAAGCACATAAAGGAATGGTCAAAAGCTTTGAACCTGATTTCATGACAAATAAATGAATTGATACGTATGTATACTCCTAAGCCAAGCATGTGACAATTGGAGCCTTTGCGAATCAAAGGATAGTACCCATCAACATTGAGATCAGAAGAAGGAATAGCAGATTTAATTAGTCTCACTAGGAGCAAGCAAGTTTGGCGAATTATGCGATCTTGAATTAAGATTTAATTGATAGAAGTTAGCTTCGCAGACCATGAATTTGATGGATCAACTTACCCAAGAAGTGAAAACAATAACAATTATGCAAGATGGATGGTGTAGTGTTACTAATGATCTCATTATTGCTCATAGCGCATATACGGACTTAAGTCTAACATTTTATGCATCACTGATTGTGCATCAAATAAAAAAACAGCCAGGTATTATACTGAACTCCTTTGTAATGTCATAAAAGATCTTAAAGAAACATAGAACAAAGAAGTATTCGCTGTGGTAAGAGATAATAAAAAAAAGATGAAAAAAGTGAGGGATTTAATCAAAAAAGCATATCCAAATCTTTTAACATATGGGTGTTCTGCACATTATTTATATCTTTTAGAAAAAGAAATAATACACTCAGATGTCATTAAACATGTGGTTGAAGTGCAGAAATATTTTTGCAATACACATCAACCACATGTAAACATTATTTTGTATTTTTGAATTATAAACTTCAAGTAAAAAAAATATATAAAAGTTTAAAATTAACTATTCAACTTTTATTTTAAGGGATGGTTGTGTGAGAAAGGAGGGGATATGCCTCAGTTACCAAATAATACCTGATGGAACTCCCAAATTGACTGTATAGAAATACACATAAAATTTATTTCTTAACTTCAAACATGTCCTGCTAGCTCAGGATCAATAGAAGGAATATTTTCTTTGTTTGGTCAAATGTTAGAAATATATTTTGTCAAATGTTAGAAATATATTAGGAAGTGAAAAAGCTGAAAAGCTTGTGCAAATATATAGACAGTATCAAAAATAGATTGTTTTTGTAAAAAGTATATCAAAAGTATAATTAGTCTAGTCAAAATGTATTTATTCTAAAAAATCTAATTAAATGAATCTAATTTGTTTAGTTTCTTAAAATAAAATTCTTTTAAATAAAAATAATATTGTGTTTGATTTGAAAATTTCCCTTTATAGCAAGCTCTATAAAATGTTTATGTTTTCAGAAATGTTGGTTAATAATAATATATATTAATAATATAATAGTTCATAAAATTAAAAAATATCTCAAAAAAACCCAGCTTTCCTGGGTTTTATAAGTTTTTTTAGGCGGGTTTTACTGGGCGGTTTTTAATGTCAATCCTGATATATATAACCTCAGAATATATATATATATATATATATATATATATATATATATATATATATATATATATATATATATATATATCAGTAATAAGAGTTCGGTAGACAGTGCTCAATAATAAAGTAGAGCAAATATATATTATATTAAAATAATAATAAAATACAATTAAATTTGTAACATAACTCAGAGTTTCACGCTATATGTGATC
Source organism: Hydra vulgaris (assembly GCF_022113875.1). Taxonomy (NCBI): domain Eukaryota; kingdom Metazoa; phylum Cnidaria; class Hydrozoa; order Anthoathecata; family Hydridae; genus Hydra; species Hydra vulgaris. Next base: position 2,022,686 of record NC_061160.1, on the reverse strand, counting down.
ATCAGACGTTACAAACAACCATAACAACAACAAAAATTATATACAAAAATACAATACAGTGTTAGCTTAGATGACGTTAAAGTTGCAGATAACAAATTTGTTTTCGTGGCGACATTTAGATATTAATTTTTCGTGGCGACATTTAGATATTAATTAATAAGCGAAATGAATTAATATCTAAATGTCGCCACGAAAACAAATTTGTTATCTGCAACTTTAACGTCATCTAAGCTAACACTGTATTGCATTTTTGTGTATAATTTTTGTTGTTGTTATGGTTGTTTGTAACGTCTGATGATCGCATATAGCGTGAAACTCTGAGTTATGTTACAAATTTAATTGTATTTTATTATTATTTTAATATAATATATATATATATATATATATATATATATATATATATATATATATATATATATATATATATATGTATAAATACTTATACCTAACATATATATGTATATATATATATATATATATATATATATATATATATATACATATATATATATATATATATATATATATATATATATATATATATATATATATATATATATATATATATATATATATATATATGTATATGTATATATATATGTGTATATATATATATATATATATATATATATATATATATATATATATATATATATATATATATATTCTGAGGTTATATATATCAGAATTGACATTAAAAACCCGCCCAGTAAAACCCGCCTAAAAAAAAAAAAAAAAAAAAAAAAAAAAAAAAAAAAAATATATATATATATATATATATATATATATATTTATATATATATATATATATATATATATATATATATATATATATATATATATATATATATATATATATATATATATTTATATATAACCTCAGAACTGAAAGAAATAAAATGTATCAAGCAAGAACAGACAATGTTTCCTTTTCGGTATGGCATCTGTGGCAATAAGATCAATAAATTCATAAAAAAAGTCAGATCAATAAAACTCTATATAATTCAGTGTCAGATGGCAATGAAATTAAAAAGCTGTCATGTTTATAGCTAAATGCTACTTCACTCAATAACAAATTAAATGAGTTCAAAGTGGTATTTGAATGATACAAACCAAATGTAATTTATGTGACTGAGACATGGGTTAAAAGTGATTCAGCTGTAAACATTGAAGGTTACCATTTTTATAGAAAAAACAGATAAGATGGACAAAAAGACAGTGATGTTTGTCTATATATATAGACAACTCATTAGACTCCTATGACCTAAATGAAACTGTTTTAAATTCCTATAAACTTGAACAAGTGTGGATAGTTGTTTATTTTGATAATGGCAACTATATACTTGGATATATCTCAGGCCAAATGATTTTTTAGATATGGCAGAACTTAATGTAGTTTTTGGCCTGGCACGCAAATATATAGACAAAATTAAGTTTCAAGACTTACTTTCCGACTTTAATTTCCCATTAATCAGCTGATCAATGCAATTTCAAATCAGCTGTGTTAATGCAATTATAAATGAGAATGGAATTGAATGTTAATTTATAGATATTTTAAATGATAGTTTTCTTTATCTGCATACTAACATACCAACTTTCCAGCTGTTAAACTGCTCATGTAAATAAAAAGACCCTATGAGAAATTTAAATACAAAATGATTTGCAAAAATGTAGCAAATGAGAATAAAAAAGTCCAACAAAACTTTGAGTTTAATCTGGTAAAAAGAGCCACCAAAAATCCTTCTCTACATGAACAATCAACAATCAGTCAAAGATTCTATAAAAGCATTAAAAGGAGCAAATGGTGAAACTCAAAATTCAAAAGATATTGCTGATATCTTAAACAAAAATTTTCAAGCTGTATTAGTGAAAGAAGATGATGGTCTACTGCCTTCTTTTGATTTATCAACTACTGAAACATTCATTATGACAAATGAAGATTTTACATATGAAGATATCCATTTAAGATTGAAAAACTTGGAAGAAAACAAATTAAGTGGTGTTGAAATCAGCAAACTGCCAGTACAATTTAGATCAGCAAATATCACTCCTCTGTACAAAAAAGGCAATAAAATCTTAGCAGGAAACTACTGATTGGTATCACTTACTTCAATTGCATGTAAAATAATGGAAGGCATAATCAGATGTAAACTTGAAAATATTCAAAACAAGCTCAAACTAATAGTCAAGCAACAGCGCGGTTTTGTTAAAAATAAATCATGCTCAATGAATCTACTTGAAACACTTTATTTTATTTCAACCGCCTTAGAGAATAGTAAACCTGTTGTTATTTTTTTGGACATTTGACACAATGCCACACAAAAGATTGTTGCTTAACAGCTTATGGAGTATCTGGTTTGACAATACAATAATAACAAAACTGATAGACAAAAATGTATCCTCTTGGGCAGAAATTCCCAGTAGTGTGCTACAGGGATCAGTAATTAGACCATTCATGCTTGTGCTATTTTTAAACGATTTGCCTGAAACTCTAAAAAAACTTTAGCAAGCTGTATGCAGATGTCACCAAAACTTTGAATGAAATGTTTTCCTGTGATTAACTGTGATTAACTGTGATTAACTGTTTCTTTGTAATCAGATCTTGATTTAGACTTTAAGTGATTTAATGTTTCGAGATGTGGACTCAAGTGGACTGACTTGTAAAATTTAATGTTTTGAGATGTATGGTCATGCACATTAACCGGAATAACAAAAAATCACCCCCTTTATACCAATGAACTAAAGTTAAACATAACAGAATCTGAAAGTGATCTTGTAGTAATCTTCTCAAGCAATCTGAAATGAAAAAATTATGTAACAAAAGCCAATCAAATGTTGGGTCCAATTAAAAAATGCTTTACTTGTTTAGATATTAAACTTCTGAGAATACTTTGTTTCTTTTGTTCAACCACTGTTAAAGTTTGCAGTACCAATTTGGTCACCTATTTGAAAGGGTGACATTGATTTATTAGAAAGAGTTCAACATCATGCAACTCGATTAATACCATCACTTAAAAAAATCAACTACGATAATTGTCAAAAAGCTCTTGACTTGACTACCTTGACAAAAAGAATACAAGGAGGAGACATGATTCAACTTTTTAAATAGATTTGAAGTAGTTTTGAAGCATTTAACTGTTTATTATTTACATCATAAAACTCTAAATAACAAATAAATACAAAAATACAAGAATAAATAACAATCTTTTAGTATGAAAAGCTACTATACATATTGAAAAAATGTTATGTTAGTATTCAGCTTAATTAAAGCGTAATATACAATTCTTATATTTTGTTAGACAAAAATAAATCTAAGCAGGAGGTTCTCTTTTTTTTACAGATGCCAAAAAGATCTTGAAGACACTTGATTGCTCGCTCTGGACACTGATTTGTTCTGGAAATTTCCAGTCTCAATGCCATTACCTTTTCACTGAGTTTAATGCTTTTTAGCGACTGTGCAAGCTGCTACATGGCTTCTGATAACCATCTACACTGTACATTTGGTCAGTAAACCAACCGCTCATCTGTGAGTGATAAATCTACAAATGTCAAGTAGTGAGTCTCTTCTCTCTGGTAAAAGAATAAATGCCAAAAGAGCTAGTATTCCTTGGAAATTCCAAGGAATACTAGCTCTTGCATTATTTAATTTAGACATTTTATGAAACTTTACTTTAAGAAATACTCCAGATTCTTAAAGAAAGCGGAACACCCAAGTTCCGCTTTCTTGAAAAATCTGGAACAAAAAATCCATATCATCAGGCCATCCTGCTGATTCAGTAATCACTTCTTTACCATTCTTGATATTCTTGCTGAGCATTTCGTAGTTCTTTACAAATTCTGGGATAAACAGATATTCTATATTAGACAACATGTTGTCTCCTCCAAGTCTTTTGTCTATTGCTATGTGAACGACTTGATCAAGAACATGATCTTAACAACTAATGAATTGTGGATCTTCCAGTTTTTTTTCAGTAAAACGTCTTTGTAACTGACTGACAATCCCATTCCTTCTTCCAGTGTTTACATTTGTAGTGTAAACAAACACTACAAATGTTACAAACACTAGATCTACCAGACTGAAAACCAGATTTTGTTGTTAAAGCTATAACAGATATTCTTAATAAATACAATATATAAAAGAGTATAAAGAAGATTGTAGCGGTCAATCATCTTTATACACTTCTATAAATTGTATTCATCAAGAATATCTGTTACACCTTTAACAACAATATTTGCTTTTTAGTCTAGTAGATATAGTGCTTGTAAATTAACTTCTCTTTGTTTACTCTTTAACACTTACAGATGATATTCTTGGTGACTTCAAGAATCATACTTCATACGTTTACCATCAAAGTGCAGTGGCTTTCTAAAGGTAGTATTTTCTTAATTTCTTTGCTAAGTTTAACAGCTTGTTTAATAATTGATCTGAATATAATAGTTTATGATGGTGTCTGAATGTTGATCCCTTCTTGAGATAACTGTTGACAAATGGATGCTGCTTTGCTGGTTAATAACTTTGAAGATGATACTAAATTGGTTGCAGTTTTGGTATTACTGTAGTTCTTGCTGGTACTTAGGGAATGTTCTTCTGAATCTTCAGACTCCTAATATTCTGACTCAGACCGTGATTCAGAAGTTAAAGTTGCTAATTGCTTTCAAAAAAATTCTAGGCTTCAGAAAGTCATAATGCAAAAACTACTTCAGTAGGCTTTAGAAAGTCAGCCTGCAAGTAGGCTTGAGAAAGTCAGCCTGCAAGTAGGCTTTAGAAAATCAGCCTGCAAGTAGGCTTCAGAAAGTCAGCCTGCAAGTAGGCTTTAGAAAGTCAGCCTGCAAGTAGGCTTCAGAAAGTCAGCCTGCAAGTAGGCTTCAGAAAGTCAGCCTGCAAGTAGGCTTCAGAAAGTCAGCCTGCAAGTACTACTTATATATATCATTTTTAAAATTGAGTGTTGTGAGTGTTTAAAATTTAGTGTTGTGGGTGAGCTTTTCTAAAAATTAATCAGAATAAAACCCATTTTCATTATTTTTGAGCAAAAGTTCATCAATTTATGACACAGGAAATTAATTATTCATAAAAAGTTATAATATGACAACCCTAAGAGATATATACATATCTGTGGTTTAGTAAAAGAAGCAAACACATAAAATAAAATAACAAAAACTGTTACAAATATTACATAAAAATGTCAAAAACATTAAAAAGAAGCCATAAATGATTAAATAACAACTTAAAGATAGAAAATATATAAATAATAAAACAAAATAATAAAATAAAATAATAAAAAAATGCAGTAGTGGTGTAGTAGTAGAGCGCTTGCTTCATAAGCAAGAAGCTCCAAGTTCAATTCCTACAAAATTCTTGGTAGTACCGTGCTCACCTTGTTTCTCTGTGCAGAACCCTTAGTCACCAATTCATTATGTTTTAGAGTTAAAGAGTTGAGTGGGTTGAAACCACAATAAAGTAACCTCTAGGCACAATGACAATTTAGCGATTCTCTCCTATGTTCTTCATACTTTGATTTAATTGCATGCGTTTTGGGATGTGACCTATCAAACATACAATTACATTTTCGACCATGTTCAGTTGCCCTAGATGTATCCCACTTACCTTTTAAATAGTCTTATTGATATTTAATGCATCTTGTAAGAGCTTTCTTTTTTCTTTTCTGGATTTGTAGACACTGAGATTAGGAATTAATTTTGTCATTTTTTACTGCATGATATATTTTTTAGCACAGAATGTGTAGTAAAAATTATTCTGACATTATGAGGTTCAAGTTCTTTTCTGAATTTTGGACCTAATTTTGGAAGCCATAGAACTTTAACTGATTATTTATTTGTTTCTGTTTTATTTTTATTTATATTGGGAAGGTTTTTTTAATTTCTGAATATAGTTCTTGGCAATTATTTTGAGTTTCGATCAATTGTGTCCATTTTCTGCAAACATGTCTACTAAAAACTGTGTTTCATCAATAAGATACTTTGCAGAACAAATTTTAATGGCATGAGATATATACAATTATATTGAAGATTTAAATCTTTATTATTTTCTTTTTTTGGTGTTCTATTGCTGGATCTTATTTGTTTAATAATTGCAGAAACTTATCAAGATTTTGTACTGAGTCGAATTTAGCAAGAATGTCATCTATGTATCTTCTGTAAGTTTTTTGGTGAAAATTGCAGACCTCCCACATAGTTTTTTTGAATTTCAAGAAAATAATTTTTTAGAACATCAGATCAATTTCAGGACATTATTTAAATTACATAAAGCAGTTTTTATTTAAAACTGGCTTCTCCTCTACTACACCAGTCTATACCTCACCTATTTTACTTATATTTTGTATGAAACAAGAAGATCAAAACAATTATTTATTAAGCATTTGACACAAGAAACAAAAATTAAAATCAACAGTAAATCATTACACAATTTTCACAAAACTCAAGAACGAAAAATAAAACTAAAATTTATTGCATTATGTTGGTCTTCTTAAAGAACAAAAACCTCCATCAAAATGACAAGCAAAAAATATGTTGTAGATAATAAGTTTTGGAGGAATCAATTCAGCTAAAAAAAATAAGCTTACATCTTAATATGTTTGATTCTTTTTTCAGGTGGTTTCAAACAATCTGTTTCCTGTAGTTTTTTTTTCAACTCAAGAGGCTTCTTAGATGTTTCAGTCAATTTCTCATTTTTTGAAGTCAACATGTTGGTCACTTTTGCTGACTGCATGTTTGATTCCTTCATTGGGGTGGATAGCTTAAAATTTGCATTATTGATTACTTTGGCTTCCATTATTAATTTAATTTCTAATTTTATTGTGCATTATTTTCTAATTATTATTTAACTTTATTGTGCATTGTTAAATTATTTTCCACTTTATAATATGAGAGCTAACTTAACAATATGAATGAGATATCACAATACATTTCTAAATATCTAGAATATCTTTTATACCAAAGATATGATGCAAATAAGTACAAATGTCAGCAAATGTATATGTTACACCATAGTAAGTTAAATTTTCTAAAAGTATGGAGTGATCGACTGTGTCAAATGCTTTTGACAGATCTATAAATATTCCAAGTGTGAACTAATTTTTTTTTAACTCAATAATTGCACGCTCAGTTATAGTATTTTTCTGGAACTGACAAACTTTTTTTACCAAACTGTTTGGGGTAAAAAAAGTTTGTTTTTGCAAAATAGTCATAAATTCTATTATACATTACTCATTCAAATATTTTTGAGAAAATAGATAATACTGATAGGTCTATAATTTGAGATATTGGACCATTGCCTTTATAAAATGGGTAAACTTTTAATGTATCACGAAATATGCCTTTGTTTATTGAAAGTTTAAGAATATAAAACTAAGGTTTACCATTAATTTGCTGTCAAATAATAAACTATTTTTAGATAAACTTAGAAATTAAATGAATTAACTGTAGGTACAATTTTACTAGCTAAATTTAGACAACATTAGAAGAGTATTTGTTAAACTCTTTTGAGATTTGCATAGGGCAGTGAATATTATTGAAAGGAAGTGATGACCCATTATATTGCTAATTACATTCCATAGTTTTTTATATCAAATTTACATTCAGTAATTTTTTTACTATAAAATTATTTTCTTGCATTTTTGAGTAAGCATTGATAAAAGTATTTATAGTTTATGTTTTTTTTTTTTCGTTTTTAATACTCCTATTTTTGAGAAATTTGTTATACAGTTTTTTTTTTTTTTTTCAAACATTTTACCAGAGTTTTGTTCATCCAAGGGTTAGTAATTGTTTTTGTCTTCGTTTTTATTATTTTTATATGGAAATGTTTAATTGTATATATATATATATATATATATATATATATATATATATATATATATATATATATATATATATATATATATATATATATATATATATATATATATATATATATATATATATATATATATATATATATATATATATATATATGTATATATATATATATATATATATATATATATATATATATATATATATATATATATATATATATATATATATATATATATATATATATAAACTTATTGAAAAAGGCATTACATGCTTCATTAGTATTATGACATTCATAGATCCCATTTTTCTTCAAATAGGTTATGTGAGAAGTTATTAGTATTTAACGTTGATAGATTGGGCTCTTTTAAATTAACTTTCTTTGGAGGAGTAGTCAAAGTTATTTTAAGGTTAATTTTAATGTAGATAAGAAAATGGTCATTAACGTCTATTTAAAAAATTCATGTTTCAAATGACGCTTCTAAAAGTGGTTTATAAAAATATTGTCTATTGCAGTTGCTGAACTTTTAGTTACCAAAGTTGGTTTATTAATAACCAGATATATATTATATTTTAACAGCATATCATAGAAAGATTTGTTTTTGAACTTTTTTCATAAGTTAAGGAATTTAAATTTATATCGCCAATAATGCACAATTTTTTTACTATTATTGTTAACTATTGTATTACAAATAATATCTTGAAAAATTTTGCAATTATTACTCTACAAGCTGCTAAAGCAATGTCAATAGAGTAAGTTCGAGCCAGTTGTTAAAAACTTTACAGTCAATGTCAACAAATTCTTCAACTACTTTATTAATAATAATTTTTGTTTCAGAACTTTGCTTAAAAATGAATTTAACATAACTTGAACTATTTTTGCAGTCATAAATTTATTGTCTTATTTTTCTATCAATTTTTCTAATATGTTAAATTAACTTATATGATAAAATAACTTTTCATTATAACAGTGTTCACTGCTTTTAATGAGAATGATAAAAAATGAGAATTTAAGAGCCTAGAAATATTTCCAGATATCGCAATACACAATTAATCAACTCACCCCTTGAACTTACACAAAGTACATTTGATAATAACTACCTAATCACACCAAAAAAAATCTTGTTTTGATGTGATTGTTTTGCTGTGATTATAGCCAATGCATATTAAAATATGTCAAAACTTCAGGATATTATAAACAAATTACAACAATTTAGGACATTTCAGAACCGATTTTTTTAAAAATGAATTCCGTTTTTTAAATTTATGGTCACAATCCCTATTTATATTTAATGTTATGGATTTTTAATATATTTCTATTAATAATAAATCTAAGTTTATTTAAAATGTTTTTATTCTTTTACAAAACTTGATTTTTCAACTTAATAATGCCAAAACATAAAATTATTTTTCTTGTATATTTAATAATACAAACATGTTTTCAAAAGTAAAACTTTTCAACATTTTAATATGAAAGAAGAAGTTTACTTATCAACATCAAAAACTTACTTATCAACAGCAAAGGAATAAGCACCAGGCCAAATATTTGAGCGCATAACAGCAATTGCATATTGTTGGAATAAAGTACCTGATTTTGATGCACTCCAAGGAGGGATCAAATTAATTCCTGTTAATTACAAAAAAAATCATATAAAAAAAAAACGAATAACAATTTCTAAAAACTTTTGCTGTTGCTTGAAACTTTTTTAAATTATTTTAATACAACAATTCACTTATTTGAAACAATAAACCTTTATCTTCAGAAACAGATGTTAAAAGACTTGGCCCAATTTCAATTGGAATTTCATCATCATCTGAAATTTCTTCTTCCCCTTCTTCTTCACCACCTTCACCTTTTGATGCATTTAAGGAAACATTTGCATTAGGATTGAAATAAACAGTTCGGCCCTAAAGCATAACATGAAACCATAAAATGAAACCATAACATGTTTTTTTAAACCATAACATATTTTTTAAACCATAACATGTTTTTTAAACCATAACATGTTTTTTAAACATAACATGTTTTTTAAACATAACGTATTTTTTATATAGCTGGAGAGTAATTTAAAAAAAAAAGATAACATTAAAATTTTATGAAATTTTATCTATTCAAAAGAAAAAAGAAAAAATTGAGAGAAGGAATTTTTCTCTTTATAATCTTGAAATAAAAAGAAATTTTATGTATGTCAACAATAATGATGAATAATAATGTACCAAACATTTATGACATGAAATGATATTGAAAGGTTAAGCAAAAAAAATATTAATAATAGTAGTTAAATTATTTTATTTTTATTTTGCATTTCAACTTATTTTAACTTTGCATTTTACTCTATTTTTATTAAAAAAAAGTTTAATAATCTGTTGCAACATTTTTTTGTGTTTTGAAGTTGCAAAATGTCAACAAGTCTGCAAAGTGTCAAAAAATATGGGGAAAATGTTAAAAGCATGGATGTAAAGCATGGAAAATATCCAAAGCATGGATGTAAAGCATGGAAAATATCCAAAGCATGGGGTTTTATCTAATAACACATCAAACTTAACATTAAAATCATAACACAAGTTTATTTGTTTATATGTTTGTTTATAAATATGTTACAAATCATAAATTAGTAAATTTTATCCTTTAATTTAGTAAAAAATTTATTCTTCAAAAAATAAACTTTAAAATATATATATTTTTTATTAATTATTTATTTAATTAATGCTGTTGAGATAAAGCGCCAGGCTATGACAGCCGGTATAAATTAATTAATGAACAAGTTAGTTCAGTCACTAAATAATAAAAACGTTAATAATAAGCTTTCTTGGTTTTTATCTCGTTTATTATTGCTTCTAAGTCGACCGATTGCAAATTTAATTTGAAGCTTTTAACTGTGGTAGATTGAACAACTTTGGCTGGTAGACTATTCCATCTAACAACTTTTGCTGAAAAAATATTGCCTATTCAAACAATTTCTGACCAATTTAGGTTTCATTTAATGTTTTGCTCCTCTAATGTTAGCTGCAGGATCAGTAAATAGAGTTCATTGTTTGATTTTATTTAATATCAATGATTTCAATGCCTTCTTCCACATATTTGGTAGGGTACCTGTTTCTATCGATTTTAAGAAAACTAAATATAATGGGTATGATATTGACAAGCTGCATTCTTTTAAAACATAAGGATAAACAAAAGCTATAGTACTTTCTAATTGTTTTATATTGTTCTTAATATCATTCTTTATTCTAACTTTTAGCTTATTATACTGAGTTTTTGTTGATTCTTCATTCCAGCCATTTATTAGCAAGCCATATATTGTTTTTAGTTTTTATTTTATGTTTCAATTCAGCAGTAATCCATTTGTTTCTGTTCCTTCTATTTTGATAATAAACTTTTGGGATAAACAGATTGGTTGCATAATTGTAATGATACAAAAATAAATCATACATTTCATTTATAGATTTACTTTTAAACCCATTTTCCCAATCTACATTATTGAAATGACGAGAAAATAATTCATAATTTCCTTTTTGATATAATCTAATGGATTTCTTATGTTCGTTAGAAGACTCATAATTATTCATTAGATAACAACACTTTAATAAATGATGACCCTGTTTGACATTTCCTAAAGAAGCTGAGTGAGTTATAGAAACTATTTTGTTTTTATCGTTTGTAATAATAAGGTCTAGAATATTTGTTGATTTGTAGTTTGCTATTTGGAATGTTGGCTCACATACACATTGAAACAGAAAATAATCTTCAAGACATTCAATAAATTTATTAGTTTGAGATTCATTATCAGTTGCTTAAAAAGGACAATCATTGTCAGACCAATCTATAGTATTACAGTTGAAGTCACCTGTAATAATAAGATTGCTGTATTTTTTTTTTTTTTATTTGCATTCACTCCCAACAAGGCTGCAAGCAACCACTATTAAGTTGGGAGTTACTAGGAAAAAAAAAGAACAGAGTTATAGAGCAAGGAAACGGTTGACAGAAGACTTGAAAAGTTGAAGGTTGTAGGAGTCAGGAAAACATGAAGATGGGAGAGAGTTCCAAAGGATTGAAGTGCGGGGAAAAAAACTAGATGAATAAAAGTTTTTAGAGCATGCAGGGACAGATACAGTAAACGAATGAGACTTAGCTGAATGACGAGTAAAACGAGAATGAATTTTAGTTGATGGAACTAGAGATGATAACTCCTTTGAGCAGTGACCATGATAGTATCTGTAGAAAAGAGAAAGAGATGCAACTTTACGACGATGGGAAAGAGGTTCAAGCTTAGCAGATAGTCCAGGTCCAAAAACATTTACAATGCGTTTTTGGACCTTGTCAAGAAGAGAAAGTGAATCGTTAGAAGAACCAGCCCAAATATGACAACAGTATTCCATACAGGGACGAATAAGAGATTTGTAGAGGTAGAGAATGGAATCAGAAGTAAGGAAATGGCGAGCACGATAAAGAGAAGCAACCTTAGCAGAAGCTAATTTAGCAATCGATTGTATATATGGTTTCCATGAAAGGTCAGTAGTAAGCGATAATCCAAGAAGACGTAAAAAGGACGACTCAGTAAGAGGATTGCCATTCATTAATATAGGAATGTTGACCATACTACGGTAGTTGTTTGCAGTAAGCAATTGGGTTTTTTTAGAGTTGAAATTCACAAGCCACTGTGAACCCCAATCTATTACTGAAGTGAGATCAGATTCAAGATCAGCTGCTTGTTCTAGGCGATCGAAAAGAGAAGACTTTTTGTCAAGACAGGAGTATAAAGTTGAGTCATCAGCAAAAAGAGCTACTTTAGATGAAAGGTTGTCAGGAAGATCGTTTATGTAGATAAGAAACAAAACAGGGCCCAGGATGGAACCTTGGGGAACCCCAGAAGTTACTGGAAATAAAGAAGAGTGTTGGCCTTCAAGGATGACTTTAATAAACCGGTTAGAAAGAAATGATTTGATAATCTCAAAAACTTTCCCAGAAACACCATATGAAGCAAGCTTATGGAGAAGACCAGCATGCCAAACTTTGTCGAAAGCTTTAGATATGTCGAGAGTAATAGACCTAGCCTCACCGCCTCCATCTAATGCACGATAAAATCTTTCAGTTACAGCAGTTAGCAAGTCGGCCGTAGAGCGAGAGGATCGAAAACCGTATTGATTGTCTGACAGCAGTTTATTTGACTCAAGATGAGATGTGAGGAATTTGTTGATCAAAGACTCAAAGACCTTGCTAATAACAGAAAGAAGACTGATCGGACGATAATTGGAGGGGTCAGAATTTTCTCCAGAGTTTTTGAATATTGGAACCACAGATGCCATTTTCCAACAAGCAGGAAAACAAGACTCAGTCAAACACTTGTTAAATAGTTTAGAGAGAATTGAAGAAAGTTCTGGAGAACAATTCTGCAAGACTGTGACAGGAATGTTGTCTGGACCACAAGCTGTAGACGAGTTTAATTGAGATATGACTTTAGCAACAGAAGCCGGAGTGATTTGAATGTCTAACAATGGGTCAACCTGTTTGACTGGAATGGAAGGAAGAGAATGTCCATAAGATTCAAGAGTGGAATTAGAAGAAAAGATCTTTGCAAACAGTTCTGCCTTATCCCTGGGAGAGGTAACAAGATCAGTCCCATGAATGAGAGATGGAATGTTAGATCTACCCTTGTTAACAATGTTGTTGAAGATTTTCCAAAAGTTTTTAGAGCCTAACTTCTGCGATAAGATGCGAGATTTAGTGAACTGAGAATAATGGAGTTTAGCATCAGAAAGTACCTTTTTACATTGATTTCTTGCAATAATAAATAGCCGTTTGTTCTCAAGAGAGCTGTTCTTTTGAAAAAGATGAAAAAAATGGTTACGATTGGATATAGCAGCCGCACAAGAAGGAGAAAACCATGGAGTAGAATGAGGCTTGACTTGAAACCGACGAGAAGGAATAAAAGCTTCCATTCCAGCCTGAATCCAGGAGGTTACGTAGGAGGCGCATTTGTCAGCTGTGAGAGAAAAAACATCAGCCCAAGGACCATCACGAAGAAAATCACGAAAGGAATCCCAGTCAGCTTTAGGGTAGTAGTAGGTGGTGCGATGATAAGGTGAGCCCAAAAAAGAAGTACGAGAAGAAAGATTTATAGAGATCATTGCATGGTCAGAACCACCTAAGGGAGAAAAGGGAGAAACTGAACATAAGCTAGGGTCAGAGACAAGACATAAGTCAAGGAGTGAAGGTAAATGATTAGGGTTGTCAGGAAAACGAGTCACAAAGTTAACTATCTGAGTAAGAGATTGAGAAACGCAGAAGTTAAAGGCTTTAGTGCCAGCAGGATCAGTGGTGTTAGAGCCAAGCCATTCAGTGTGATGGGCATTAAAATCACCAACAACAATAATATTGGCAGAGGGGTAAAGAGAGAGGGCATGGTCAATTTGATCAGAGATAACATCTAAAAGAGTGCAATCATGGGAAGAAGGAGAACGATAAAGAACGAAGAGAAAGGTGATAGAGTGAAGAGGTGCTAGGCGAAAGCACATAAAAGAATGGTCAAAGGATTCGAACCTGATTTCACAACAAATAGGGGAATTAATGCGTATGTAAACCCCTAAACCTAGCATGTGACTATTGGAGTCTTTACGAATCAAAGGATAGTACCCATCAACACTGACATCTGAAGAAGGAATTGCAGAACTTAAATTTGTTTCACTGAGTGCAAGCAAGTCTGGTGAATTTTGCAGGAGGTAAGACTCAACTGATGGAAAGATGCTTCGTAGACCGCGAATATTTGTAAAAGATATATTAAAATATTTAGGTGGTGGGGATGGTTTTTTAGGTTTTAAATTTTTGCTTACTTTGGTCATGATTTGGGTTTAATGAGAACTTGACTCATTCATAGATAGAGCACAGCCTCCTAATCAATGAGCTATGCAGTATTCTTTTTGATAAACACTCATTTTACCAGCATTAATAGATAGCAAAACAAAGTTATTGTACTCATGAAATATATCTGGTGGTCTATAAATGCATCCTACTAACATTTTGCTATTTTTAAAACATATATAAATCCATATTTGTTCAATAAAATTATCATTTAACTGTAAACTATTTGTTTCAAACAGATCAATATATTGTTTTACATAAATACAAACACCTCCTCCATGAGTCTTTTTATCACTTCTGAAAATATTATAACTAATTATATTTACATCTGATTCTGCTTTAAACCCAGTTTCTGTAACACAAATAACATCCGGTTTATATATTTCCCATTGTAACCTTAACTCATCAATCTTGTTATACAGAGACGTTGCATGTGTATACCAAATCATCAGTTTTTTGCATTTTTAAGTATCGTGCTCCTTGTTTATACTTAAATCACATTTCTAACGCTCATGAAAGTTTACTAATTTAATATTATATAAAGTTTACTATTTCAATATCTAGCTGTCTCTTATTGCTCAGCAACTTGTTAAGATTTTGACCTCCACCACTAAACTGATTTATTTTATTGTTAGCTTCATAGTTAAAGCATTGTATGTGATTTAAGTCTTTTTTGGTATTTAGTTGCTATTTTTTTATTTTTACAACCTTGTCATTTCTAATACCAAAGTAATAGTTTGCCGTGTCAATATTGTCATTGTTTCATTTTTTACACTCTTCTTATAATAGCTTTGATTTGTACTGTTCAGATTCAGTTAAATCAGGATTTATAAATACATTTTTGTATGTTTTATCCTTCTTCAATTCCTTGGCATTTTTTAAACATAGAATTATGTTCAAACTTATCATTTAAAACAGCAATATATGGAGCTCTATATCCATTTTTTGACTTCAATTTGATAGCATTCTTTATTTTGACATCGACCTTTAACTTTTGCATGATTGTTTCAATATTTTGTTTATCTTCTTCGATTGCTTTGACTTTATCACTTAATGCTGATTCCTCTAAACCGAATATAACCAAGTTATTTTATCTTTTATCTCTTTCTTTGGTTTCATTTGCGATAGTATTAATAAATTGCATTTGATCTGGAGTTTTTTTTACTTTACTAGCTCAATCACCTGTCACTGTCATGATTATTGCTTCTTGCTCACACTTGTAAGTATTGAAATTGCCTATTTGCAAGTAAACCATTTGGACAACTGGATAGGAGGGCTACCACCCTAAATAGTAGTGGATTATCTCCTGTCAGTGAAATTTTATTGTTATCATTATTAGTTTTGTTATCATTATTAGTTTAACACAAATACAACGTTAAGTCTTTTGTGTTTTTTTCTGTGTATTATAATTTGTTATATTATTATATTATTATAATTTTATTAATTCTACTTTTAAAGTAGTAGCTTGGTCCAGTAAACAGTAGTTACTGGACCAAAGATTAAGAACATTAACAACTCTCACTTATTTGAACTTGGTCAGAAAAGTATTAAGATGTGGCATTATTTCAATATTGGTAGAGAATTGAAAGAGAGCATGGAAATCTTTAAATTCAACCCTCGATTAAGTTGTTGTTGCCATATAGCAAAACAGATAATTCAATTAAGTGAAATAACTCACTAAAGGAAAAACAGAAAAGAAGTGACAGGCAATTATGTTCATTAAGATTTTGCTCTGAAATGAATTGTACCTTTTGAAAAGTAAATTTGAAAGCGATGCTGTTTTAGAAAAACACATGCTATCTGGTCTTCATACAGTTCTAAAATCATTAACATCATTGGATAAAGTTTGCAGCTCCTTTGTTCATAAAATGAAAATTACTAAACAACTGAATATGCCAATTTCTTCAATCTCTATCAATGTTTCTGTAAAAGACAAACTACCGTAATGCATAAACATTTTTGTACTGCAAAGTTGGGCATAGTTCATTCGCAAATATGAAATTAAAATTTTAGTGAAAACTGTAATTTTGTATGTTTGTTTACATATTTTTAAAAAGATGTACCATTGATATTTTTGTAGATTTAGTAACATGAAAAGATAAAGTATGCTGGTGGAACCGACAACGGAAAATGATGAAAATAGTCAGATTAATAATAACAAAGAAGTTTTTGGCAAAAATGATGACTGTAATCAGACAGGGTACGTTGAAGATAGTAATCAATATGAGGAAGGCATCACCTATCTTGCAAAAAAAATTTGTCTTGTATGGAAAGTGAATGATTGGGTTGCTGTTGTATATGAAAAATAATGGAATACTGTATACACTGTGGAGGTAATATTATTCAAAGCATATATTATTTTCAAGTTTTTGTTTTGTTTTACAAAACAGAGCTCTAAAATTAAAGCAATATAAATAAAATGAAAAAATAATTTGAGAAAAACATTATATTTATAAGTTTGAGAAAAATTTATAATTTACAAGTTTGAGAAAAACATTATATTTATAAGACTTTATAAGTTTTACTGAATATAAACAAAATTAAACAAATCATAGATTAAAATACTTTTAGTGGGATCAGAGTTAATTTTATAAACAACAGAGAAGAATACTTTTTGCTGGCCAGTTACTCCTGAGGAGATAAACTACCAAACTGAAAAAATTATCTGTCTAGTAAATGCTCCTTTTCTAATCAATGGTTGTGGTGATAGTTCATTATCCATAGAAAACTATAATACAGTCATTTCACTATTCTTAGAGGCACATACTGCAGCAGAGTAAAATATATGTGTGATGTGTTGGATAATTTGTTTCATGTGTGTAAATGATTCTATCTCTGAATGAACAACTAATACATTTAATGTTCATATTTTTATAAACATTAAATGTTTATAAAAATATAATTATATTATAATTATATAAACATTTAAACGAAATACATTTAAATTTTGATTTATGTTTCATTTAATTAGAAATCCAGTTTTCTTGCTGTTCAATTTTTGTTCAATTTTTAATTCATGTAAGATGTGTGTGACAAAATCACCCTAGTTTTTTTTTATTATTATGTTAGTACCATGTTGTATTGACATTTGAACATGCTTACATTTTTACAAAACTTAGCGCCTCTGCTGTAATGGGTTATTTTGTAAGTATATTATAATATTTTTTTTCAATTTCAAGCCTTAATATATGATTAGGCCTTAGGTATCACATACCTTTCTTTGCATTTTAATAATTTTTAATTACTCAATACCTATGACACTTACAAATCTACTATCTAAATTTACTTACAAAACCTGTAGAAAAAATCGTGTGCTTTTAGAAATAACTCCCATTAAAATTAACCAAACTGAATGTACTTTTGAACTATGATAATTAGCCAATTACACAGTGACATGCAACATTTTTTAGAGAGAGCATTTGAGTTATGTCTGATATTACCTACAATAGGTACATGCAACTTCTTGTCTTGCCAAAAAATGGATTCAAAGGTGGTAAAAATTATATTTCAAAAAACTCAAAATTTTAAACCCGGATTTCAAATGAATAAAACATTTTTGGAATTTGTTTTTTTCCTCAACAGATTTTCTTAAAATTCCAATCAATATATAAAAAATTCAAGCAAATTGATGGTGGTCACTTCCACAGTTTTAGGAATTTGCCTGATGCTTACAAAAAAACTGCTCTTAAATGAATATGTATACTTTCAACTCAGACTTTCTCAGTCCTTCCGCTTAAAACCTCTTCACTCTATCACCTTTCTCTTTATTCTTTAACATTTTCCTTCTTCCAATATTCCATAGCAAGACTTTTATGAAATTCAAAAGAATTCCATAGCAAGAAATTTATGAAAAATAGCTTTTCTTTTTACCAGTTTTTTTTTATTATTTATTTTTTAAATTATCTAGTATTTGTTCAAAACATTATTTTCGCTATTTTTATTTTTATTTAAATAGCAGAAAAAAAAGAATTTTTTAAATTGTGCAGGCAAATTTAAAAATGACCATCCTGCCAGCACTTTATTCGTGAGCTAGCATTAAATTTCAAACAGAGAAGACTAGGGTGGGACAAATAAAAATGGGATTCTATATCCAGTCACTACTGATAAACAAACCACACAATCCTCTAATATTTTAATACTGAATTTAATGCTGCTGCCATTACTCATTAATGAGTTTTTGACACAGAAGTTATGGCAGCCATTACACTTGAGTTATTGGCAAGAAAGAGTTACAGCACTTTTTGTATTAAAAAATGCGAACAAAAAGTGTATGCAAATATCTAACTTATCTAAACTTTAAGTTATGTAATATTAAAACATATTAAATTTTATAGTTTTACTTTAAAACTAAATTGAGACAACATTTCCTTAATTTTGATTTATAGCATTTATTTGCTGTTTTAAAAAGTCTTTTGTTTAATAAATAGTTTTGAAAATTTCATTAAAAAATATGCCATAGTGGTCGAAGTGGTAAGGTCATAGTATCATTAAGTAAAATGCTGTGCTTCAAATCCTTGCATCCTCTTCCACTTTTTTTAAAATCTTTTTTGATATTTAAAACAAAAAACAAAACATTTTTGAAGTTCAACAGATATTTTACTTTTATAAAGTTTTACTTTGATTTAAAATCTTCTTTATTTTGATTTAAAGCATTTATTTGCCGTTTTATAAAATTCTTCTGTTTTTTGTTTTTTAAATAGTGTTAAAAATTGACAGTTAAGTGTGTCTTAGTGGTTGAAGTGGTTAGCTTCCTGTGCTTCTGAAGTACAATGTAAGTGTTCAAATCCTGCCGTTTATATATAAATTTTTTTTAATCTTTTCCAATTTTCTAAAATACAAATTAAATTATTTTTAAAGTTCTATTGTTGATATAATATACTATAACAAACAAAAAGATATAATATACTAGATAGAGATATAATATACTATAACAAATAAAAAGAAGTTTTTAAGAAGCTTAAAATTGCAATAAACATCAAAACATTTTTAGAAATTTTTTGCATACCTCAATTGAACATTAGTTGTTACTTCAAAACCAACATTTGACAAATTTTTATTTTTTACCACTTAATTGCAGTTCGCGCAACAACTACTGAAGCGCTTAAAATTTTGTTCTAAATTATTTTAAGCGTTTAAAAGTTGTTTTAAATTATTTTTTTATTCAAATTTTTAAAAGGCAGACAATATGTATAGTTTTTCTAAAGCTTACTAAAAAATTTTGAAGTATGGTGTAGGTATAGAAATGCTCAGTGTAGACTTACTAAGACCTTTTTTACAGGTCAGAAATGCTAGTCTAATATATATATATATATATTAGACTAGCAAGGTTCTTCAAAGAATAAATGTATAACAAATCTCTGTACATGTAGGAAACAATGAGTTAAATGAATGGATGTTTGTGGTGGTTGTCATGGAGAGGCTGGCAATAATGAAAATGCACATATAAATATTTTTTTTAATAAATGCTGCACTTGGTATTGCATTCTTTTAGTGAATATGATTACAGAAATCTTATGTTTATGACGTTTTTACTTTCTAGGGAAACATCTTGGTTGAAGTTATAAATGAAAATTGAACAGCATATTTAATGATTTAATTTTAAATTTTTCAAACTTTTTTTTTATTGTTTTACTCGATTTTAAATTTCTCAAACTTTTTTTTTATTGTTTCGATTTATACTGTGCTGCTTAGTGCTGTACTGCATACTTCATTATACTTTAATGAATAGACTCAAAGTAGCTTGTAATACTTGAAAGGAAGTAATTTTCAAAATGTGTTTTTTTTTAACATATATTTATTAATAAGCCTTAAATTATCTTTTCAACGGTGTATTATAAGCGCATTTTCATTGAATTGAAAAAGCAAATGATCAATGAATTATATGCAAACTGCAACCTTTAATATCAAGCAGGAATAGTAACTCAGACCTAAAACACTGGTCATTAAGAAGATCTAGATAATTCCAGTTGTTATTTGGCCCATCCATCGAGAGTTTAAGCAAGTTTTTTTGTCAGTAATTCTTTTAATGTTTCATTTCTTTTTGTGGTTAAATTTTCAGCATAAGATCATTTTATTTTAGGTCCAAAAAGTTTGAATAAAACATAATCATTCCAATAATGAATTAGAAGATCCATTTGTTGAAGTATATAACTCATAGACTCATCATAAGAGAAAACAAAAAACAGTGATAGATGAACTATTTCATTTTAACAGTGATAGCTGAACATCTTCATTTCAACAGTGATAGCTAAACTTCTTCATTTCAAAAGTGATAGCTGAATCTCTTCATTTAAAATAGGAACATACTCCAAAACTTATCAATAAGCCATATTTTGTTCTCATTCAAAAACCTTATCAATTTTGCTATCCGTAAACTTTAAACAACTCACTCAAACCAGTACATGATGGTAAATTGTGTGACACATCAACCTTTATAGCAAATTGCTATCTGTAAAATATAACTTAAAACAACTCAACAAAAAAAACAACTTTGCTATCTGTAAACATAACTTTTTTCAACACATAAACAATTCAATCAAACCTTTAATACTGATTTGCAATTTTTCTTAGACATTTTTTTGTTATTAATTCATAGTTTACTCTGAACAATAAACTTATATATTTATACACAACTTCTTTTAAACTATAAAGAATTAAAAATCATAATCACAAGTCTTTAATGTTTACAATGGATAATAATTATTGAAATGCACTTATTGTAATTGACATGTTTATTAAAGCTTTTTTTGAGCTTTGAACTTATTAGGACTTTTTAATTTCTATTCATGCAATACAACTGTTTTACTTTATTTCAAACATTGATTGCATAATGAGGTTTTAAAAATCTTTAGAGATTTTTGGCTTTAGAGGCTTTAGAGATAGCAGAAATGGCTTTAGAGATAGCAGAAAGCATTTTTAAGAGATGGCTTTAGAGATAGCAGAAAGCATTTTTAACAAAACTGCAACAACAACAAAAAAAAAGAAAAGAAAAAAAAAGAAGCAGAAGAAAGCCAATACTTAAATTATTGATAATTTTCCTGTAACTTGAGGTGTTGCTATGTCGAAATCACACTTAAGTGGATGTGCAAAAATATTTATTTAACAACTAATGGTGTATACTCAGCTCTATCTCAAGGTTTAAACATGTAACTTTGTGAATATGTCCTAGATTTCATCTGTCTGTACTAACATATTTCTTCATGAAAATTCTTAAACTAAATATTTAAAAAAATATCAAAATAATATATGTACATGTTATAATTTAAGAACGCACTTGTCCTCATTTTAAAATGAACTTGTCTGAGTATTATTGTGTTACCACTACTAGAAAGATTACCATGGTTATTATCAATAGTTTATGAGCTTCTCCTACCCTTACCCAGTACTAAAATAGGAGGGTTTATATCAGTTTACTTCTACTAGGTAATTTACCTTTACCTCAGCTAAGGAGTACTTACTGCACCCTAAGTAGCAGGTTGTACTGGACTACATGTTACCAATAGCAGCTTGACCTAACCATAACTAACTGATTGATACAAATTCAAACAAAATTTAAGAATGTATTTTAATTACTCATTTAATAAATATCTTATTTTGATAAACAAAAATTTTAAACTTCTGATGAATGTGACCTGACCTGAAAATGATAATGAAAAAGTAAGTTATAGATTATCATTTGAAATGGAATCAAATGATAATCTATAACTTATACTACATTAATAAGAAAATAATAGAAAACTAAATAAAGTAAATAAAAACCTGTGGTAAGATGTAAGGACAATGATGTACCCAGAATGTATTTGAAGGATCTGATAAATCGCTGATTGGAATTCCTTCAAACTCCATATTCTGAACAAATGCTTTTTCAGCTTAAAATAAAAAAATAATAAATAATAATACTTAAATAATTAAATTTTTTTATATAAATACAATTTTTTTTTTTTTTAAATACTTTATTTTATTTAGTAAAATAAAGTCATGTCTTAAATACAAATAAAATCTAACTTTTTATTTTTTACACCAGATTTAAAATTTTTTGTGCCTAAATATGTGATTTATTTTATACTTAATTTGCCAAAGCAAAGACACCATCAGGGTTGTTTTACCATGTACACATGCCACTGTTACTACAGTCAAGAATTATTTTCCATTAATTTACTTTTTCTTCAAAATGGGGTGCATTGAATTGAGTGTTTCATTTAAGCTAAAATACTTTCTACCAAATAAAATTATAGCTACCATCGCTTTTTCCATCATCTTCATCATCATTACCCTCATTTTCTTCAAACATATAATATCCTTGAGGACTTATATGAGTACTTGCTGAAATTCGTGCTATTGTTGCACGTAGAAAATTTGCTTCATTTCCAGGAAAAGGCGGATAACAAATAACCTGATTTAAAAAAAAAAAGGAAATTGTTTGAGTTTAAAGTGAACCACCAGGTTCAATGTTGTAAAACTGAAGAAAATATATATATAAATAATAGTAATGATAGCATTTAAAAGTATCCATTATACTACTTACTTCTATTACCCATCTAGCTTTTTGTTAATTTAAAAGTTAAGAAAAAGCTAGAGAGGTATTTAAATAAATTTTCAACTCTAGCTTTATTAAAGATATTAAGTATAATAACTTCTTTTGGAAATATTTAGTATTAAAAATATAACTACTTAAACATTATATTTACAAGAAATAATTTACCTCCAAATATAGAAAAAGTTTTTTTTGGAATTATTATTAATGTTAAAACTATAACTATTTAAACATTAAATTTATAAAATATTATTTAACTCCAAATAAAGAAAAATAACTTTTTTAGAAATATTTGGTATAAAAAATTTTATTATTTACATAAACTTATAAGAAATAATTTACCTCAGCATCTAAATATCCTGTTAATAGTTTTCGAACTTGTCTAGCTACTGTAATTTGTTTAGGTGTAACTGGAGGAAGACGTTGCCATAACGAACCAGCTATAACAAAATATATATAAATAACTATAACTGTAGGAAATACACATAAAATATTTTAGGAATTCAAAAAACCAAAACTAACACATTTTTTTATTTTGAGATAAAAAGCTTAAGATTTAATTGAATGTTTGATGATGTAATAAAAAGTTTGATGATGTAATAGAATGTTTGATAATGTAATAGAAGGTTTGAGATGTAATAGAATGTTTGATCAAATAATAGAATGTTTGATGATGCAACAAAATGTTTGATAATGCAATAGAAAGTTTGATGATGTAATAGAAAGTTTGATGATGTAATTGCACCAGCAATATTTGTTCACTATAGAAGTATATCTGATAGTATATTTGTTCACTATAGAAGTATATCTGATAGTATATTTGTTCACTATAGAAGTATATCTGATAGTATATTTGTTCACTATAGAAGTATATCTGATAGTATATTTGTTCACTATAGAAGTATATCTGATAGTATATTTGTTCACTATAGAAGATGTTTGGACACTTTAAGTCTCAAGATCTTGTCAGCTGGGTGTGAATTGAATAGATATCTAGTAATGTCATAACAAACAATGATTGTTTTTTTCTTCTGTATTTATTGTTAAAGTAGGGTTATCTTTATTGGTATTAATGGTTTTGACTATCTTTGTTATTGGTATTCGTGGTTTTTGACCGTCTTTGCACACATAAATATTTAAAATAAATATATTAAAATATTAAAAATTTACTATAATTTTATTTTAAACATATAAAAATTCAATAGCAAAACTGTTCTTGACCATAAAACAATAAACTTGAACACATTACCATCATTACATACAAAGTAAACTTTTGAATTGCAACCCTGACCGTCATTTTCTTCAGGAATTTCAATTATTTTTTTTGATAATGATGGTTGATTTGTAAAATTATCTAAAAGTAAAAATTAAAAAAATATTGATAATATTTTAAACTTTAACTAAATTTAGATATAGAAGAAATACAACTTTAGAAAAACTTAAAACAATTATTATATGTTTTTTATAATAAAAATATATATTTACATATTTATTTATACTTTATATATGCATATATATATATATATATATATATATATATATATATATATATACATATATATATATATATATATATATATATATATATATATATATATATATATATATATATAGAGAGAGAGAGAGAGAGAGAGAGAGAGAAAGAATGAGAATATATCCATTTCACATAAGTATTTATTTGACATTTAATATATCAACCCTCGGAATTAGGGTCGGCATTCAGCAATGCCAACCTAACTGCCGACCTAAAAGTGTTTGAGGTTGGCATAAAATTGCCGACTTCGTTTCTATGATTTATGGTGAGACCTTTGTATCAAATTTTTTTTGCCCACCTGATGCCAACCTCTAAAAGATTAAGGTTGGCAATAATTTGCCGACCTCATTTTTCCTAATTCTGAGGGTTGTTAAATAAACGTATTTATTATCTTGAAATAGAATTGAAACTTAAAAACACTTAGAATGTGAAATAAATTTAAAAGTGATTTTAACTTTTTTATTATAATTTATTTATATAATATATTTATATTTTCAGTGAAATTTATTTTTAATTTAGATTAAAATACTAAAAAATGCCAAAATAACTTACTGTCATTTGATTCATGTAAACTTGGACGCTAAATAAATAGTATAATTATCTAATATAATATTTTATTCCATATCTTAATAAAATCATTATATATATATATATATATATATATATATACATATATATATATACATATGTTTTAAAGTCATATCTTGTTGTACGTGAATATATATATTTATATTTAAAATATAAAGCATAAAATAACAACTGTGAACAAACTAAATTTTTTTCTTTGTAATATATCGACCTGTTTTTTGAATTATATTTTGCACAGATCGTCTAAATGACAATCTGTGCAAAATATAATACAAAAAACCGTTACAAATATTACATCAAAGAAGACATTAAAAAGAAGCCATAAATGATACATAACAACGTAAATATTTAAAGTCTCTAACTGTTTATAGAAATTTTAAAGCCATTGTCACGGTTGAGAATTATAGGAGCGTGTTTTATTTCCTGGTATGTTGAGGCGTAATTAATTTCAAGTGATTCTCTAACTTTACGTTCATCATATTCTGATTTTATTGCTAGAGTTTTTAGATTTGACCAATCAAACATACCATTACATTCTCTACCGTGTTCAGTTGCACCATATGCATCCTATTTACCTTTTAAATAGTTTTTTAGATTTTCAAAACATCTCGTTAAAATTTTCTTTTTTGTTTCGCCAATGTAAATGGGATGCATCTGGGGCAACTGAACACGGAATTTATATGGTTTTTAATAATTATTTATACTTTTTTTCTTACATCATTGATTGTGCTGTTTTATTTGTTGTTTTTTAGTATTGAATTTTTCATTACAATCATCAGCGATTATGATCGTCACAACAACAAAAAATATAAAAAAGCTTGTAAAACTTCAAGTAAAAACTATGAAACTTAACATATAATAATAATAACAATATATGCTAAATGCACACACCAAATTATTTTCTTTTTAACCATGCAGTTCACTGTTTAAGTCTGACAAAGTTGTTTTATTCAGAAGTGGTAAAAAGTAAACTTTACAACCGCCACGCTATGTAGAGTTAATTTTTGAAAAAATTTCAAGACAATAATGCTATAACTTTTGCATACTAAACTAAATGATAGTATTTTATCAAGTCCATCATTAGAAGTTAAAAACATTAAATCAAAGTTTGTTAAAAATTGTTTAAGTTATCAACATTTCTTTACAGAGTCGTCGGATGGAATAGTTTAATTCAAAAAATTTAAACCCAAAAAATTTAAACCCAACCTTAAAAATTTAAACCCAACCTTAAACTAATTAACTTACAAATAATATTAAATAAGAAAAACAAACTACAATTAAATTTTTAGACTATTATTGTATTGGCTGTCATAGATATTGCCTCTATCTCAACATCATTTGAATTACTATATAATTTCACATTTCTGGAAAGTTTGAAGTCAATCCATTTTTGGTTTACTTTTAATAGCTTAAAGAGTGTCAAATGTTATGACCATCACTCTCACAGAATTGCCCATATATATAAATGGTTAGCACAGATCCTGATAAATCCAACCTAACTGACCCAAGAACGTCACTTATATGGGGTGATAGAATACACATTAAAGTACCCTTTGATGCAAATTTTGAAATCTTTTAGTTTTGTTTGCAGAAAATAATTTAATACAAAAACCACTTTATATAATTTGATAAAAATTGGTGCAAATGTAGCATAGAGCCACACCAAACTCTGGATAAAATTTCAGCCAAATTGGTTAACTGGTTAAGAATTTATGGCAGTTTTAATTTATATTTTGATTGTTTTTTGCTACTTAGACCTCAAAACATTACTGTGATATTCAGTCACTATTTTCAAAATAATGTTTATATAAGTTTTCTACAATGTAATATAGAAATTTTTTTTTCAACATAAAAACGTTTAAAAATAGTTAAAAAGCTTTTATAAAGATACCTATATTAAATATATATAGATACGATAAAATAATTGACAAATAAAATGTTTAGAGGGCCAGTCAAAGAAAAAACCTTTGGTTGGAATGTGTCATTGTAATATAAGTAATTATTTCCTTGATTTTAATCGTTTGTAATTAATAATATTTGTAGGTATGCTCATAGATTATTATCCAATATAAATTCAGGTTAAATTTTGTATAGTTTGATTTAGTAGTTTAGAAGTTGGATTTTGTGAATTGCCACAATGCCAAATCAAGCAAAGGTTCACTATGAAAATCAAAAATTTATGTGCTTGCTCTGTCTGAAAAATTTTCTAGACAACTTACTGCTTTCCAAAGCTTAATATAATGTTAAAATATGTATGGTTTTCAGGTAAAAGTAGTATTGTTTTAAACAAATTTTCTGAACTAAGTTTAATATAATGATAAAATTTGTATTGATTTTCAGGTCAGAGTAGTGCCCAGCCACTATCAACTGTTCCAAAATTGACCAATCTAACTCCTGTAAATGTACAGCACATGAGCGATTTCTTCACCTGCAGTAACTTAAAAATTACAGACAGAGATGGAGATTCTAGTACAGTTAATGTTGTTGCTCACTGCAATAATTTATCAAGTCTTGTCAACGATTTGCAATGATTTATTAGTTTCAAATATGAACCCTTGTACATTGTGTAATCCAAGTATCTTGCCATATCCGGAAACTTGCGAACACTGGGCTTAATCAAATCTAGCTTCAAGCTTTTTCAGCAATTTAGCAGGGTTGTTGCTCGTGCAAAGTTGTTTGGCAATATCATTCGAAAGCCAATCATCAGTGGGCCTGACAATGCTCTGATTTTGGAAATAATTCCGCCAATGGAATTGCGTCTCTTAAAAGAGTTGTCAATAATCTTTTCAAGATACTTAAAACTGCTTGGATAGAAGCTGTTAAGTGACCAGCTGACCTCCACATTTAACTAAGCCTGTATCATGGGGGCCAGTTTAAGGGAAATGAATGCAGGAAGTTTCTTAAAAAATATAGATGTGATTCAGCAACTTGCTGATACAAACTCAGTTCCCAACAAGGAACTGAGTTTGTATCAGCAAGTTGCTGAATCACATCTTTTAGTTCATCTAACATCAGTTAGTTGTAAAAGCTGGCTTTGGATTTATTCTTTAGCTAAATTTTGCTAAAATAATTGAAAATTTCAAAAGGTGTTACTTAATGATAACTGGTGAAAGTTATCCATAGTACAAAAAAAGATTGTTATGTTGCATAAGTTATCTGAACAGTAAGCACCTTTAGAGAACTGCAACCATAATTCAACTTATTAGATTTAATAAGTATTTTTTATAAAAAATTTGATAAGTATTTTTTATAAAAAATTTCAGTTTATAAATCCAAACTAATATTTTTTTCTGAAATACGCATACAACTATTTAAATTTAGTGATCAAATTTAACGTGCAGTCAAATGCGCATTTTTTATCAGCTGTTTTATAATAATTTCAATAGGATTTAATAAGTTTTATACTTTGGTTAGAAATAAATTAAAAGCTCATTTTCAATAAATCGAGATTTACTTAGTTGGTGATTTTTAAAGCCTGTTTACACTGGAAAATTTTGTTTTATCAGAGACTGTAATAAATATTTTTTTAATTTTTAAGGCAGATTTTCAGGGTTTTTTTCTATTCTTTTTTTGTTGTTGTTGATAGCAATTAAAAATTAATAAACGGGGGGAGGGGGTCTAAATAAGCTTGGGGTGGGTGGGAAAATTTCCTAAAATTAATAAACATCTCCCCCTCCTTGTATTAGGAACTCGAGAGTAGGGTTTATATAGTCACTTGTTCACTTCATTTTGAAAGCCAATGTATTTAAGAAGGTTTCAAAGGCAATTAGAAATTTTTTAACAGAATGTTTTTTTTTTTTTTTGTTTTAATGACAGATAGTCCTTTTGCCAGGCTTTGCACTTTTTTTAGCCCTTGTTTTTGCTATATATATATATATATATATATATATATATATATATATATATATATATATATATATATATATATATATATATATATAAAATATGAATGATTGTGAATATTCTGATGTAATTATAGATAAAGCATTCCATAACGCAAAACTACAAGGACCGGCGTCACAAAAGAAGTCTAAAGAAATATTTCCTTTAGTGACAACATTCTATAGTAATCTCAATTGTCGACCTTTAACAACAGAAACTAACCTTTTACTCAAAGTATCTCAGAATGAAAGAGTCAAAAATGTTTTTCTAATATTCATCCGGTATTAGCTTTTAAACAACCTCCTAACTTATTAAGAAGACTTACTTCTTCAAAATTTGAAGCAAATAATAAGAAAACTGGCATATTTAAATGCAAAGAGATTCGATGTAAAATATGCAAACTCTACCTTCAAGAAGTAGATGAGTTTGAAACTTCTAATGGTACTATCTGGAAAATAAAAAGTCACATCACATGCTACAGCAAAAATGTAATTTATTATCTTAAATGTTTGGCATGCAAAAAACAAGCCACATATACTGGCAAAACTAATAATTTAAGATTAAGAATAAATGGACATATTTCTAGTTGCAGAACTGGCCTATCAACTAATAGATTTGACAACCACGTTTATACCTGTCAACGCTCCCACCAAAATGTAATTGAACCTTTTTTTCAACTTTTTGTTTTCCTTGAGCTTAACAATGAAAGTTTTTTGTTATCATACGAACAGCATCTGCACAAACAAAAACATGATACTTTTAATTGATACTTCCTGTGTATTATTAGAATTGAATTTATCAAAATAGTTACTCATAGCAACAATATGCAATTAAATTTATTTTGTATACAAAAATTTTGCTATAATACTATAACTGCACTACTGATGATTTTTTGAAAGGCCTCTAGTGCTTAAAGTTTATTTAATTAATTATATAAAAATACTTTGTATTAGTGTATTTTTTGGAAAAATAAAAAAAAATATTTTTAGTAATAAATATTTTGAGAAAAAAAGATTTACTTTTGTTTACTGGCTTGACTATCTTTTGCTTTATTTATATATATATATATATATATATATATATATATATATATATATATATATATATATATATATATATATATATATATATATATATATATCATATATATATATATATATATATATATATATATATATATATATATATATATATATATATATATATATACATATATATATACATATACATATACATATACAAATATATATATATATATATATATATATATATATATATATATATATATATATATATATGTATATGTATATATATATATATATATATATATATATATATATATATATATATATATATATATATATATATATATATATATATATAAAATATATATATATATATATATTTACTTGACAATTAGCAAACCTCTTTACTTTGATCTTCATTGGTTTTTTCTTTTTCATAAAGTTCAACTTCAGCAACAATATAGTTTTTATGAATGCCAAAAATTTTACCTTCATTAAAATTTCTTTTTTTTAAAAAAAATGAAATAATTTATGTACTAAATAAACAACTATATATATTTAGTATTAAATAAATTTTTCCTGATTTTAACTCATAACTATATAGTATATAGCATATTGTAAATATATAGTGTTAAATTTTACCCATAATCATATAATAGGCTGTTTCATAATATGATGCAAATATTTACCCCAAAATCTGCATGATTTTAGCTTGTATGTATTAATCAGTTGTCTAAGTGCTAAAAAAATAAGAAAAGTTTCTTCTTTTCCTAAACCAACACCAGCTTGCTCAAAATAATATGCATTCTCCATGATATCAGCTAGAACACAGTGGTCTTGATTATTTTGTTTGACAATTTTTTCTTGAAACTAAAATATTTTTTGCATAACAAATTAAAAATACTCATGTATCAAATTTTTAAAGTAAAATAATAAACAAGAAAAAAATCTTTTTACATTTAATAGACCTTTTTGCAAATTAGCATAAGCCACTTTTGATGTAACTTTCTGTTTATCCTGTAAAACCTTTAACTGTTTTAAATTTATACCAAACCAAATACTACAATATATGTAACACTACTATTACAGTCTTGAAAAAAAGTTTAAGACCACTTGCAAAAAACTGAAAAATTAATGAAAAAATTATTACAGTACAAAAAAATTGGTTCAAAAATAAATGCATTAAAATAATGTCCACAGCAGCTAAAATCAAAAGTAGCACCAAGTTATAGCACCAAGTTATAGAATTTTATTTTAGCCACCAAAGTATTGCATTTATACAAGGTGGTCTTAAACCTTTTTCCAAGACTGTATTATTGATATTATTATTATTGTTATTATTGTTATTATTATCATTATTATTATTATTATTTTTATTATTATTATTATTATTATTATTATTATTATTATTATTATTATTATTATTATTATTATTATTATTATTATTATTATTACTATTATTATTACAAATATTATAAGATTAATTGTAGTTTAAATAATAACTATTTTCAACTATTTCATGTTAACATTTATATGCACAAAAGAAAGACCAAATAATCAATTTTAGAAGATAAAACCTGTAGACAATCTCGTTCCATTTGAAATCTTTTCCTTTTTAAATTCCAGCTGCATTCTTCTAATAGATCTACAATATTAGTTTTGCAGTAAATTTTATAATTGTTATGTAATATTCAATAAGTTTTATATTATATGTTATATATATATATATATATATATATATATATATATATATATATATATATATATATATATATATATATATATATATATATATATATATATATATAAAAGTTTCTGGTCACTTAAAGTTTTAATAGTTTTTACCTTGTAATAATTAATATTAAATTTCAAAATTATTTGTAAGCCATAAAATAATTCAATTAAATTGTGCTAATGTGTTTTTAATATTGTAATGCAAAATCTATGTTTTATTGTATTTGTATTAAAAACATGCTCGAACATATTTAGTAAAAAATTTGTAAATAAAATTTAACTGATCTTTTGTCATCAAAGTATAATTTTGTTGAATTTAATATAATATATTAAATTAATTTTTTTTTTTTTTAATTATCTTCGCTTTCAACAAGGCTGCAAGCAACCACTAATTAGAGTTAGAAGTTACTGGAAGAGAAAAGATGAAGACTGTAGAGCAAGATAACGATTGACAGACGACTTAAAAGATTGCTAATTATATGAATCAGGAAAGCAAGATGAAGGAAGCGAATTCCAAAGAACTGATGTTCGAGGAAAAAAACTAGACAAATAAGAGTTTTTGGAGCACTTAGGAACAGTAACAGAAAAAGGATGAGACTTGATTTAATGACGAGTAACACGAGAATAAATTTTAGTAGATGGCACAAGAGACGCTAGCTCCTTCGAGCAGTGCCCATTATAGTATTTGTAGAAAAGAGAAAGAGAAGCAATATTACGACAATGTGACAGAGGTTGAAGGTTGGCTGCAAGAGCAGGTCCAGCTATGTTTACAATGCCTTTTTGCACCTTGTCTAAAAGATAAAAGGGCGCCATTAGAAGATCCGCCCCAGATATGGCAACAGTATTCCATACAAGGCCGGATTTGAGATTTATAGAGATAGAGAATAGAATCCAGAGTAAGAAAGTGACAAGCTCGATAAAGAGAAGCAACATTAGCAGATGCTAATTTTGCAACGGATTTGATATAAGGTTTCCAAGAAAGATCAGAAGTAAGAGTTAATCCTAGAAGATGAAGGGTAGGAGACTCATCGAGTACATTACCGTTCATATATATAGGAAGGTCTAAATTACTGCGATAACGATTAGCTGAAAAAAATTGAGTTTTATCTGAATTAAAGTTCACCAGCCACTGTGAGCCCCATGCTGTAGCAGAAGTGAGATCCTTTTCAAGCTCAGATGCCCCCTGCAAGCAATCAGAGGGAGTTGGCTTTTTATCGTGACAAGAATAAATCATAGTATCATCAGCGAACAATGCCACCTTAGATGTGAGAATATCTGGAAGATTGTTTATGTAAATTAAAAAGAGCATAGGGCCAAGGATTGAGCCTTGGGGAACCCCTGAGGTTACAGAATAAGAAGAAGAGTGCTGTCCATCAAGGACAACTTTTATACTACGATTGGAAAGAAAGGATTCAATAATCTTTCCAGATACACCATAAGAAGAAAGCTTATGGAGAAGACCAGCATGCCAAACTTTGTCAAACGATTTAGAAATGTCAAGAGCAATGGCCTTAACCTCTCCACCTTTATCTAATGCGC
Organism: Hydra vulgaris; assembly: GCF_022113875.1. Lineage (NCBI taxonomy): Eukaryota > Metazoa > Cnidaria > Hydrozoa > Anthoathecata > Hydridae > Hydra > Hydra vulgaris. The sequence goes on along the minus strand of NC_061160.1, from coordinate 1,989,183 downwards.
GATAAAACCTATAGATTATTACTGTTAGCAAATCAGCTGTAGAACGAGAAGATCGAAATACATATTGATGATCAGAAAGTAGGTTATGAGATTCGAGATTAAGTGTTTGTTAATCAAAGATTCAAAAACCTTGCTTATGGTAAGAAGAAGACTAATGGGACGGTAGTTAGACGAATCAGATCGCTCTCCAGAATTTTTAAAAATAGGGATAACAGATGCTGCTTTCCAGCAGGCTGGAAAACAAGACTCTGATAAGTACTTGTATAATAGTTTTGAAAGGATAGACAACAACTCCGGAGAACACTTCTGCAAGACTATAACAGGTATGTTGTCAGGGTTGCAAGCTGTAGAAGAGTCTAAGTGGGAAATCACTTTAGATACAGAAGCTGGAGTGATACGAATGTCGAGCAATGGATCAACCTGTTTGACGGCTATATCAGGTAGAATGCAACTAGTGGCATCAAGAGATGATATTGATGAAAAGTTCTTGGCAAACAATTCAGCTTTGTCTTTAGGTGATGTGACAAAGTCTGAACCATACAAAAGAGGTGGAATTACAGACTTGCCCTTATTATTGATACTATTAAAGATTCTCCAGAAGTCACGAGAGCCTAATTTTTGTGATGAAATACGAGATTTCATGATCTGAGAATAGCGGGCTTTGGCGTTAGACAAAACCTTTTTACAATGGTTCCTAGAAGTAATAAACAGACGTCTGTTTTCTGGAGAATTGTTTTGCTGATAGATATGGAAGTAATGGTTTCGATTAGCAATTGCAGCAGTACAATGTGAGAAAAACCATGGAGATGACTGAGGCTTGACCTGGAATCGTCGAGAGGGAATAAAGGATTCCATGCCACCCTGAATCCACGAAGTTATGTAAGAAGCACATTTGTCAACAGGGAGACGAAAGATTTCTACCCAGGGGCCATCATGAAGAAAATCACGGAGGGAGTCCCAGTCAGCTTTAAGGTAGTTGTAAGATGTACAATAATAGGGGGATTCTGATGGTAAAGAAGAATGAGATAATAGTTTTAGAGAGACCAAACCATGATCAGAAGCACCTAAAGGTGAGTGTGAAGAAGCTGAGCACTGACTAGGATCAGAAACAAGACATAAGTCGAGTAGAGAAGGTAAATGATTCGGGTTGTCTGGAAAGCGAGTTGGAAAGTTGACTATTTGAGTTAGGGATTGAGAAAGACAAAAGTTGTGGGCCTTAATGCCTGCAGAGTCACTGACACTAGAGCCAAGCCATTCAGTGTGATGAACATTAAAGTCACCGACAACAACAATATTGGCTGATGGATAAAGAATGAGGGCTTGGTCAATATAATCAGAAATAACATCAAGAAGAGTGCAGTCTTGAGATGAGGGAGAGCGATATAGAACAAAGAGAAAGGTGATAGAGTGAAGTGGTGCTAAACGAAAGCACATAAAAGAGTAGTCTGTGGATTCAAACCTAGTT
>NC_061160.1:1847718-1985218 GCF_022113875.1 Hydra vulgaris | reverse complement strand
TTGTCATTTTAGTTCAAAATTTGAAATTTAGGATCTTTTATTGAAATAGCTTTTCTCAAAGTCTTTTTATTGATTTGGTCTCCATTGTAACAGTAGTAAAAACAGTTTATAGTATTTTATAATTTTTATGCAAGTTATTCACCATAGAGTTCTTTATCATTCCTGATACATAATTTTAATCCCATTCAAAAGATCCAATAGTGTAGCATTCATTCTTGCAGAAACTCAGCTTGTTTTAAATTTTGATTAACATCCACCTGGTGACTTTTTTGGTGACTTTTAAACAATATTTTTAAGAGAATAATAAAACAAACATTGCTTAAATCTAAATTACTTTATCAGATATTTTTGAAATATAATTTAGACAAACAAAAACATTTAAAGAGATCCCAAACCTCCAAGACATGATGTGTTTATATAAGAATGATAAAAAAAAATGCCCGTGCTAATTCTTTTGGATTTAAACAAAAGAATAAATTAATACCAAGAAAAACTAACCCTTTAATTTTAGTCAAAGCTTGTCTTTTGACTAAAATTAAAAAGCCAGTCTTTCTTGGTATTAATTTATTTTAACTCAATTTATTGTAGGTCTAAAAGTCAGCATAACACATGCCACAATCATCAGACCTGATAACTCACTCAAGCGCATTCCATTCCCAAGAGTTCCAGTACATGACATCATTGACTTTTATTTGCTTGGGCAAGAGATTGATTATGTAAACAAACGAAAGTCAATGAAGCCATGCAACAAAACCCCCTGGAACAAAACGCGCCTGAACAAATTACCAAGCCCGTAGACTACAATGTACATTACACTGACTTTTAGGTCCACAACAAAACAGAGAAGGCAAGCTTCAACTAAAATAAAAAAGTTAATTTTTCTTGGTTTTCATTTATTCTTTTGCTTTATTCAAAAAAATTTAGCCCAAACATTTTTTATCATTCTCTTTAATATGAACACAATATGAACAACATATAAAAAGACATAAAATAAATTTAGTAAATACTTTATATAGCTGAAATAAATTTGATATTATTTTTTAACTTCCAGTTTATTAATCTGCATTTTTATTATTTTTAGATAAAAATTTTAGAAAATAATATAAAATGTCTAAGAAATGTAATTTATCACTAGAAACACGTTCTTCAGTTGTTGCTCTGGCAAATGATGGTCGTTCTACTAGATATATTGAAAATTTGTTGAAAATACCGCAATCAACAGTGAATGATACTATTCGTCAGTATAAATGTATTGGTACAAATAAAGATAGGAAAAGAACTGGATGTTCCTGCAAAACATTAAAACTGAAGACAAGTCAATTATACTCTCATGTAAACGAAATAGACAATTAACAGCCCAAGAAATAACATCTAACTTCAATGCTGTTCATAATAAAACTATTTCAGAAAGAACTGTAAGATGTCCCTTGAAAACTGTTGTCTTAAATGGTAGAATAGCTGTTCGAAAACCTCTTCTAAAAGCAATAAATTGGAAAAAAAGAATTCAACTAACACATTCAAATTGGACAGATATACAGGGCGGCCCATAAGTTTTGTCCCCCCCCTTGCATGACTTCAGTTAGTCTAGTAATCAGACAAAATATGTTTATACACAATAAGCACTATATTTCAATCATATTACAAGTCAGGTCATACAAAATGACTGTTACAGTTTATTAATAACTACTGTGTCCTCCATTGGCAGCACGAATTTCCTGGACACGTTTTGGTAGTGATTCAACCAACAAACAGAGATAGTCACCAGTCACAGAAGACCACTTGCAAAGACATATCAATAAGATCGTATGTTGTCTTTTCTTTTTCAGTAAAAACAATCAGTAGTCATAACTGGTGGACAAAACTTACAGGCCACCCTGTAGACTGGTGAAATGTATTGTGGACAAACGAATCTAAATTTCTTGTTTTTGGAACAAATTGACAGATTTATGTGCAAATAATGTGCATTAACAGCAATAAAATATAATTGACTCAAGGCTGTTTGTATATTCTTTTTGTTAATTCTGAACTCAAAGATGAAAGTATTGGCACACCAAGTATTTTGGCTGATAATACAACAGAAGATGAATATTTACCATTTTACTCAGACATATCCAGTGAAGAAGGTAAGAGTTTTGTTTATTTTGTTTGCTTATCAAATTTTACTGTAATGATATAATTTTATTCTATACATCCTAGTCTTAGTCACTAAATATGTTGTTTTGATTTTATTTCATAGCAAACCCGTTTTTACTTGCAATAGAGTTGTTAAAATTGCAATTACATTGTATACAGGGTTCATAGCCTATTATTTATATGAAATTCCCTGACTCTTTTGAAAAATCAGACCTATTTCCCTGATCATTTTCAACATTTACAATGATTGTATAAAATATTTAAAATTATCATCTACTGTAATGGAGATGATATAATTGTACATGCTATATATATATATATATATATATATATATATATATATATATATATATATATATATATATATATATATATATATATATATATATATATATATATATATATATATATATATATATATATATATATATATATATAGGTATAATCGGCCAATCACCAGTACTATGGATCAATCTTTTAAATAACTTTTCAGCAGTTAAAATCAAAATATGCATTGAATTTTAAATACTTAAATATCCTTTAAAATAACTGCATCATTCTTTCTGAGCTTTGTCAGTGATAGTTCAGCAGCTAACCCAATACTAATTTCACTGGGTTTCAATTTCACTGGGTTTCAAATAGTTTTCTTTATTTTGCAGATCAATTTTTGAGCAATTCTCAATAGTTTCAGATTTAATGAACTTCCTAATAATACTATTAATCAACTGCACAAGATTACCACTCATGTGAGGTAACATTGGAGCACCTACCTGATAGAGCATCAGAAACGGTTCAAATATGTTCACCAGGTAGCAGGTAGCATACTTAAAGTTGCCACTGTTTATAAATAAATTTTAGAAATAGTTTTAGAAGATTCAAATTGATTATAAAAATAGAAAGTTTTTTTTTTTTTTACAAATTAAAAAAAAGAAACATTTATTATTATTGTAATTGCCCATAATTAATAGGCAAGTTAGGATGCATATATTTGGGACCGTAATAAAATTGCATTCATAAAACATTTTATTTAACAAAAAACCTATGTGCCGAAATAATAAAGATGGATTATCTTACTTTAGCTAATTAAGTAACTTTCTTTTGAAAGCACCAGGTGTTCACGTATCTTAATAAAGCCTGTCAAGCATCGTGAGTTTTCTGTTTGATATTAACGCTTTGATGTGCTTAACAAGTTTCTGTAAGTTTAATATAAAAATTAAATTGTTTCTTTTTGAAGTAGGTTTAAGAAAATTAACGGAATTATAATAAGTGATAATCAAAGCATTAGATTTTTAAATAAAAGATAAGGGTTACATAATAATATTACTAGCATCTTATGACCAATGTTTTTATACAATTCTTTATCAGGATAAAACTTTTAATCATTATTAATGCTATATGTTTATTTATGTATACATATACAAAAATTTCTTAGAATTTCTGCTAAAAATAAGTTTCTGCATTTCTACATATATGTAAAGATATAAACACTGACCAGAATATTCTTTTTTTTGTAGAAGAGCACAGCACCAATACTTATTAAAATTTATTTTTTGATGCGTTCTCCAAAGTAAAAAAGAGTATTCTACTCTATAATTTATGATTGTATATAATTTTTACTTGTTCATTTATATATATTTATACATTTATATATTTTATGTATATATAAATTTTATGTATGCATATATATTTTATTTGTGTATATTTATTTTATGTATATATATATATATATATATATATATATATATATATATATATATATATATATATATATATATATATATATATATATATATATATATATATATATATAGATATATATATATATATATATATATATATATACATATATATGTATGTATATATATATATATATATATATATATATATATATATATATATATATACATATATATATATATATATATATATATATATATATATATATATATATATATATATATATATATATATATATATATATATATATATTTGTGCATATATATACATGCTTGGTACTATACATTTCGAAGATGTCTGAAAAAAATATTTTGGCGCCTTAATTGAATAAATTTAAATTCTGTATTTTAACAAAAATTTCTTGAAAAAAAGTTATAAGAAATTTATCTTGAAAATAGTACTATTCAAAATAATACTTCTAAACAATGTCAATGGTTGGTTAGCGGAAAAATGCACATGCATGATTTGTTCTTAATCAATTAAAAGATTTTAAAAATTTTACACTTATACACTAAATAAATTAACTTGTTAAACACCATTGTGGAAAGTCAGCAACAGTGAAGAAAAACCTCAACAGATGCTAGGGTAATTAAAGTTTTTATGTTTACAAGGTATAAGCCTAACGAAATATTGTTTAAAAAAATTCATTACTGGAACTCACTGCTTCTAATCATTCACTAAAGGCCATGACAATATTATGCTATTAAATATTTATAAAAATAGTAAAATGTTACATTTGTCTTTTACAAAACTGATATTAATAGGTTTGCACTTTTAAACATAATAGCTTTTTAACAAATATTTTGAAACCATTGCAAAAAGATCTCATTATAAGGTTTATCTGTTTTCTAGTTTTGTAAAAAAAAAAAAATTGTTTTAACTTTATATACTATAATTTTATATTGATTTTATTATATATTGATATTATACTATCATTTTATATTGATAGATATTTAATCATTGTTGCTATTGGCAATAAACACAGGTTCTAATTTTTTTAATGGAAATTGCTATTGTAACAGAAGCTGTGGTTTCTTAAAAGTTGTGATCTCTTTAATGTTGTATTATGCTACTTAGCAACACCAACAACCAGTGGCATCACTGAGGTTGGTATCACCTGGAGCGATAAACTTTTGGTGTCTCCCCTCTAGGCTGGAAAACTAAAAAAAGTCTTCTATATCTAGAAACTTACATCTAAAAAAAAAAAAAGAAGCTTAAGAAAAAATTCTTGCACATTTACTTTTTATTCATTTTAGTGTCACCCCTCTAATGATGTCACCCGGTGCAGACCGCACCCCCTACCGATGCCCCTGCCAACAACTAGTGTTGTTGTATAACAAGAGTTTACCAAAAACAAGTATATCAATATCCAAATTTTTTATGTGATGTACCTTTATTTTTATATACTATAATTTCTTTACTTTTTTTCTTTTAGATTTATTGGGCATATTGGAGAACTAAATTGACATTAGTTACATTGTCTTAATTTTGGTTGTAAATATATACACTTTAAATTTTTTTCCATTTAGTTTTAAAATAACTATGCTTGCCGGTATGATAAACAGGTAGGAGCAGCTTAATACATTTGAGAGTCGAAAATATTTCTACCATTTACTAAAACCTATTGAAATAAATAGACTACAAAATTATCAGTATATAAACTATAGGTACGAAAGCGATCAACCACAGCTTGTTTCACAGGTCAATACTGCTGAAATATTTCTAAAATCTAATAAGTTTTTTAATTTTCAAAAAATGACTTAAAACATGAAAATACTCAAAGAAAATTGTTAGGATATTTTTATCTATGATGGGGGGATTTTTTATCTATGATGGAGAGATTGGATTAATATTTCTACTTAATTACTCAAGTCACACTTAAAAAAAACAATTTTTTTTAAAAATAAGTATTGCAAAACCATTTTTTATTTAATTACTCTTGGGTACATAACACAAGAAAAAGAGGGGGGGAATATAGCCTAGACTATGGCTTGCAGACAAATGCGCATCTTTTGTTTACAGCTGTTTTAATATCATTTAATAGAGTTTATTGTGGTTACATAAGTTTTAAATTATGGTGAGAAATGAACATTTACTAATTTTGAAAAGTCAAAGTTCTTTAAAAATTGACAATTTTTAAAGTCTTTTTATACAAGTTTCTATTCTTATTAATGACATATATTTTTTTAAATTTTATTTTTTTAAGTTTTGTGATATTGTTTTTTTGTTGATAACAAGTAAAAGTTAATAAATGTCCTCCAACCAACCTCCCTCTTACCTTCGTGTATTAATTACTTAAGAGTTTCTATATTAAAACTCATAAGCAATAAGAGGGGAAAGGAAGTCAAAAAAAATATATAAGTTTTAGGCGTCCAACCAAGATGTTTAATTAAAGATATAAAGCCAATTTAAAATTATAAAGTGTTAACCATTAACTCAAAGCCAAAATGAATTATTTTCTGTTTTAATTAAAATAAATAGACTAAATATATATATATATATATATATTAAAAAGTATATAAATGATAAGTGTGAAACAGACCTGAAGTGACCCATTTTTCAGGTCCAGACAGCTAGTATGAAAATAGCAACCATCGATAATTTAAACAAAATGTGTTTATTGAAAACAATTTATTGAAACATACATAAGAAAATATCAAAGTTTTAAAGTTATTATTCCAAAGGTAATTTAATTGAGTTAAAATTAAGTTAGTTGGATCTGCTCTTGCAGCCAACATGCAACCATTATCACACCGTCGTAATGTATCTGTAAACTATTTTATCTAACAAATAAAGAAATATGTAGAAAATAAATTGAGATGATTAGTCCTCTCCTATTTTAAGTATTCAAATAAGTTTTTCATAATACGTATTATCTCCAATATCTTCAGTGGAACACTTTTGAACATAACCAGCAATACAGACAATAGAATATAAAATTTATATATTTATATTATCTTTTAGATCCATTAAATTGGAAATAATCCATTTCTCTATAATCTAAATCTTCAAGACATAAAAATCATGGCCATCATATCCTTCTACATCAATATTTAACTTTACTACCAGCTTAGCATGTTAAATACTTTTTCAACAACTGATTTAAAAAAAGAGCGGTTATAAAATAAGCACCACCTAATCCTTGAAATAATTTTTCGAAGCATTTTTCAATTGAATCAGAAAAAAACCAACCTAAAATTACATACTCATTTCCACTTGATAAAAGATGGCAAGACAAATCAACTAGACTATAACAAGTATGTGAAAGTGCATTACTTGTATCTCTTGTAAGCTGGCAAACTTGTTTACCAGATATTGATCTCATTTTTTCAGCCATTATTGTAATAGCAAGCAATTTTATAAATTAATGTCATCTGAATATCTGAATAAATTATGGGACTCATCCTTATATCTAAGATTTGCATCTGAACATTTAACATTTACTATTTTCTGAAAATCTTTAATCAACTCCAAAAACAATAATAGTACCCTTAACACTTTCTTGGTCTATTTTAAGATGAGTTTTTAGAGCTGCAACTCACTCTTCATTAAAAACTTGTAAACAAGTGCTTATTTTTTGCCTTCCTATTGGTTTAGGATTTATTGATGTTTCAATCAACCTAGATAACTATTGTTTCTTATGAACTTCAAAAGATGGACATCTTTTGAAAGTCATATAAAATATAAGATTTTGACAGAACCAAGGTTTTCCATCTACTGTTTTGAATTTAGAAAAAAAAGCTTTTGTGAACTTTATTTCCATTAATATTAATTGTAATTATTTTACCATTATTTAAAGAATTTTCTATGGTGTATGGTGTATACAATTAATTTGTATAGGTCTAGTTGAAAATCTGATGTTAGATTACAAACAGGTAAAACTCTTGCTAAAAAATCAGGTCCACTATAAAGACTTTTGACCATAAATAAAAGTACAGTAGTGGCTAATTTCTCGAGGTAATTAACAATTTTCCAAAAATATTTTCAGCTTTTACATAAGCTTTTACATAAACTTTATTTATAAATAAAACATAATTTCTTTTTTTTTTCCTCACGCTTTGATAATATAGAACTTAAAAGTAACTAAATCATCTTGAGAATTTATTTTTGAAGTTATACGAGTAAAGTTCAAATACTTGGCAACTGATAATCACAACACAACTGATTGAGAATGGAACGACTTGTTTCAAAATATTTAAAAGCCCTGCTTATTATATTAGGAGAGTAAACAGTATAGCCAACAGAATAATCTCCCATTACATTTAGATGCTTAAACAATATTTGAGTTTTATGATACTCACCTATAACTTTTAGTTATCTAAAAGCTTCATTTTGAGCTGACCTTCTATTAAAAGAAGTTATTCTGTTATTTGAACGAAGTTTAACAAAACACTTCAAACCATAATTAAATGCTTGGATACTAAGCTTTGCTATCAGCAATAATAGTGGAACTCCACAATTATATATTTTAGAATGGAATAAAAAAAAAATGTTTTACTTGTAATTGAATCATTTTCAGTAGATAAGTGTTTTTCAATATCTTTAAATTTTAAATTATTTTATACTCTTCTATTCATGTTTTTTAATAAAGAAGAAGATAGTCTTCCTCATTTTTGGTGGTGTAGAGGGTAAACAACATTTAGAAATACTAAGGATTATTCAGCTTGGAAACACTGATGGAGGATTAATTAATTTACCACAACATAAAATAAAATCAGCACAATCTGGCCTATGCAACTTACAAACAACACTATATTTTGATACAGCTGAGTGTGAGCAATGGATACCCATAAACTACTTGTTTTTTTAGAGCATTTGAAAGAGCTTATTCAAAATCAGCCTTTAGTCAAAAAAAACTGTACGTTGTCAAGGCCTTCTATAAAAAAGGCCTTGACTACTATCCATGTTCTTCAATTCCATTGCTGGAAATAATTATTTAAAAGTGCCCAATCAACAATAATCATCTGAAATGAAAAGTGTTGAAAAGTAGATTGTCAAATTTTTTTCTAAGAGATCAAATTTTATTTTTTTAATTTTCAACTAAATTTTAAAATAAGTAAAGATTTACAAAAACAATAAATCTTTACTTTTAGCTAAAACACCCTCTAAAAAAAAAGTAAAAATTTTTTATAGCTGGTATTTAGACTGATTTCTTATTGAAAACTACTTTTTTCCTAATAGGTCTTTTTTTAAGAAAGAAAATTGCAAATGAAAAGAGTTATTAGATGATAATATCATTTTGTTGAAAATTGTTTTGGGTGATTTAAAATAATTTTAAAAGATAATTTTCTTTTAGAAAAAAGTAAAGTTTTACTTTTTTTTTTTGCGGCTGATTCACATACTAATTTTTTTATTAAACAAATTGTCTATTGTATTTTGCCTCTTTCTATTTTATGATTATAATTTATTTTATACTTTCTTTTTAATAAATTTTAACATTTAGGGTCATGGCACCCCCTACCATGAAGAAGTACCTAGGGGTCGTCCATAAAGTACACTTTTTTTTTTGTCAAACCCCCCACCCCCACACACACATTTTGCAATACGCTTTTTTGAATATTTTCCACCTCCCTAAAAGTACTTTTAACCTATTTATCTAACATTTTATGATACTTTTTAAAATTTAGTTTCTACTTTCTTTTATAATTGACCCACTGCCCTCCGATCTCATATGTGCCATTTGCAGACCCCCTCCTTCCCTCAGAGCGTACATAATTTATGGACGATCCCTTACCGTGATTTTTGAAAAAATCAGTAAATTTTTATATATTCTATTTTAATTTATTTTTTTAGTATTGTTTTATACAAAACTACTTATTTCAGTAATAATATATTTTTAAAAACATATATTTTTAAAGATTTGAGATGTTTTTTTACCTGCAAATGATTTTTTATTGCTTTCTTAAGAAAATCTTTAAAAAAAAAACAGTATAAAAAAGTTTGACTAGTTTTTTTTATGGCTTAAAATTTATATATTTTTTCAATAAAAGTTTAAAATAGTTGTAAAACACTGAATATTTTAAATTTTATCACAAAATATTAGTATTTTTTGTATAACATTACTTAATCCTTTACATATTAGGTAATTATATTAGTTAAAAGAAATTTTATTAGTTAAAAGAAATTTTTGGGACATTTTATTTTGTGAAATTTTCTCTCTAAAAAACTATTTAAGATAAACTAAATTACCAATTAAAGGTAATTTGACCCTAGGGAGTATTTATTTGATATGTTTTATATACTTTATTTATTATGTGAAATGAATTCAATTAGAAAGATGCAAAATTCAAAAAAGAAATAAAATATTTGAAAAAAGCTATAGTATTCCGAAGAACAACCTGCATGCAGCACTTAAAACTTTAAATAAAGGTGAAAAAATTTTATGTGTCAGCAAAAAGTTTAATGTCCATGAAAGTACCTTACGCGACAAATTATCTGGTAAAAAACAGCAAAACTCTATCTTTAAATCATATCTTGGAGAAGAAATAGAGAATGAATGGCTGAATGAATGAATGAATTGGCTGCTTAGTTAACGCAGTGCGCTAACATGTATTGCAATAACAACAAAAATTATCAAGATAGTACAAAAAGTAGTTAAAGGGTGAGATATAAACCATTTAAAGATGATATTCCAAGTAAAAAATTGTTTTATAAATTTATGTGCTGTCATAAGAAATTATTGCAAAAACGAGCAGAGCATATTTATAGACCCAAAGGTCTTATAACTGAAGCATTGATAAAAAAATGGTTTAATGAGACGTATGAATTATTAGGCAATGATGTGCAATCTTTAATGATCCATCTTGTATTTTTAATTTTGACAAAACTGGTTTTGAGTTAGCACCAAAAACTGGAAAAGTAATTGGTATTAGAGGAAGAAATGTTTATGAAGAATGTAACAATAGCAATTAGGATAACCTTACAACTCTTTTTTGCGTAAATGCAAATGGTGAATTTGCACCATCATTAACATTGTACAAGTATGCTCGAATGCTAAAAACTATATCTGCTGCTGCACCACCAGGGGTCAATGTTATAAAACATTTTTAACGACGTAAAATGCTACCGGCAGTAAATTTTACCAACGTAATTGATTTTCTTCAATGTTATAAAACATTTTAAAAAATTACCGACGATAAATTTCTACAGCCGAAACTTTTACAGTTGATAAATGTTCCGGAGGAGCAACCTACAGAAATTTTTGTTGAAGATCCAAAGATATGAATATTTAGTTGTAGAAACCTGTGGTTCAGAACTTTCTAAAGTACTTACCTTGAGTTGAAAACTTATTATAAATTCATTCATTTTAATTCAGTGCACATTTCTTGATAAATTTTAAATTCAAGCCATTTTATTATCAATATTTTCCTTTCTGAATTTGTCATGTAAGAAATGTAACTCATTCTCTAAATTTAAAACTGCTCTCATTAACTATTTTTTAGAAAAATATTACTTATTAATTTTATACTTTTCTTCAACTTATTATTTATAACCCTAATTCTGAGCTTCTATCTATATCTATTTTTTTTTTTTCTTTTCTGTTGTGTTTTAAAATTTTTTGTTAAATTTGTTAAGTTTATCAAAAAATATTAAAATACAACAGAAAAGAGGAAAAAATTAGATAAATAGGAGCTTTGAGTTAAGGTTATAAATAATAAGTTGATGAAAAGTATAAGATTTATAAACAATATTTTTCTAAAAAATAGTTTAAGTTAGCAAATATAAATAATCATTAATTTATTATTTTCATCTTTCTTAAACTGAAATATTTTCTCTTCATCACTATTATTCTTAGTATTATTACTACTATACTGTTATCATTATAAATATTACTAACTGTTGTTAATATTGCTATAATTTTTTTTTTTTATTACTGTTTTTTTATATTATTGTTGTTGTTATTATTGTTATTATTGTTGTTGTAATATTTACTGTTATTATTGTTATTATTATTAATAATATAGGCTATATTATAGTATAGTTATACTTTTTATAATCTTCACTATTACTTTTATTCGCTGTTATTACAGCTATTATTTTTATTTAATTCTACTTGTATTATAATAATTATTAATAATACTTCAATAATAATAAAATGATGTTAATAATATTACTTAGTGTTGAGCATGGTCCACATTGTTGACCATGCTCAACACTAAGTTGGGATGTACAGGATTTTGGCTCCTGTAGTTTTCTTTTAAAATCCGGCTCCGGCTCCGATTCTGGCCGGATGTCAGTAGAAATCCGGCAAATCCGGCTCCGGGCGGATTTGAAAATATTAAATCCGGTACAGCCCTAATATATATACTCTTGCATGGTAGTCAGAAAGAGTTTCCCATAAACTGTAGTTTTAAAGAGCGCATTAATAAACCAGACCAGAAAAAGTTTAAAAAATTAAATTTTTTTTTTTTTTAAATGATAGACTGCTTGCCCAAACCAAACCCTCAGTCGATGTAGCAGCACTCCCTTGTGAGTCAGGCTATTTGTCAGTCGTTGTAGCAGCACTCCCTTGCGAGTCAGGCTATTTGTCAGTTGATGTAGCAGCACTCCCTTGCGAGTCAGGCTATTTTTCAGTCAATATAGCAGCACTCCGTTGCGAGTCAGGCTATAAGATATTCGATGTAGAAACACTCCCTTGTAGCTAGATTTATCAGGACTATTTATTGATCCAAATATCAGATCAACTTTAGTTTAGACAAACTCAAAATGCACAGACAAAAGATTTCTCCATTTAAAATTTATGCAGAGGTTATATGCAATTCATAATAGTAAATTGAGTGGTCAAACTATAAACAGATTTATTAAAGTTCTAGAAATTACCTTTGATGCTTGAATATGGTATGAGCTCAAATATTTTTGATAAAGTCAGATAACAAAATACATCAAAAATTTTTCTTCTTATTCAGAAAGTGTTTAGAGATCATGAACAACTTGTTTTTAAAGTTTCTCATATTGTCTATGGTATGGAAGCACATCAAAACTTATTGTGGATAAAATTCTAATCAGAAAGCATCAAAAGAGTTTTATATTTAAATGTTTATTTGTGTCTAAATAAATTTTTGTTATAAGAATTTGAGTTTTTGAATAATTCTTTTAATTATTTAATATTTAAAGTCGTTTTTTTTTAAAAGTTTATTTATGCAATTTTTCCTATTTTTTCTTCCAATAAAAAATATACAAAAATGTGCATAGATTTTCTATATTTAAATCAACACAATTTTCTATAGAATTTTGAAACAAACGGTCTTAGAATTCTAACTACAAAAAGTCTGAAGAATATTTTATTGCATTGCAATTGGTAATTTAAAAAACCTCTATTTCTATAGGCCATTTGTTTCAAAATGCCTATAGAAAATAGTATAAGTTATTTTTATAGAAAAACTATACAAATTTTGTTATGGGGTAGGGTTAAAAATTAATGACAATTCCATTTTTTTACTTTTAAATTGTATTTTTAACAGATTAAATAATGTTTGAACAGCTTTACTTCTCATGGTTGTCTCTGATTTGCCAAATTTTCTAAAGCAATATTCTTTAATTGGAACAGTCCAAGTTCATGAGAAAACTGGATTTAAAACTTCAGTTTGATATGATATTTTAGAAATTTCTATGTTATTTCATATTTCTATGTTATTTTATAGTTTCTATGTTATTACTATGTTATTTCTATGAAATTTCTATGTTATTTCATAGTTATTTCTTTAGAAATAACTATGATATTTTAGAAATTTCAACTCAAAATAAATTAGATTAGAAATTTCAACTCAAAATACATTAGATTTAGACAATAGATTTCTAAAAGTAAATTCAGAGCATAGATATCAGCAAAATTTAATGCAGAAAAGTTTTACAACATTGAATTGAAAAATATTTTACGACTCTTAATTTACGGCTTTAAAAATTCCTGGAGTAAAGTAAGTTTCCGCCTGTAGCATTTTATGCCGATAAAAAGTTTTATAACATTGACATTGTCAATGTCAATGTTATAAAACTCTCGGTAAAAGCGACAACGGCTGGATGACTGGTGAATGCCTTTTATAAGTACTTCACAAATGTATTAGTACCATATTTGAAATCTATTAATACACAATTACCAATATATATTTTTATAGATGGACATCACTTGCATCTGTCTAATGGACTTAACATGTATTGCTCTTCGGAAAGAATTGATTTGATTTTATTATTTTCTAATGCTGCATACATCTTAGAACCATTAGATGTGTCAGTTTACAGACCAATAAAAAAAAAAGGTAGAACATTTATCATCAATTTAAATTGGATAACAATTTTAATGAAATTCGCAGAGAAAATGAACCAATGTTGTTGAATAATTTTGTTATGGATCCAAATATGAAAAAAAATATTATTAGCGGATTTAGGTCAACAGGAATATTCCCATTTAATGCAAACAATGTTGATTTTAAAAAAGTAATTCAACATGTTAAAATTCAATTTTATAATTGATAATAATGAGACGAATGCTTCAAGCCACAATAATGTGAAAAACATATTTGAAAACAATGTTGCATCTGAAGTATTGTTCCAGTTTGAAAAAACTAGAAATAAAGAATGGAGAGGAAAAACTGACTTCAAAGAATTATTTAATTTTTGGAAAAAACTGAAATTTAACAATAGCTCCAAACAAACCAGTAAATTATTTAACAATGAAATCAATATGTATTGAACAATGAAATTAATAAAGACTCATATTTAGATATTAGCAGTATGCAAAATGAAAAAGTTTCTAGTAATTTTTAGCAAACTCAGAAAAAACTTAATAATTGAAGAATCCGGTGAAAGTAAATCAGCAACAGATCCACCACATTCAAATAAATAAATAATAAAAGATGTAAATCCATTACATGACTTTCTTTTATGGCCAAAACAATCAATCACAAAAAAAAGGCTGAATTAAGTTGAACGATTACTGAGCGTTGGATCTTCATCTAAATGGTTAGAGACTTTGCATTTTTTTTAGTTATTTGAATAACTAAAAAAAATGCAAAGGGAGAAGAAAATAAACAAAAAATTGAACAGAACATAAAAACAAAGCTGCTGAAAAAAAAGAATTGAAAGAAAAAGAAAAACAAGAAAAATCTAAAAGAAAACAACCTGTTACAAAAATAAAAATAAACAAAAAAAACAAAAAAAATATTTAAAAAAAGAATTTAAAATAAAAAAAGTTTAATTTCAGAAAAAAGCTTTGGTGGATAATTTTAGAATCAATTGTTCTTTGTTTTTTTTTGCTTTGTTTGCTTTTTTTAGAACCAATTGTCTTCTTTGTTTTGTAATCATTATATTTATGTATTTGTTTTTTGATTTATATAAATAAAACTAAAATTAAAATACACGATTTTTTTAATAAATGGTAGCTGGAGAATTGATTACGGTAGGCAGTGCTTTATCACAGTAGGTGATGAAACGTACTAGATCTTACAAAAAATTAAAAATAACATTAAAAAAAAAATTTTACTCAAATTTGAATAATATAAATTAGTTAATAATTGAGTATAAAATATTACTTTGAAAATTCTAAATAAATTTCTGTTACGGTTTTGGAGTTAAGAAGTTTTGAAGTTAAAAGTTTTCTTTAAGTCACAGTAGGGGAAGCCATGACCCTAAAACAAAAACTTTTAAATTGTTTTGACTTTATTGATCTTAAACTTTTGAGATAACTAAACAATTAAAGCAAATGTAAACATTATTTATTTATCTATTTAGTTATATTGCTTAAATTTTTTGACAGCTAAATTTATTATTATTTGGACTTTAAAAGAAATGTTTGATATAATAACTAGAAATAACATTTTAATTAATAATCCAAATTTATCTTTTTTTTTTTTTTTTTTTTTTTTTGACTTTTAAGTCAGAAAAAA
This sequence comes from Hydra vulgaris, assembly GCF_022113875.1. NCBI lineage: Eukaryota > Metazoa > Cnidaria > Hydrozoa > Anthoathecata > Hydridae > Hydra > Hydra vulgaris. The sequence goes on along the minus strand of NC_061160.1, from coordinate 1,969,469 downwards.
AAATTATGATTTCAAAATATTCTATACTTTTGCATATTCTATAACATTTTTGCTGTTTTTTTATAATGTAAACATTTTTATGGTTTTAAAACTATTTTCATTCTAATAATCAAAAACATTTAGTTGCTAACTTAATAATTTTAACTTTCTGTTTTTGAATGTATTTAAATTTTTTAAGTTTACCTTGCAATTCTTGCTGATCAAATTTGATCGGCCAGAATTTATATTGGGAGAATGAAATATAATTTTTTTTTAAAAGTGTCTACTTTTAAAAAAAAATTATATTTCATTCTCCTAATATAAATTGCTGATTGGGCGTAATTTTCAGTGCTGCAACTCTCATCTTTAGTAAATTATAAAAAAAAAATTCTTATAAGCAAATATCAAATCAAATTTTAAAAAATCAAACTAATAGACTTTACTTGAAACAACATCTGGCTTTCGTTCAAGAATATCTGCAATCAGATCAACTAAATGATCATACCTGAAAATTACAACAACAAAAAATAAATCTTACAAATGTACAACAATGCTGGTACTAATTAACAATAAAACTGCATAAATATAGAAACAATGCATTGTATCATTAACAAAAAATACATTTATAATACTCAATGTTTGGCATGTTTTCTAGACTATTTTGCTATAAAATATGTTAGAAAGTATGTTCCAAAAAATTGTTTTTGAAAATTTTAAAAGTTTAAAACGTTAAAGCAACTTTTAAAGTTATTCTGTTTTGGCTATTCACTGCAGTATATTAGATATATATCAGATATAGCATGTATTAGATTATCAACATGTTTCTAGATATATAGTAGATATACATCCAACAATCAACACCATTTTAGATATATATCATGCAAGTACACATTGTATGACCATTTATTAGATTAGATTAACATATAAGATATTTAACATATTAGATTAACATTAGATTAACATATTAGATTTACATTAGCCCAGTTGATTTTTAAAACATTTTAAAGTTTAAAAAATTGAAGATGAAATTAGTTTTTTACATTTAAATTATGATTTTAAAAATTATATATGTAAAAAAGGTTTTACGTTTTAACATTCTTTTTTTCTGGTTTTGCAAGCAGTTAAATTATCATGTTTTCAATATTTTCTAAATCTTTATTATTATAATGAACTAAATTATATAGACTTGCAGAACACTGTATTTACTCTATTGACAAGATTAAATTCTAAAAACAAAATTGTACCATATAAATTAACATTCATAAACTGATAGAACAGTTTGAGTACTAAATGAGTGTTTTCAAATTTCATTTATTACAAAAAACATCTACAAATCCCTTGTATGAAATATTATTACATAATACAATTTTTTTAAAGATGTAATTAATTTTGTGGCTTTACATACTTTACATTACTTTACAAGTTATTGTTAGATATAAATATCTTGTATCTGTATAATATCGGTTATTTGTTATTAAGGAGCTAAGGATAGCATTTTGATTTACATTATTTAAATAAAAGCTATAAAGAGAAAAAAATCAAAATAGGTTTTATTTATCATAAATATTTATAAAAATGAAGACATTTTTTTTTATGATACCCACCACAAGTTTTTTTATGATAAACCACCACAAGTTAGTGTTATGGTTCGCATGATGTAAAGTGATTTACATCATGATTTATGAAACAAACCACATTACATCATGCAAACCATAGCACTAACTTGTGGTGATTTACTTACCCTAATAAAAATTTTATTTAATTTATTTTTTTAGACTATCTATATAACAAAATACATTGATAAATTGATCATGTTGGATTGATAGATTGACCATGTTAAATTGAACTTAATGTTTCATGAATGATTAATAATGACTTTAATAGTAATAACAAATAAACTTATTTTAAATTTGCAATTATTTCATATAAATTTAGGGTATAATTATAAACAAAAAGAGTTGGAAAAAAAAAATTGTTTCATTTTATAAAACTGCGTGAAACTAAAATTGCATTTATTTTGTTAATAAATTCCTCAGTAAACTAAATTTTTTTAGCCTTAATTTCAAAAACTAAAATATTATAATATACTTACAACGTAACTTGTGAATTTTGACCTAACTTTAAAAGATAGGACTTAGCAGTTTTAAACTGATTTTCAAAATCTGCATCTTTTAAAACATTTTCCATTTTTTTAAAGTAAAGCAATAAATTTAAAAACTATTTTATTGCATTATTGGCACACTAGGTATGGTAAATAATAACACGATTCCATGGTTACTTTACGACGCTGCGGCGATCTTTTTTTTCCGTAAACGATGGCTCCAAATTTAAACGGTGGCTCCCGTTTTCGGTAAAAGTAAATTTTAAAACGACGCTCTGATGGTAAAAAAAAAACGAAATAGGCAAATTTAAAAATCTCCAAACAAATAAAATATATTCTGTATAAAGCTCTTGCATTTAAGTTATTTTCAAATATTATAAGTACTTATATAAAGTTAACACCTGTCAAATTCAATAATAATAAAAGTAGTGATAATAATAGGAGTTTGTTATAATACAAATAAAAAGACAAATGAAAAGTATATTATAACTATTATATACTTATTATATAAAAAAAGGTATAGGGGAAAGCGGGGCAACATGGCGAACGTTTTGAAAGCTCTGAGTTATTGCAAAACTATCAGCCGTAAAGCAATAATACTTTCTCAGTATGTTTATGTTATCAAAATCCTTCATTGCCTGCATGAATTTTCAGTTTGCAAATATAACAATTTGAAATAAATATTAAAATAAAAAGTTCATAAATTTGTTATCTGATCACGTGACCGGGGTAAGATGACTTATTATGCAATTTTTACCTCCAATTTTATAAAATTTTAAAAAACTACCAAAAAATCTAACTAAAGTAACACAAAATAAACACAAATCGCAAAAAACTACTTCTAAAGAAGTTAAACTTGAAGGACACCATCCATTATGAGAAACCGAAAGTGAGGAATTTTTTTTTAAGCGCAAAAAGTAAACTTATGCGTATAAAATTGCGTTGATAATATTTCAAAAAACCAATTGGTGTTTTAAAATACAAGATGCAAATACAGTTTCGTTTTCAACCAATTTTAAGATTTTTTGTTGAGCTGTTATATGAAAACCCATCTTGCCCCATTCGCCATGTTGCCCCGCTTTCCTCTAATAAACTAATATTATCAGGGCCGACGAAACCGCTTTAGAAGTGGAGGGTACAACCGTAAATTTTTAAAAAAAGTCCTTTATATCAAAAATTCTCTTTAAAAAAAAAAGGGCTTAATAAAAAAAAAGTGTGAAGGACGTTCCCCCGTGTCCCACGGGCTCCCGGCCCCCTCGATGTCGTCGACTCTGATAATAAAATAACAATAACAATAACAATCATAAAACAGTTAGAATAATAATAGTTATTAAAATATATTAAAATAAAAACATTGTTGTAGTAACAATAATAGTTACTAGTGATGAGGAGAATACATTTCAGTTTAAGAAAAATTATAAACTTAATAAGTAATGTGTTAAGATATTTAAACCTGTATTATAATACAACAGAAAAAAAATAAATAAATAGAATCTCAGAATTATAGTTATAAATAATAAGTTATTGGAAGGTATAAGATTTATAAACAATATTTTTCTAAAAAATCAGTTTTAAATTTTGAGAATAATTTAAAAAACTTGGGAAGGAAAAAATGTTCCAAACTATAATGCTTTTACATTGTATAGATTCATAGCAATAATGCTCAATTCGATATTTAAGTACAGATAACATAAAGTTGCAAGCAAATTGTAGAATATTATTACAATTTTCCCTATAACTAAAAAAGTTAGAAAATGTAAGCAGTAGCGGATTTCCCATTAGGCTGAGTAGGCTAAAGCTCAGGGTCCCCAAGTTAAACGGTGGTCCAATGAGAAAGAGCCCAGCACCAAACTACAAACTAATGCCCACCTGCGCTGCGCTAAGAAATACGATAATAAAAAATAATCCAAACCAAAAAGCATTTAAAATATTTAAGACAAAACGTACTTTATAAATAGCAGCAAGCAGTGCAATTTGGGTGCGATCTCAGCAAAGAGTAGCGAAACAAAAAACGAGGCGTAAAAACAATAAGATTATAAGAGTTTAGTTCATCTGAAAGAGATTTGCCACTACGAGGTCATCTATTTAGTGGATGCAGTCAATTTCAGCATTATTTAGTTTTGGTATGTTTTAAACAAATTGATTGCATCACTGCTTCCAAAATGTTGACACTAACCTTATTTATATATTTCCTAATCTTTATACAGTTCTAAAAATTTACCAAACAATACCTATAACAACGAAAACTGCAAAGCAGAACTATCTTTTTTAAAAATGGCTTTTATAAAAAATAAATAAAGATCAATAAGATGGATGAATAACTTTTCAATTATGAATGATGAAATAACTTTTCAAATCTGATGAAATAACTTTTCAGTTCTGTTAATTAAGTATGATATTACAAGATCTATTTTCTATTGTTGCTATGGTGAAGCAATTTGCGAATATGTATTCGCAAATTGCTTCACCATATATGAGTTAAGGAGGCACAACCCCATTAAAAAGTGAAAATAGTTTTAAAAAATTATTTTTTCAAAAATACACTCAACTTAACTAAAATTTATCAAAGAAACTGTTGGTGATATTTATTTTTTTCAAATAGATACCAAAATTGGTCAAAATTTCATTTAGGGGATTGCGGGGCAACTGGGGCAATATGGGTTTTTATATAACAACTTAACAAAAATTCTTAAAATTGGGTGAAAACGAAACTGTATTTGCATCTTGTATTTTAAAACACCAATTGGTTTTTTGAAATATTATTAACGGAACTTTTACGCATAAGTATACTTTTTGCGCTTAAAAAAAAATTCCTCACTTTCGGTTTCTCATAATGGATGGTTTAACTTCTTTTGAAGTATTTTTTTGCAATTTGTGTTTATTTTGTGTTACTTTATTTAGAATTATTGGTAGTTTTTAAAATTTTATAAAATTGGAGGTAAAAATTGCATAATAATTCATCTTGCCCCGGTCACGTGACCAGACGACAAATTTATGAACTTTTTAATTTAATATTTATTTTAAATTGTTATATTTGCAAACTGAAAATTCATGCAGGCAATGAAGGATTTTGATAACATAAACATACTGAGAAAGTATTATTGCTTTACGACGGAGAGTTTTGCAATAACTCAGAGCTTTCAAAACGTTCGCCATGTTGCCCCGCTTTCCCCTTTTTGGATTACTGTTATTTTAACTCCCCTAGCAACGCATATAGCAACCATTTTGAGTACTTTTTTTCACCTTTTTTAGCACTATTTTAAAGTTAATTATAAATTTTTGCTTTTGCAAATAGTTTCTGATTAGAAGTTAAACGGTTCAAAGCTTGAATTTATTATTGACTGTTTTATAAAAAACATTACAGGGAACCGAATAGTTAAGATGACATTGTTGCTGAGATTTTTAACATTTGTTTGTATCGAGTGCACATTCATGTGCATATTCAATAAAGCTAAATCAAAATTTGAAGTTAGGATTTCTTTTTGAACTTAAGTTTTAGTATGCAATTTGTGATTTAAATGGCTCTGAACTTTAGAGAAAAATTAGAAACGAAAAGTTTTGACATTTGTAGTTGAATGGTATGCGTATGATAGGGTATGTAGTATGCATACAACAGGTATGGATTATCAATTTATGAAACTATTTTTTTATAAATAAAGTCGCATCTAATGTTTAATCATAGTCTATAGTGCAATATTTAATAGATAAAAAGGTTCAAGACAAATATAATCATTATTATAAATAGAATTTCTATAAATTTTTCTTAAAAACTTTTTTATGAGATATTAATATTGTACTAAATTTGCTTTACTGTGGCAAGAATATTTCAGAAACAAATATTTCAGAAAGAATATTTCAGAATATTTCAAATTGACCAAAACTTATCATATTTAGACTGTTGACTATGCATCAAGTTGTGCAATTAACCTCAAAATTATATGAATGTATAAGTTAAAAACAATATATAACGATTTTTCAGTCATTATGATGGGTTAAAAATAACGTGTTTTTTTTTGCATTCTTTAAAGAAATAAAGCACGACCCTAAGGAATAAGTAAGTTATAAGTTTTTGAGGTTCATTGCATACCTCTAACATCAAGCTAATTATATATATAATTGGCTTGATGTTAGAGGTATACAATGAAAAACTTATAACTTTTTTCTATATATTAAGTAAATTCTAAATGTAACTAAAATAAAAATAAAAAAAATGGGTGAAAATTGGTTATCCAATTTTGTGCCAAAAATATTCCAAAATGCAGAAGATTACATAGAATAAAAATTTGCATATATATGCAAAATTTTATTCTATGTAATCTTCTGCATTTTGAAATATTTTTGTCACAAAAATGGATAACCAATTTTCACCCAATTTTTTTATTTTTATTTTTGTTACATTTAGAATTTACTTAATATATAGAAAAAATTATTTAATTATCTAAAATAAAGATTTTTTTGTTTATAGGGTCGTGCCCCCCTATTCTTCTTCATTGTATAAAATTATACAAAGAAGAAGACTAGTGGAGATATCTTACCATTTGTAGTGGAGATAATGTTTATGTTAAATCTTAAATAGGGTCATTCAGAGAAAGCCTTACTTTCTGTAATAATAGTAGCTTAAAGTGAATTTCCGTCAGGGTTGTGCGGCCGTGGCGCAGTGGTTAGAGCGCTTGCTTTATAAGCAAGAGAGATCCAGGTTCGAAACGAGCTTTGGACATAATTCGCGTCACGGTAAGGAAGGAGGCGTGAACTTACTGGTTAAATGCACTTCTGTGGTACTCTGTGAGAAGACCGTTAGGACTTCTTGGGGTACCTAAATAAAATAAAAAATTAAAAAAAAAATGTCCGTCTTTTTATTGACTGATGATGCCGTACCGTGTTTCGAAAAAATTGACCAGTTGATAATTCAAAACAACAGCCTTATAAGTATTATTAATTCAAAACACAGCTCTATAAGTATTATTAATTCAAAACACAGCCCTATAAGTATTTTTAATTTAAGTTTTGGCTTTGATATTAAAACTGAAGTGCTTTAAAGTTTAATTTTCTTTAATAATTTTTTATAAATTCTTTAAGTACGTAAGACTCTGATATTTTCAACTTTGCTGACGATATGTCTGTGACTATAACATAGGGAAAGTTGTTTTACATTTTTAACTAGAAATAGAAAATGGTACTTCTTGGTTCTTTGAATAAAAAAGGAATTAACTCATAATAAATTTTAATTTTTATTAGTAAATCTAAAAACCTGCGATCAAAAAAAAAAAATTATAAAAAAGGACTCCGCAATGTCCACAAGCAGAGCCGTGGCTAGTCGTACACTAGGGTGTAGGATATTAGTGTACCCCACACCCTAGTTGGGGGAGCAAAATTAGGGGTCTATTTGCAAACTTAGGGGCCCTTTTAAAATTTTAGGGAGCTTTTTTTTTTTAGTAATGTTGTTGGAAAATGTTGGAGAAATTAGGGCTCTAATAACTGGGTTTTTTTCTTTGGGGGGGAGGGGGTCAACACACTAGCCACCGCACTGTCCTCAAGAGATTAAATTTGTCTAAAGTTATTTGTTAGTTATACTAATTGTACTTTATTTGATTTCGTTTAATTACTCCTAGACTTGTTATTAATAATTTTACGCTAGCACATATAGTTATTAAATCTTTTATAAACTTAAAATCCACGATATTTATGTCAGTCTGTAATGTCTTTAACAATTTAATGGATTTTAATTAGCTTATTATTTTTAAAAAGCTTTTCTTATTTGTTTTTAGAATTTAAAAACTAAATGATCAAAAATTAAAGTTTTTAAATAAACAAAAATTACATGACTTAAAAAATAAACTATTTACAAGAAAAATTAATTTTTCCTACTTTTATTTAAGTGGACACAACAATGGGTACTATATGGTAAAAATAAACTTAAAAAATATTTTGGTATTTATTTGAATTTATTATAAAAGCATCCTTATTTACATAACTGTAAACATATAAATAATTAGAGTTTTTTCCATGTCAGTAAGTAATCTCAAAAACCAAAAGATGCTAGATCCACCTCTGTGTTAACAGTGTTAAACTTTTTTTTATAACTTTTTTTTGCTTTGATTTATATTTTTGGTTTGATCTATAGTATAGTTATACTATTTAGGAGTTAGGAGTAAACTCCTAACTAGGAATAAAATGAAGAACTGCTGTTGTGCAGAGAGTTATAAGTCATGTCAACTTTAAAATTGGCGTAAAAACAACAATGTCTTCAATTTTTAAGGATTTTAAATGCATAACCAATATGAAAAAAAAATACTTTATAAAGAAAATAGAAGATTGCAATTAAAAATTATTAACAATAGTTCGTAAAATCAAGAACCACAATTTTAAACCAATAAATCTTCTGATATTTTTTAATAGTTTTTTATGTTTAAAAACTTTTCATTTATTAACATTTACAAAAATTTTAAAAAAAAAACCTTCCGAAAATTTTTTTTTATTATTAATAATGCTACGTAAATGGACAATCAAAGTAAAACATTAATGAATAAAAAGTGCACTAAAAGAGGAACTGAGAGAAGAAAGAAACTGAGAACCATTAGGAAAGAATTTGTGGAGGAAGAAAGTTTTAAGTTCAAAAAGAAAATCTTTCTTACTTAATCACAGATTTAAATTTTGTCTTTTTAAGCATAAAAGTATGAATAAATGAGGCAAAACTATATACACATTTTTATTTTTTATTTTAATGGAAATTGTTCATTTCTCATAAATAAAAAACTTCTCATTTTACGATTTGAAAAAAAAAGAAAAAAATCAACACACCCTATTGTAGAAACTCTAATTTTATTAAATTAAATATAATTGTTAAAGATTTCACTTATATTTACAATTTTTTATTAAAAAAATTTATAAACATTTAAATGACTGTAGCTTTTTGTTTCAAATTTTTAGGATATGTTCTACATATAATGATGCAAAAATGATGCCAAAAACAAAATAATTAATGAATTATTGACAATTTTCTACTTCATTTTATTATCCAACCCTCCAAGTTTTGATGTTTTTGCCAAGAAAATTAAAATTACAATTTTTACTAAAGAAACAACAGTGATTTTGGTAGATTGCGCATAGATCATTTTTTTCAAAAATAAAGCTTTAATTTCTAGTGGTTTCCAAGTTATCTCTTTAAAACTTTGTTCAAAATTGACTAATTTTGAAACCTTTTTACATTTTTCCGCAATTTTAAAAACAAATTATTGTAAGATAGTACTTTTTTGTATTTTATTTATGTTTTTAATTATGCTCAAGTAGCGTAGGCAGGATTTTTTGATGTTTCGGATGTAATACTTTTAAGCATTGTGTAAACCACTAACTAAAGTATGTTCATGCTTATGTTAAACTGTTTTTAAATTTCATTTCAAAATCTTTTAATGTTCAAAAGTTATGATAATGTGAAGTTTGAAACCCCCTTCATGAAAGTTATGATGATGTGAAGTTTGAAACCCCCTTCATGGAAAGAACAGAACATAGCCATAATTTTTTTAGGTTAAAAGATTGTTATATGAACCACTGTTGAAAAAATTAAATTTGGAATAGTATGCAAAAATTTAGATTTTATTTATTCGTTGTATTCAAGTTGGGAGAAAACATTTTGGGTTATTATTCTCACCTTTTTTTTGGTGTGGATGAAAACCCCTTTCCCGTAAAAATAAAAGCGATTTTCAAGTTGGTTTTTTGAGGAATATAGTCAGCTAGTTAGTTAGTCAGTTAGGCGATAGTCGGTTTTTGGAGGAATATAGTCAGTGAGTCGGATATGTGACACATTTTAGTTGAGTAGTTTTTAGTTTTGAGGCCCCTTTTATTTTTTTAAGAAAGCACTCAGTGAAGGATTTTTTGGTGTTTAAAATTCCTAATTTCCTTTTTTATATTACATCGGATCTTCGTCAGAAGGAGCAGTTTTCATTGGTCATGCAATTTGTAAAAATTAATATGAATGCAACTTCTCTTAAGAGTGAAAATGAAGATAAGTAAGCATCGAAGAACATTTCCTTAGATTCTTAGACGTTAAATCAACAACGAGAAAAAATTTAACTGATCTTCTTTTACAAGATGAAATTGGATTGCAAATCAGGGACCGAAGAGAACCATAGTATGACAACGGTTCCAATATAAAAAGTATCCACTTTTGAGTACACAGATCTTAGAAATAAATCCAAAAGAATTTTACAGACCCTGAGCTAGCCATAACCTTAACTTCCTAATTTGGCACGCAGCAAAATGATCATCTAAATCTATGACGTTTTTTGTTGTTGTGCAAAGAATTTATCCACTTTTTTCTTCGTCAAAAATGTAATGGCAAATTTTCATTCAACACGTATTAAATCTGGCTGTAATGTCCTGTGACACTCGTTAGGAAAGTAAACTGGAAAGCGTAAACGCCCTTTGATATCAAATTAAAAAAGTTCATACTGCATTAGTTGAAATAGTTGAGTTCACTGAGGATCCAAAAAAAAGCCAATAGTGAAACACCATCAGTTATGAATGAAATAAGTTATAAAAAAAAAGCCTACTGACTCAAAAAATCCACCTTAGAGTTGCGAGTTTCTAAGTTTTAAAGAAGAAAAGAATCTTTGTGGAAATGACTTTTTTTCTGAACTTAAGGTTCTTTGAGAATTTCTATCGGCTAAGGTGGAAACAACTACAGGGATTTTGAGATTTATTCTCCAGATTCGAAACTTATTTTCGAACTTTATAACGAATTTCACTGACTATACCTGTTACAGTGGCAAACGCAGAAGGAGTTTTTCACGCTTGAAACTTATTAAGACATAAGTTCGTCCAAGGGTCAAGAAAGGCTATCAATTGTGACATCTAAGTTTTCATACTTTTAAAGCAATTTTAAAAATTATTTAACCTTGGACAATTATTTTTAAAGTATTAATAACACTGTATTATTTTATTATAAATATTTGCCAGTATTCTATTATAAAATTAATATTAAAGTGTGACCACTTATTATATAACCTCTACTTATCTATGAGCACCGTTTATATCGATTGCTGAAAATATATGCAAATAAAATTACTATTTTGTAAAAATATGTTATATTAATTATAACTAATTATTCAGTACTAACCAAAAAAGGATAAATTTATTTGTTATTCTAATTCATTTATTCCTTGTCAGACAAAAATTAGTATTTATTTTACATCATTTGGCCTTTAATAACTTTAAGAATAAACTTTATTGATATTATTCTAGATTACTTTATAAAGCAATCAGTCCTTTTTTAAGCCTACACGAAAATGACAACTCAAAATTATACCAACCCAAAATTTATGTTTTGCGCTTATACAACCTCTTTTCAGACAGTAAGAGATAAAGTTTTTCTTCGTCAAAGCGTCTAAAATGATGACTTTCAAGAAGTCCTCGCAAAAATGTATTGCTCAAGGCCTCGCATTTTCTAAGGACGGCTCTGATATAAGTCATTTATATAAATTAAAAATAGTAATGGTCCTAAAAAAGAACCTTGAGGTACCCCACAAGGTATTAAGTTTTTTTTTTTTGAATCTTATAATTCTTTCAGTATAAATTGCTTCCTGTTAGTTAAGTATGATTTAAACCAAAGTAAACTTTGGTTTTTAATCTTATAATGTTCTAGTTTTTTTTAATAGTATTTCATGGTCTACTCTATCGAAAGCTTTGGACAAATCAAAAAAAAAACAATAAAGTATAGCAATCACTATCAAATTCGTTAGATATATGCTTAACTAATTCTATTATTGCATGGTCAGTAGAATGGTTCTTTTTAAACGCGTTTTAATTACTTTATAACATCTTGTTTTCAGTTAGATGTTTAAAAAGTCGATTATGCATAATGCGTTCAATTAGTTTAGAAAAGCAGGGCAAGAATGAAATAGGTCTGTAATTTAAAATATTAGTCTCATCACCAGATTTAAAAATAGGCGCTATTTTTGCAATTTTTAATTTTTCTGGAAAATGACCTGATTTAATTGAGAGATTAAAAATATGGAATAATGAAGGTTCAATAATATCAAAAACAGATTTAATTACATTAACATTAATTTGATCAATACAAGCACTTTTATTTTTTTTGAGACTATCATGTAGTTATATTTCAGTTATATTTCAGTTATATTATGTAGTTATATTCAGTTATATTTCAGTTATATTATGTAGTTATATTTCAGTTATATTTCAGACATCATGTAGTTATATATGCCTTTTACCGTGCACAAAATACATGTACATAGCACGGAAGTTATAAAAACATGTCTTTTTCCAATCGGACAGCTATCGGTAGAGTCTCAAGAAGCCCGTATTAAAGGTTTTCATCAATTAGGGACTGTCCATTAATTACGTCAACAAAATAGGGGAAGGGGGTCTGAATTTTTTTGACAATTGTTGACAAAGGGGAGGGGAGGTCAAGAAAAGTTGACATCATCACTTTTTTTTTTTTCTGAACATGTTACTTTTTTTTATAAATTTAATTATTTAAAAAAAAGAATATAAGGAAGCGTTTGCAGTTCTGTGTTAGATAGTCGCTCAACCTTCAGTATTTTAATTCCTATCCTATAATTTATATTTCTACTTTTTAAAAACCGTTTTATGCTTTAAAAAGGCCCGACATACAGAACTAAATAACTACAAACAAGACTCGCACAGTGTGCTCAGAATGTAGTTTTTTAGAAAAAATTCATAAATCCGTTATTTGTTAATGAAATCTTTTGAAAATTTTTTTATATTACATTTTTGGGCTGACGAATCTGATTCTGAAGTTAAATTTTACGTGTGTGCACTCTAACCCAGAGAATGGGGCAACGGTGGGGGAGGGGAAATAGCGCCGAAAGTCATGCCCTTACTTTTTTAAAAATTTTCAAATAAACTATAAAGTATAAATTAAAAAATAAATTTTTTTTGAAAATTTATCTTCCACCGCCCCCTGTCCCATATAACAAAGAGCTCCTCGATCCACGTGACTAGCAAGCTAATAGCTTGTTAGGTTGCTTAGGAAAGGATACTATATTCAATTCATAATGAAGTATATTTGAGTTCATAATAATTTGATATTAAACACAAATACACACAGATATTTGTCTTATCTATTTTTTATGGTCACATAAAACATTCTTGAACTATCATTTGAACTATTTTTTCTTCATTAAGTACGTTGTTCTCGTCTACTTTACACCCTCTTGTGATATGTCTGAATTTTCCACATTTTCCACATTGAAAAAGTCTTTTTTTACAGTCAATAATTGGATGTGTCTTTATCAACAGTCTGCAGAAAATCTCATGCGTATTAATTTGCAAAGACATTTGTCTTGCTTTACAACTTGTTCCTGATTTATAAGCCTTAATATATTTATTCCAACTTTTGCCTGACTGCTCGGAGTACTAGGCAATAGGTGATTCACCTGTAACAATAAATAGTTCCAAGGCATGTGCACACATTTGATGCAAGCTGGGACTAAGCATAGCCCATGGAAATGTCTGTTTATGGACTATCATCAATCCATAACCAACTTCTTTAACTTGATCAGGATCAACTTTTTTGCTAATATCAGCATGCTAATTAATGCTAAGGAGTACATTGAACTTAGATAACAAAGCAGAGAAGCTATCTTGGTCTTCTGTTTTAAGAATTACGGAACAGATAGACTTTCTTTCTTTTGGACTAAAAGTTGTTATTGTTAGTGTTAACACTACTAGAAGTAGAAAAATCAAGAATCATTCCTTTTTTCTCGCGTACATTTTGAATAACTTTTTTTTTGCTGTCTTCAGAGCAGTTTTTACCTTAATGTCCTGTTCAGACCATGTATGGGTTTGTTGGCCCACAATGTGATATAACAATTTTAGACAGTGGTCAAATGCACGTAGCTTTTGATGTAGAATAGTAAAAAATTTTACATCTGATTCAACTATAGGTTCATGGAATTGTCCATGTCTTTCAGTATCTTTCTAGGAAATTTCGCCATTTTCTAGTCTTCTCTAAGTACTGAGCACATCATAATAGTTTTTATCTATGGTGAGCCATGTTGTTTACATACCAGGTCATTTGCATCACTTCTGGAACATTTGCAGTAGTGACAAAAAGCTCCAGAATCACCCACCAATAAATTTACCATTTTGCCATCAACCATAATTATCTCTATTTTTACAAATATTTGCAAACCATTTTCTGAAAGAATAGACAAAGTTTTATTTTTAGGCAGTTGACTCAGAGTTGGTTTAAAATACTCTTTTACACTCTCCCTAGTTTCTTTCTCTTTCACTAGAATAACAGGCATGGAAAAATTAATGGAGTTAGGGGTTGGATTAGTCCAGATAACTTGGTTTTTTGAACCTTTTATTTCAAGGGGACACCAAAAAGAACAAATATAATTTGTTCCTGTGACGATAGTTGTAATTTTCAGATCCAAATTTATCCTCTACATGTATAGAATGATTTTCAGCATAAAACCCGGACATATCAAGTAGAGACTCAACAGTGTCTTTGATAACATTGTTCACAGGGGATGAAATTTGTTTGTCATCACTACTCAATTACTTTGGTAGCAAAGTACGTTTAAAAGTATCTACATCAATCCTTGTTGGCAACACTAGTTTAGGGAGAAGCTCAAGTCTCAGCTCCTGGGGAAATATATGAAATTTAAACGTACAATTATAAAAACAATTAATTACAACAGTATTTGATTGCGTCGTCCGTGAAAGTTGATTTTCATAATTACGCAACCTCGAATATCAACTCGTACGAACAATTAAAATTCAAATTTAAATTACTCAATTTCCGGGGATAACCGGACTATGAAATTTTTACACATAAAAATAGGAAGTCTATATTTAATAAAACATTTGAGTTTATTTGCGGCCTCCTGCGGCCTTTTTTTTTCCTGTTACTTTCTTTTTAATTAAAAAAATATATTTTCATATATTTTAGAATTTTTTTAGGTATAAACTGCGCAAAAAAAATGTTTATATTTCAGTTTTTATTTTTCATTAAGTAATTCACAAATTAAATATTATTTACAGACCAAGAAAGAAAAAAAAATTTAAATTCATGGAGTAGTTTTTAATGTATAGCGTTTCAAAGTTGTTGTTAAAAAACAGTATTGGTACAATTTTAAGATAAATATTTTGCGTCATTATTTTCTTCAACTTCAAACAGATATAAAAATAAAATGGTTCAATAAACTTCAAAAAAATTTTTTGCACTGACCTACACATTATAAAAATACTATTTAAAGTGAAAAAATAAAAGGTCAGAAAATAGAATTTTTTCATGTCCTGGGCACACTGTGACTCACAACGCGATTATTTTTTCAAAGTTATTGTTGTTTCAGTCTGCTGTGCATTCAAAAAAGATTCATGTAACTTACATTGTAAGTACATTGTATACATAACATTGTTTAAACGTTTATACAAGGGGTACAACCTGCAGCTCGCAAGCCTCTCGTGATTTTTTCGATGTCAAGATGAAGCTCTTTAGCTGCATCTTGACATCGAAATATTATCATCTTGACATGCACAAATATTAATATAATCAGGGATGCGGATTCCAAAAGGACTCCGGTTTTATATCTCTATTTTTTACTGGTCTCTGGTGTCCAAAAGCTCCGAACATGTTAAAATAAGGAGAATTTTATTAATTTGAAATATGATTATAATTTAAACGTGTAAACATTTTTGTGAACCCTTTAATCTCTTTATAATAATTCTTTGCATTTTTAAACTGGAATTATGTTTATAAGTTAAAAGTTTTTTCTATACCTTTTACTCTAACTTTTTTTTTTGTTCAGTGCAAGCAATTGTAATTTGAAATGATTATATTCTTTTGAAATATGTTCATAAGTTATATTTGAATACATTTTTTTTTCTAAACATTTTACTTTGAACCACTTTTTTGTTTCAGTTGTAAACTAGTTAACTTAAAACAATTTTTTTTTTTTTTCCATCTTTTTTTTTGAGGAGGGGGGGGGGGGTTATCGAATATTGACGTAATTTCATAGGGGGGTCACTGAAAGTTTGACAAGGGGAGAGTAGGTAAAAATTGCCAAAAAATTGTTGACGTAATTAATGGACAACCCTTTACGCGAGCATCATATAAGAAAAAACTCACTTATTTCTACAAATATAGATTTGCTCAATATGCTTTTGGTAACATCAGATCCTGTTATCAACTTATACAGAGAATTGTCAAGTAAGAAAACGAGTAAATTACCGTTAGACGTTTTGAATTTAATGGTCCCACCTGTAATGCTACCACAGCTGATTAGAAATACAATTCTGTGTGGCGATGAAGGTTATTTAGGGTCCGTATTTTCGGAAGTGAAAATAACAATTTTATATCCAATGATATTTGTTAAGAAAATTTTAATTTTTTTATTTTACGTTTTCAGCTGAATTATAGTATATTTTTTTATTTTTATTTTTGGTAAAATTTTATAAGATAGTTTATGTGTTTAAATTAAGTATTTATTTTTATTACCTAATTAACTTTTTTCATAACTAAAATTTAAAAATTCTTAAAACTATAAAAAATACTTAAAATAATAAAAAAATGCGTAACTAATCAAAATATTATTAATTACATTCTTTGGAATCAAATTACAGAATAAAATATTTTTATTCACCTAGCTTATATAAAGCGATTCACCGTGTGTCTGTTTATATAAGTTGTTTTTATTTTATTTTAAGAAAACGTTGTTTTTTTTGTATTTTTATTATTAATTGTATAAAATGTTAAATAAATAAAAATATTTGATAAATATAATTTGTTTTAATTACGTAACCGCTATGGTAGAGTGGCCGAGCGGTCTAAGGCGCTGGTTTAAGGCACCAGTCACTTCGGTGGCGCGAGTTCGAATCTCGCCTCTATCAATGAGTATCTTTTATTTTGTCGTTTTTTAATAGTGAAAATTTTTGTTAAATATTCCAGTGGCGGATTTTGTCACTCGCCAAGGAGGGGGTTAAAGAGGAGAAAAAAAAACAAAAAAGGTCCCCATTTTTTCAATTATAAGTAACTTTCTTTTTTCATTTTTTGTACTTTTGTTGTAATAATCAAGTTTGTATACGTTTAATCAGGGCGGGCGCGAGTAGGTGTTACGTGAGGAGGAAGGGGGGTGCCATTACAACCTTTTCCGACCAAAAAAAAAAAAGGTCAAATTTGCCGACTGCATATCAACTTTTAAAATTTGCCGACTGACTGTTGTGGCCTTGTTTGTGCCGACCACTGATCTCTAAAATAACTATAGAGTTGTTATAGAGATCAGTGGTGCCGACTAAGATTTTGGCTGTAATTGAAATTAGAAACATTCTGTTTTATTTTTTTTTATTGATTTTTTAATTAATAATAGATTTTATTAGACCTTAACTTTTTGGCAACGCAACTTGGTATTCCAGTGGGCACCGGACCAAAAAAAGACGTCTTTTGAACGTTCAAAAGACGTCCAAAATGTTCAAAAGACGTCTAAAACGAGTATAAGACGTTTAAATGACGTCTTTTTTACGTCCATGTCTACTGGGATGTGAGTTACCTCGATAGATAAACAATTTAATGCGAAATTTGTTTATGCTGTTCAAACTGATTTTTTTTTTTAACAGCCAGGAATCATGTTCAGTTTTACATAAATTAGGATTAGTCGTTTCATCCA
This sequence comes from Hydra vulgaris, assembly GCF_022113875.1. Lineage (NCBI taxonomy): Eukaryota > Metazoa > Cnidaria > Hydrozoa > Anthoathecata > Hydridae > Hydra > Hydra vulgaris. Next base: position 1,951,739 of record NC_061160.1, on the reverse strand, counting down.
AATATTAAAATTGTCAGGGTGACAAATTTTATTTTCAGTATACCGTGAAGGATTTTTTTGTATTTTTAATTTTATCATGAAAGCTCATTTTAGAGAGTTCCTAAAACATATGTCTGTTTTTGTACAGAAACTCTAAGAGAATTTCATGTCGTAGTTTGTAAATATCAGTGTTATTTATTTTTTCACTGTTAAATTTACACCAACTACTTGCATGCATTGGGTTGTGTGTAGGGCTTGGCAACCGGTGGAAAAAAACGGTTAACCGGTTTTCTGTTCAGTTTTCTCAAAACCAAAAAGCAGTTTTTTTTACCCTAAAAAAACTAGTCGTTAATTATACATCGCTAAATACATAGGGTTAAGTGACCAAATTCCAGCCACATCTTTACAAAATTGTTTCTACAGACATATTAACAAAAAGGTCTATATGCAAATTATACATTTTTAGAAAGATAAATCCTTCAGCATTTAGGATATAATTACAGCTATTATTATAAATGAAAACTGTTTGAAAAAACAACAATAACAAAATATATATAATTTGACCAAAATACAGCCACTATGACCAAATTTTAGCCAGGCGTATGCGGAATAAACCTAATTACAGCCAATATAAATAACAAGCTTTTTACCAATACTTTTTCATGGGTTGGCATTTAAAATATTTAAAAATTAATTGAATTACTAAATATTGAATCAATAATTTTTTTGATCCTACAATTTTAGCCGGTTGACAGCTAAACAATAAGTCAAATAGTTTTAGCAAAATTGGATTTATTTAAAGTTTATTTAGTTTAAAGTTAAAGAGAACATGTTCTTAAACATCAGTTAAAAAATGATTGCTTAACTTAATACTAAGCATTCATCAACAAATAAACTTAATAAGGATGTCTAAACCTAAAAAAATATGTTTTCAGGAAATGATTTGCGCCACATGATATCATGGAATATTCTAGAGTTTACAATGCATTGCGATAGAATTATTACAATTGGTTAAAATTTAAAATTTAAAATGAGGCAAGATCGTGAGTTTTATATGTATGGTCCATATGATAGCCACATCAAATTTAGCACCTACTTATTTAAGGATTATGCCACATTTAGTGGAATAGTTATGTGAACCGCATTATGTGTTCCACAAGTGGGCCACACTTATCTTCATCAAATACGTTATTTATCAACTGTAATATATTTCTTCACTTTTAATCCACACGAAAGCACTATGACCACATGTGGACCACATGTACCTTTCTTGTCGGGTATGTATTGATGTAAAAAACTTGTAAAAGGTTTTGATGCTAAGATTATTATGATCTTCAGATGTTTGTTTATTTGTTTTTGCAAACAACGACAAAAATGTAAACAAAAAATCAACAAAAAAAAATTATAATCGGGTTTTGATTTTACAAAAAACGCCCAGTGTGAATTTGGTCACTGGAAAAAAACCCAAAATCAAATTAACCAAACCAAATTTTAACCAAACCAAATCAAAATTAATAAGTATGTCTGATGTGAGGCACTCTTCCGCACATTAAAAAAGCACTTATTAGAGGTTTAGGATCAGGTTTAGGGTTTAGGGATACTATCGAGTTGTAGCAACCTAACCCTTGTCATAAAACCAGTCATGAACTTAAATCTGACCTAATCATGACTCTTATTACCCTAAACCTTGCCCTCACTTGATCTTTTTTTTTTAATTATTGAAGAGTGCGTTGTTTGAGACGTAATTGTGACAAGCGCAAAAAAAGCAAAAAAAAAAATCTTATTTACACCGCTTAATTAAAACTTAATTTAACTAACTGTATTTTGATCTGTTATTGAGGACTTAAACTGCACAGTAATGTCTTTTGACCTAGAAATGTAGAGGAATTTGAATAAAGCGCTAAGCTACTGGATTCTGATAAAAGACATTCCTGATCAAAATGTTGCAGACAAAAATTTTGAAAAAACAAAAAAAATTACAAAAACCAATATAAGGTCTTGCTCTCTAAACTAAGTTTCAAGTTGAAAAACTATAAAATATAAACGAGAGACTCGTTTTTTTATTTACCATCCACAGGAAAATTACACTATGTCACAAAATATAAACTTTGAAAATGTCGCAATTAACTTCTCTGTTAATAATAAAAAGTAATTTTATATTTTCTTGCATTTGTTTTTAAATATATTTTTATAGAAATGGGAGCTCTAAATATTTTCTGCAGTCGCTATCTGCCGAGTGCAGAAAATATTTGCTCTTACCTCGCGGCCACGCTACTCACGCAATTTAAATTGGATCAAAAACTCTTTACAGAACTCAGCTTTGCAAGAAGATTTATAAAAACAAAATCGTGGAGTAATAAAATAACTCCTGAATATTGCGAGTTTCTTTTTTCCTCAATGCCACGAAGAATAGTCTGTTCTAAAAGTTCGAGGAGCCAATACGAAGTACCAAAATGTGTTTTATATATAAAACAAAAAACAGCATTCACAAGCATAGAAGTAGCATAAAAAAGTCATAATATACTGTGACTTTTTATTCTTTTATGCTTATGTATTTTTTGAGTTTAAAACGTTTTCTAGTGTGTAAATGCGTGTACAACAGATATGTGTTGTTTCAATATATCTTTCATAAATATTCATGGTTTTCGAAGGAACTTTTCATCAGTAGAATCTTACCTCTTTTAAAGTTTACCAGACTTGCGAGCTCTTTGTTAGACTAACTTAAATTCCGCTGTTCAAAAAAAAGGAGTTTTTGTAAACACTCTTTAACATATATTTGACCCGAAAGTGTGGACTGAGAAATATAAGGTGCTGATTTTTTTCCGCAACTGCAAATAGCTCGCCAAATCAAGACTCTTTTAGCAAATTTGTCATATGTATTTAAATTTCTTATCTGCTTTTCCTCTACATTTGGCAATATAACAGACCATGCACCAGGTATTTGCTGATGGTCGTACTTGATATAAGTTTTATCGTCTTCAACAATACAAATATTTTCAGAAATAAAATTGTCATACAACTTTCTGCAGCGGGTTTTTGCACTTTTTTGTTGAGTTTCAGGTCGGTTGGGCACTTTTTGTTCTTTGAAAGAATGAAAACCATGTTTATTTCAAACTTTTACAACAAAACTATGAGAAAGTCCAAATGGTCGCGCGCCTTCTTGTGAAAGGCTTGAGTTAGTCTTAAAACTGTTAACCAGTTTTCTAACTAGTTTTTTATCTTTAAAACCCTACTTTCTTCTACCGCCAGATTTATGTTTGATCGATTTTGTTTGAGAAAAACGTTGGATTACATGACTAATGGTGTATGAATGTATTTGCAACGCTTTTGCTATAGAATTGTAGCTACTATTGGGATTTTCCAAATAATTGTGTATAATTTTTTCTCTTTTATGTCTTCTTCTTTTGTCACTTTTAAAACTAATTTTAAGTTAAATGAAAAAACTAATGCATTTTTTTAAAACCACAACACGTTGTAAACAAAATACAAAACAATTAAAAAGATTTTAATATAACCACTGAAAACAAATGACGTACTTATTATTTCACATTTATTTCGTGTACACGCCTTACATGCTTGGCTTGGGGTATATTTGCACTCCTATTCATTTATTTGTCAATAAATCCGGTTTAAATCCATTTTTTTTTTGTGCTTCAGATTAGCATCTCTTCGCCACATTACTTTTCTTTTTGTTCTTTACATCTAAATTAAATCTTTACGTTCTAAACATCCAAACATGGAACAAACTTCAAACATTTGTCAAATAATGATGATTTGGAAAAAATTGCGATGATTGGACGCTGAGAACGAAAAAGCCCTTTAACTTCATAACCCCCACCCCCGACCCCAAACGTAAAGGGCAACAAGTTTATAAAATATTTTTGTAATTTTCTCAACTAGACTTATATTCATCGATAAATTTTAAGTTTCATTGTATTATCTCTTAGCGTTTAAAAATTATAATCATATACAATTTGTAACACCCTCAAATTGAGGGGGGGGGATTAAACTTTATATGATTATTATTTTTAAACGCTGAGAGATAATACTATAAAACCCAAAATTTATTAATGATTACAAATCTAGTTGAGAAAATTTTATTGCTTTTGAGCAAAAAGGTAAATAGCTTTCTCAATTTTAAAACCAAGTTAAGGTAATTAAGAAACATAGGACATCCTTAAATGCTTCAATATCCTCCCCAAAGAAAATGTGATCAACGCAAGTTTTGAAACATTTGTATTATTTGCAAGAAAATATTTAATACATATATTTTGAAATATATGTATTATTTACAAGAAAAAAAAAATTAGTATGTATTTAGTGTAGCAGTTTCAGTATTGTTTAATAGTTTGTTTTTTTTTATATGAAAATTTTAATATTAGGTTAGAATATAAATGCGTTTTAAAATGCATTAATTTATAAACATTAGATTCCTTGTCAAATCAAGTAGATGTCAACATTCATTTTAGAATAAGATCCTAACATTCATTTTAGAATTATGGGTACATTTACCTCAATAGAAGTTTGAGTTGCAGTATATAGGGCCCTACGGATGAGGTGTCGCATGGTTGGATGATATATCTGATTTTTGCCGACTTAAAAAAGTAATTTAAAGAGATTAGCGACAAAAAAATTTAAATTTCCTTGATAACCAAGATTTTTTGACTATGGATACCGATTTCGATGCGAGATTATTAATACAATCTCGTCCGTATTATTATTATTATTGTAATCAGAATTAATGATCAGACTCTTACTACCTCTTATTACTCAATATTATCACTAGAAATATAAATTAAAAATATGGTTAACAACAGTTGTACCCTTTAAAATTATTTGTAATTAAAAATAACTGCTTTATTTACTGTTCTTCATTGAAGCATAACTCAACAAATAAGATAACTTAAGTCAACAAATAAGGTCCTTGGAAACAAATCAAAAATAAAAAGGTCTGAAACCTAGGTTACTTGTAACATAAAGCATCCAATTTTTTTTTTAATTAAGGTAATTTATTTAAAAATTTACTTACTAAATTTGAAATAAAAAAAAAATAATTATTTGGGCGTAATTAATTAAAAAAAAAAAATCAGTTTTTTTTGTTAATAGAAACCGTCCAAGTTAAAACTATGAGATGGTTTCTATATACACCAAAACTTTGACCTCAATTTACCCGGTCTTTGGGACTGTAAAAATCTAGAATCTTTCGGGAATTGAATTAGTTTTTTTTGCTCTTCAATGTACTTAATTTAAAATTTAGTTACTAAATGGGTACAACGAATGTCTTTTTTATGCCAGAGACGCCGGCCTTAAATGCGAAATTCTCAAACACAGAAAAATTAAGACACTATGATATATTACGATAATTAACGTTAACCTTCCGGGTACGGACTCGACAGGTCGGTATTTAAACATTTATTTACTCTTTTTATCACCCAAACTACAGGTAAAAAAATTAAGTATATAAAACTAATACTTTATACAATTATCAGAAGTCTAATTTAGTTTTTTTTTTTGAATACTACTTCCATCTAGTATTTAAATATAGTTCTTTATTCTATGATATTCCAGAATGTGCAAGAAAAACCTAAATAAAACTTGGTAGGAAGTGAGAAACAAAGGTACTCTCTTTTTTTCTAAACAGTTTGAGATCAAATACAGAGTTTCTAAAACTAAAAAACCTTATTTTTAAAAAATACCTTATTGAACTTTAAATTTTATAGAAATTTATTGTCATTAAAAATGATTTTTCTTTGTATCATATTTGATCTAATTTTATTGACATTAATAAATTTTTATAAAATTTAATGTTTAATAAGATATTTTTTAAAAATAAGGTTTCTTAGTTTGAGAAACTCTGTATTTGATCTCAAACCTGTTTAGAAAAAAAGTGAGTACCTTATTTTCTCACATCCTGCCAAGTTTTATTTAAGTCTTTCTTGCACATTTTAGAATATCAGAGAATAAAGAACTATATTTAAAAGCTTGATAGAAAAAGTATTTCAAAAAAAATCTAAATCAGACTTCAGATAATTGTATAAAGTATTAGTTTTATATACTTTATTTTTTACCTGTAATTTGTTTTATACAAAAAAAAAAAAAAAAAAGGTATTCAAAACTATACAAAATTTAATAATACATTTGATATAACAAAATTTTTATACTAAATGTATTATTAAATTATATAAATCAAAATACATTCAAAACATAATTATAATATAGTTTTTAATGTAAATAAGCTTTTTTATTTTGAAATAAATTTATCATTTAACTGCTTTATTTTCATTTAGTGAAATATTTTCAAACAAATAAACTGCTAAATTTGAATACTTATTGTATACTTTTTTGTATTTATATATTTAAATTTTATTATTTTTAGAATCTCACAGTATTGTATTTGTATTGCAAATATATATTTATTAAATGGGAGATGAACAGGAAAGAAGAAGGTTGTGGTTTGAGTTGTATGGTGATATGGTACCAGAAAAAATTGTTGACACAATGATCGGTGAGGTAATATACCACTACTGGGTCATTCCATGTAAAACTGGGACAGTCATTTCAGTCACCTCTCGGATTTTCTTTAAATTTTTCCCAGGTGGTACATTATAATGAAACATGAAAAAATGCAAAATTTGAGCTCCCAAATCCATATGGTTCAAAAGTTATGACGTTTTGAAATTCAGCCTAAAACGTTCCATTTTTTTGCCAAGTCCGCCATTATAGATTTTGTAGTTGTACTTTTTAATGAATAATTTAAAATCTAGTGGAAGAATGTGGCTAAAAATGAGTGCCTGACTATTTTTGAGGGTGCTAAATTCAAAAATGTAAAGCAAATAGTGAAATTTAAATTTTATGATAGTTATTTTTTGATTTTAAAATGGTCAGTCCAACTTTTCCTTCTGTTACCATGGGTTGTGCTTTCATCAACTCCCGGAGTTGCCCAAGTTTTGTGGATTCAATTTTTTTTTCAAACAAAGTAGGTTATACTAGGCTATTGTTATAAAGAAGATGGTTTTGGTTTCTTCAAGAATTATTAAGATATGTCATTTTGAAATTTAGACAAAAAAAATCATTTTTTAGCCTCTATTCTCCATTATAGACTTTATAGCGATATTTTTTGTGTGAATAATTAAAGTTCTAGTGGAGAAATATGACTGAAAACTGGTACCTGACCAATTTTAAAGGTATTGAATACAAAGATAAAGATAAATGAACCCTATTCCTAGTAATTTAGTATAATTTTTCAATTTTAAAATATCAACAGTTATTTTTTTTTTATTTCTTAACCATGGTTTACCTTTGCTTATTTCTGGAGTTGCCTTACTCTTATTGTGAAATAAGAGGTCTTAAAAAAGTTTAGGTTTCTAAAAGAAAATCAAAAATTATAATGCTTTGCATAACTTGCATATTTATAATCAATATTTTCAAAAGTATGCATGGAAATGTAATTCACTATACAACACATTGAAAATATAATTTCTTTATTTATTAATTATAATAATTTAACGTAACATTATTACTTTATCTCTAATAATAGGGCATTGTTGTGTTAAAAAATAAGAAACTAAAATGCAAACCTTTTTAAAAAACACTAAAAAATCTGCTTTATTGAAAAAAGCTCAAAAATCAAAAGGAAAAGGAATATACCAAATATGACTAAAATTGAAGTTTATATAATTTAAATAATGAAAGTAAAATATTCATCAACTTTCATTGACAAGATAAAAGATGTTCAAAATGAGTTTCGTCTTCTTTTGTGATGTGGTACTGACGCCCAGAAGATGTTGATGGTGTTTTAACAAGAGAAATGACATTCATTCTTGGCATCCAGCAATTATCATCCGGCTTTGGCCAGTAGTACGACTGACTTGGATAATTTGGATGCATAAACTTTACCATAAAATCGTCATTCTCTTTATCAACTTCAGAAACCATTCCAAGCCAGTAAAAATTGTCGTATTTGCAAAATAGGTATTGTGACATCATAAAATTCTCAATTTTATTATTTTCGTATTTTTGTTTATTGAGGAAGTCAAATGTTAGAGCAAAATCATCATCATCGGATACCCTTTTCATTTTTATAATTGAATGAGAAGAAGATATAAATTGATGGAAACTTCTTGTCCTAGAAATAGTGGTTGCTATTAATAGTCTATCAGCAAGTTTGATTCTTACTAGCTCCATTTCTTTAGCAGTGACGTACACAAACGTAATCCCACTGATTGAATTTTGGCAGTATTCAAACATTGCTTGGGAAGATAGTATTTGACCTGTTGTTGGACTCTGCAAGCTAGCAGTTGAAACAAGCCTTTTAACAGTGCCACCTATTCCATCACATGGAGATTTGCCATGGCTTGTTGCAAAGAAATTCCAGATGCACTGAACAGAAAAATCTTGAGTTAGTGACATAAATTGTAAAAATGTTTGCAGTTTTTATACTGCCCTGCACAGCCATCAGAAAAATAATGAATTTTTGTAATTGCGGGGCAAAGATGAGTTTTTATATGATTAATGATTTTATGCATAACTTTATTGATAAATCCAACATCATGACTCAAATCATTTGAAATTACACAAAAAGAAGATATTTCCAATTTCACTTTCTTGTAGTAGATGACAACTGGATGAAGAGATCATTGACTCTTGCTCCAATGGTAACTCTGTATCTTATCTTGTACTACAAAAGTGTAATTCTCTGCAAAATCTGCCAGTATAATAGCCTCATCAATACTAATTGTTTCTTTAAGATACTTTAGATAGCTAGATTGTGATTTTGCTATAAATGAATGAGAAGTAATTTTATCAAGTTTTTCACATAGGAGCTCTATGAATTCATTTAATGGAAGTTGTATTGTTAATAGTTCAGTTCTATCTGTCGTTGTCCACTGTTTAAAATTCACTGACTGTTTATTTTTGTCACTGTCATATTGCTCTTTTGGATCATAATTTTGTGTGAGATTCTGCTGGAAATAAATTTGGGCAGCTTGTATGCCCGACAACTATTGCATCAGTGAATCATGCAAACTTTTGATTTTCTGCTGCAGACAATCTTTTCAATGATTTCATGGTAAGATGTTTCAAGGCCTACAGCACTCAACATTAATTAAACATTTTGGTATATTGTACACACTCAAACAGAATATGTACCTTTTGGATCAGCAAGGATTTTTATGGTCTGGGTACTTAATCTTATATGCCATATAATTAATCTTATAGAGCTCCTTTAGATTACACATAATCAATTTTTTTGACATGTATTTTTTTTTCCCAACACTTACACAGTCTTTTTTTCCTGGCATTTGCCTTGAATACTCATCGTCACAGTAAAAAAGCTTTACAAGTTCTATGACATCTTTACTGATTCGATGCCGTTCAACCACATTGGGGTATGCAATGATGGCTTTTTGGTCACGTAAAAGCTTTGCATTTTGAATTTTGTGTTTGGAAACTGAAAACTATTTTGCTGTTTTTCTGATAGACCAAGATTTCGGTGTCAATGTCAAAATTTGAAGTTGCTGTCTTCTGTTAGAAACTTCAAGTTTTTCTTTCATGGATTCAACAAGGAAGTCTAGATCGCCAGCTTTGGTTTCAATTTCCTTTAGAACTTCATAGTTGTTAGGTGCAACAAGATCAGATTCGGTGACATCCAGAGCAGTTGCAAGTTTCTTAATAATTGCTTCTTCAACTTGCTTTATCTTTCTCTTTCCAAGTGAAGGCTTGTTAGAGGTTTTTGGTAAATGAACTTTTAGCGGAAACACTTCAAGTTCACACAAAGTACTGTTGAGCAATGATCTTGCTGATTCCAGTATAATTTCTTTTTCTATATTATCTTCAGTTAATTTTATCTTCAACTCATTCTCTTCAGATTCTTTTGTAACTCACAAAATTTTCACAAAATAAAAGTTGTGATTATTATAAATACCTTTTATAACTTTGTTATGAGTATTAAATGGATTGCAGCACCGTGTTAAGTTGCATAACGCTTCAAATAAACATGTTTATGATGTAGACAAGTTGTTGGTTTTACATTGATTATTGAGAGCCCAGTCCTCCACATTAATATTTCTCTTTCATACTCAGGAATATCTTCAAAAGGTTCGATTCTAAGCAACGATGTATATGTTGCAAGATGACATTTACTTCCTAGCTTGATTCCAATGGAGCACTGTTGGCTGTTTGCCATGACTAAGAAACTGAATTACTAAATTCTCTAATTATTTAATCTAAAATTAAAATAATTTTAAGTTTATGGTTACTGGTGTTTCAAAACTATATTTATACAACATATCTGACATCACAAATCTATATTTATACATCACAGCAGGCATTGCAAAACTATTTTTTTAAATGACAATTCACTTCACAAAATATTATTTATATATAAAAACCTACCTCAATAAACTCTTTTTACACATCACAACTGAACCCATGAGAGTCTTGTGATCAGGAAACTTGTGAAAACCTTACCTCTTTTTATTGTAATGTGCTTTTTTACCATTTAAAAAAAAACAAAAACAGTTATCTAACATTTTAAATTAGGTTATTTTTTTTTTCTACTTTGGATCCAGCATCTTCAAAAATGGTCAGGTACCAATTTTCAGTCAGTTTCTTCAACTAAAACTTAAATTATTTACACCTAAACTATAGCCAAAAAATCAATGAAAGAGAATGAATCCAAATGAATGAAAGAGAAAGAGTCCAAATAAGGAATTTTTCTAGTATAAATTTCAAAATGATATATCTTTATAATGCTTTAAGAAACCGAAACCATCTTTTTTCTAAAGATAGCCTAGGATCACCTACTTCATTTGAAAAAAAAATTAAATCCATGAAACTTGGGCAACTCCGGGAGTTGATGAAAGCGCAACCCATGGTAACAGAACAAAAAATTGGACTGACCATTTTAAAATCAAAAAATAACCATCATAAAATTTAAATTTCACTATTTGCTTTACATTTTTTAATTCAGCACCCTCAAAAATGGTCAGGTACCCATTTTTAGCCTCATTCTTTAACTAGATCTTAAATTATACATTAAAAAGTACAACTACAAAATCTATAATGGCGGACTTGGCAAAAAAAGGAACGTTTTATGCTGAATTTCAAAACGTCATAACTTTTAAACCGTTTGATTTTGGGAGCTCAAATTTTACAATTTTTCATGTTACATTGATATGTACCACTGGGTAAAATTTGAAAGAAATCTGAGAGGGTGACTGAAAAATTTAGATTTTTTGTCCCAGTTTTACATGGAATTACCCTACTAATATAATAGTTTTTATTAAATTTTTTTTTCATTAATCTCATTTTCATAACCCAAGTAATTTTAATTTCTTTAGACTGAAAATGCTATACTAAATGGTATAAAAACGTTATGCATAAATAACTTTTTCACTTGTGGAGCTTAATAATCATAAAAGTTATAGGAGTCTTTGATTTTATTTTTATAACTTTCTATTTTTTAACATAAAAAAATAAAAAAAGTTGTGTAACTTGTTTAAATGGATTGAGAAAAATGTTATTTCAATGCAACAAATTTTTTGTTAAAAAATGGAAAAATATAAAAAATAAAAATATAAAAAAAAAACATTATGCCAATTTAAGGAGCAACACTCTCAAACCTTTTATGAAGCAAAACATTTTCAATCCTTATTAAGTGTTACATAATGCCAATTTAAGGAGGAAATCACTGTCAATCCTTTACCCTTAAATCTAAAATTATATAATATTGTATATATTATTTAAAAGAATTACCTTTGTTTAAGTGATTTAAATATGACGGTGAAGAAAAGTAATTTGTATTTTTAAAAATGATTTAAGTTAACTTAATAAACAAAAAGAGTTAAGTTAACTCTTTTTGTTTATTAAGTTAACTTGGATTATCATCATTTTTATTTCATTTTTAAAGTTTTAGTATATTATATAAAAGTATGCTTGCACATCTGTTATTTAGGATGGCAAGCGTTATTATAAAGTCCAATGGGCATCTACTACAATTGAGTCTTCCAAAAATTTTCTTGAAGCAGAGCATCTTATAGAAAAATATTGGGATCCTGTTGAAAAAAGACTTAAGATACCTTCAAAAGTAATCTTTTAGCAATATTTCTTTTGTATATTTTAATGTATATATCTTTGTGTATGATTGTATTTGTGTGCATTTATATATATATATATATATATATATATATATATATATATATATATATATATATATATATATATATATATATTTTTACTCAAATTTAAATACAATTATTTGTAAATAATATTCAACTCGCCCTAGTTTTTTAATTTTTTTCTAATAAAAATTTAAATATTACATTTATTACAGAATGGCGGCTTTAACTCCAACATCGATTCGTCGCTAATCGCTACTTTTCATTTACTTGCTCTATTTGCTTACTAATTATAAACTATAATTAATACTTATTAGTACTTAATATTAAATTAAATTATTAAATTATAAGTATTAAATATTATTAAATAGAAATAATTATGATTATGATAGAAAAGAGTATGATTTCATGATATGATTATGATAGAAAAGAGTATGATTTCATAAACAAGCAATAAGTATAACATTTAATAAACAATATTTGTATGACTCTTTTAAATAGACTTGATAAGATTTATTACGTAGCGTATTTATTGCATAACAAGGTAAATTCATTTGAAATTTTAATTACTTCATTCAAAAATTAATAACTTTTTTTTCTAGTTCTACTCTTACTTTTCAAATCAAGTTTTATGGCGTGAATATTAAAATGTTATTATGTTTTAAAAACTTTTATTTGTTTTATTATTTAAAGTATTTTTAATACAATTTTACTGTTATTTGAAATGAAAAAGTTTAAAGCTCATATAGTTTAATTGCTTTCAAAAGTATGTTATGAAAACGTAAATGGAGAAGAAACTCAAATTAATGTATTTTGAAAATTTGATTTAAAAATGCTAAGCCTTTCATATTTTAATCCAATCAAAATGTGCGTTTTATATTTAATCCAATCACAACATATTCTATATTTCATCAACATGAATTCGAATTAAGCATTCTGGTTGGCTAAAAGTACATTTATAATGTATTTTAAAAGTTGTTTTTTAAATGTTGGTTTTTCTAAGCGATATTAATAGCGTAACAAATGCCATTGTAAAATTGAGTTTGGACTGAAATTTGGGGGCCCATACCGTTATACCGGTATCAAAATTGTCTTGGATACGTTGCTGATACATATATATATATATATATATATATATATATATATATATATATATATATATATATATATATATATATATATATATATATATATATAACATATTTTTTAAAAAGTATTTATTTTTTAGTATAAATGTTTTTAAATAAAAAAAAATTAAATCAAAATTTTAAATAAACGATTTAATTATTTTTTTCTTTAGTGCGAAAAATTAAGAATCTTTTTTTAAACTTTTAAATGTGCGCATTTATTAAACAATTGTCAGGTGTTAGTTGTTACTTAAAAAATGTTTCGCATAATTCGTATAATTATATTAAAAAGCATTAGTAAAGATAAACGGTTTAAAGTTATTTATTCCAAACGTAATTTAGATAATCTTATCGTTATAGTTTATTATTTAATTTAGTTAACTTTTAATTTTATTTCTGCTGTTTTAGTTATGTTATTTTTATTTTATTTTTTTTTGTTTTTTTACTAAGATTTCTTTGCTTCTTTTACGATAAGTTTTCTTTTTTAATTTTTTTATAGTTAAGAAAATTTTTTTAACGCGCTTTTAACATAGTAAAGTTGAAAATTTTACTACATCGGTGCCTTCATGTTTGGGCAGGGAAGGCAAGCATTTTAGGTTCCTTTTTTGTTCCTAAGCCTCTGCCATCCCAAATTATTGAAAGGCTTCTTCATTTGGCATAGGTATGAACATGCTTAAGTTTGGAGTTTGCACTATGTTTGAAACTGTCCTATCTAAAACATCAAAAACCCTGCGGGCGCCCATGTGTGTATATATATATATATATATATATATATATATATATATATATATATATATATATATATATATATATATATATATATATATATATATATATATATATATATATATATATGTATATATATATATATACATACACTCATACAAAATACATACAAAAGTAAAAATATAAAAATGCAAATACTACAATATTTAAACCACTTTAAACAGTCATAAAAACTATTTAAATATTCTTTAATGCTGATGATCGAACAATGTAACACTTTTTAAAAATTAAAACAAATTTAATTTTTAAAGAGTGTTACATTGTTATTGTAAAACAACAATAAAACAAAACTAAGAAGTTATTTTGTCAATATAAAAAGATTGTTTTAATATAAAACAACTTTGCTACGCTGATAAAACAACTTTGCTACGCTGATAAAACAGCTTTGCTACGGTGATAAAATAACTTCACTACGCTATTAAAACAACTTTGCTACGCTGATAAAACAACTTTGCTATGCTGTTTTATTACTGTTTTATTGTTAAAATTAACTTTTAAGAATATAATCCACAAAAAAATACTGATTAAAAAAAAAATTAACTTTTAAGAATAAGTTTTTATATTTTAACTCTCAAACCTTTTCAATTCTCTATTTTTTTTAAATATATTTTAGTTTTATCATTTTGAATTGCCCAAACAAGCAATAGTTTTTTAACAACGACTAAAAAAAAGTAAAGTTTTACTTTCTACTTAAAGATAATAAATTCTTTATTTTTAACTAAAAAATCTGTAAGAAAAAAATGCCAAACTTATTATTTTCATAAGAAAAAAAACTTATTTTCATAAGAAAAAAAACTTTTTATTTTCATAGCTGGACATTTAGATGAAACCAAAAAGAGCTTATAGATGGAAATATCATTTTTGTTAAAAAACTATTCTTAGTTTTTGAGTGATTGAAAATAATATAAAAAAATAATCTTTCTAAGAAAAAAGTAAAAAAATTATAATTTTTTCTCAGCAGATTCCTAGTGATTCAGATACTAATTTTTTATTAAATGAAATAGCTGTCTGTTGTATTTAGTCTGCCTCTATTTTATGATTATAATTTAATTTATACTTTCTATTCAATCAATTTTAACAATTAAAGCAAAAACATTGTTTTGAGGTTTAATGATCTCAAACCCTTGAGATTATTAAACAATTTAAGTAGCGTAATTTAAGTAGTGGTAATTAGGTAAGTTCTTATGATTTTTATATTTGGACTTTAAGGTGGTCCGCCCCAATTCAAAACTAATTTTTACATTTTTTTAAGTTTTTTTTTTAAGTGATAGTTTTTAATTTCAGACATTGTAGAACATAATTAGATCATTTTTATTGGTTAAATTTGTATATTAAATCTATTACTAATTAGGTCTAATTCATCTTTTTAATAGGATAGATAGATTTTAGTTACCTAACAATGCCTATAGCAACCATTTTTTAAAGATAATTTTAAAATTAGTACCTCAAGAACCAATGAATATATATTAAAAAATAAAACTGTTATGTCCTACATGGGCTTTTGATAGTTTTTGGCTATATTGTAAAAGCCTATCATGATGTTTGCAATTTGTAAAGTGATTATAAAGTGAAACAGCAGTACATACATTTAAAGTTTTATTTTTAATAGAAGTAAAAGTTTTAATTTTTTCACAAAAAAGCCAAGATCTAAACATATTAAAAGAAGAGTATTTCCAGATAACCAATATGTTAGGAATCAAAGCATACATAGTTTTAACCAAAACTTTGTTGAAAACAAAAAAGGAAGTGCAAGTGAAAAAAAAAAGAGCTTGACAAGGATAACTATAATATTATAATAAACTTTTAAGTTTTAAAAACAATGTTCAATGGTTGTAAATCTAAAGAGTGTTGTTGGAATGGTGAAAAGCTGTTACTAAAGAACAATTTAGCTAAAGAACAAAATAAAAATGGCTTCTCATACAAGTTACATTACATGTGATAAATGTGAATTTATATCAAAATATGATACATCTCTTCAAAGTTTCTGTTTAAGTTTAACAAATCTTAAGATCTCCTGGAAAACCTGTTGCAGCTGTCAATTTTAATGCTATTGTAGCTTTTAGAGAACTCAGCAAAGGTTATCAATCTTTGCGTACTTTTGCAGCATTCATGAATATGCCACCTCCTATGATCCCAAAAAACTTTAACTACTTGACTAAAAAAAAACACAAAGCATATGAGACTGTCGCTATTCAAAGTACTACTAGAGTTACATGCCACACCAGAATGGCTCTTTGTGTTGATTATAATGAACCTATAAATTGCCAGGTATCTGTTGATGGTACCTGGCAAAAACGTATCAATTACTAAATGGTGTTGTAAAAATAATTTTCAAAAGAGAATGGAAAGTGCTTAGATGCCATTGTTCTTTTTTTAAAAAAATGCAAATGTTGTTGTTACTGGAAAACTAAAACACTTATGGATATCTTCATTGGAAGTTAAATCATATATGATGCTAATCATGAAAAATGATCTGGAATCAATGGAATCCCGTGGGGCAGTGAGATTATTTTCTTGATCATTAATGAGGAATAATTTATAATGAGGTAATACTTCTTCATTTTCTGATGTTGTTTCCTCAAAACCTTATGACGATATAAATATTGAGAAGCTAGAATGTGTTGGTCACATTTAAAAACAAATGAGAACTCGTCTTTTTAACTTTTGCCAAAGTCAAAAAGGCAAAAAGTTTATTTATATTAAACTTGGTCAAATTAGTCCAAGTGGCAAAGGTAAACTCACAGACAAAACGATAAATTTATTCCAAAACTATGATGGCATGGCCATACGACAAAATGTTGACAATCTTTACAATATGCAGAAATATCGATATGGTCTGTGCTTTTCATAACTCTGCCATTGACGATGAAAATATTCGCCATCAATTTTGTCGAAGGTCAAAAACAAGCTGATGTTTATGGCAGTCTGATAAACTAACTTATTTAAATACCAAAAAAAGTTGAGCCTACCAGGTATTCACAAAGTTTTAATTCCTATATTTGAAGATCTATCTAATCAAGATTTGCTAAAAAAGTGTCTTCATGGTCAAACACAGAATAATAATAAAATAAATGAAAGCTTGAATGGTGTTATTTGGAAAAGATGCCCAAAAGATATATATGTTTGTAAAAGGTCTTTAGAACTATCATTAAACTCAGATATTATTTCGTTTAATGATGGTTTTCAAGGAGTTATAAAAGTATTTAAAGTTTTAGGGGTTAATACCAGTTGTTGAATGATGCTTTCAAATTACACAATAAATTACACATATCAAAAGGAAATTATAAATTCACCAATAAATCCAAAGTTAAAAGGCAAAAGTTGAGAGGAATCGAGAAAGGGAAGGGTTCTTAGATAAAGAAGCAGAAGAAGAATCTGTTTCATTTTATGAATCTGGAGCTTTTTGAATAAATTTTTTTGTTTTGTTTTGTGATTTTCTCCACATTAGCTTTTCAGCGAATAAGATAAAGTTAAAAAAAGATATCTCATGATAGGTTTATTCTTTTTCTTTAAAATTTTCCCAGTTTGTTTAAAATACAATGGAAGAGGACTGGTAGCAGAATATTTATTTTTGCTTTTTTTTAAGTGTGTGTTTTTGTCATCAAACAGTGAGGCTTCACGGTAAAACAAGGAACCATTATAACAATGCCTATAACTTTTGAAATATTTCAGTTAAGTAGATAAAACTGCTAGGGTACTTGAGTAAACATATTATTAGCTGAAATACCAAAGGGCATTAAAAAAGGTTATTTACTTCCTGAGAAATCTTTTTTTTTTAAATATTACACTAAAACAAGTTAAATGTTGAACAAATGCAAGTTGTATGATTTTTTTTCTTTTAATACTATTTTTTAATAAAATACAACATTAGACTAAGGGATCGTCCATAAATTATGCAACGCAAAAAATATTTCAAGAACAGAAGTAAGAGATATTAAGCTCTTTTACGCGGCGATTTTCATTTAACTTAATTTCCTATTTTGATTATTTATTTAAATTAAGACTCTGCGAGGGAAAACTCTTAATCTTTTTTTGTTTTGTTTATTGTGAAATTTTGCATTACGTAATTTATGGACGATCCCTAATTAAAAAAAAATGAACTCATTAAAGAAAATCATTTGAATTGGGGCGGACCACCTTAAAAAAAATGTTTACATTTCTAATTTATTTTATTCAAACAAATTAACATTAACATTTAATTAACTAATTTTTTTTTTTCTGACTTTAAAATTGGAGAAAAAAAATATGGTCACAAACTATGTTTATTCCGTCAATAAAAATTATTCAGCATTTTTTGTCATTCTGTATTTTTGCCTATTCAATAATATTTTTGGGCTTTTTTATATTGTAAACTATAGATTGTTACAATCTCAAAACTATTTTTATTCCAATAATCAAAAACAATATTTACATATTACATATATAAAAATATTAATCAATATAACAATATTACAAAAAAAAAATTTTTAGTTGCTAAGTTAAAAATTTTAGTTTTATGTTTTTGAATATATTTAATTTTTTTTTGAATTATTAAGTTTGCCTTACAATTCTTGGCGATCAAATTTGACCAGCCAGAATTAATATTGGGAGATCTATATATTTGAAAAAAATATCTATATAGATATTTTTTTCAAAAGTAATTTTTTTTGTTAATATCTATTTCTGTTCTCAAATAATATATAAGATTGATCATAACTCAACAATCTTTATGAATACAAATCAAAATATTGAAGGAGATTACACATAGAAGATAAACGTGGTTAGATATTTAAAAAATGAGCTAGTTTTAAACAGGATTATCTTTAATTGTTAAGGCCTCTGGACATGCAGTGTTTCTGTTTTCATGAAAATCTCTCATGAGAATTTTTATGAGAGTAAAAGTTTCTGAACATATTTTTAAAAATATTGAACATATTTTTCATTGACAGAATTTTATCTGTATTTTACTTACTTCATATAGCAAACTGTTTAAAGAATTGCAAGACCTTATAATCTGCAGAACAATCTAGATAATAGAAAAAATTGATTCAAGATTTCACATCATTTAGAGCAGATCAAGTAGATCAAATGCAGCTAAATACAATAGTAGATGCAATAGTAGATGCAATAGTAGACTAATGGCAAAACATAGGCCTAGCATAGGGTTGAGAGAAAGTGTCATAAAAAGTTTAGAAGAAAAGAAAAGACAAAAAATACAAACCCTTCTTGACTGTAATGGGGCCACTGGAGCCCACTACAGGGGGCACTTTTTCACTTCAAATTTATTATTCGTTAAAATAAAATATTCATTCACAAAAAATGAGGCAAGAATGTTGGTATAACATTTGATTACCCCATCAGCATATTTGTTTTCATCCAACTTATTCAGTAATTCAAGTAGTGAATTACAGAGTCATTCCAGCTCAATTCAATTTATGAATTGATAAACATCTGTTTATCAATTATTAATTAAATTATATTATATTTATTTTTATAGATTATATTATATTTATTTTTATAGATTATATTATATTTATTTTTATAGATTATATTATATTTATTTTTATAGATTATATTATATTTATTTTTATAGATTATATTATATTTATTTTTATAGATTATATTATATTTATTTTTATAGATTATATTATATTTATTTTTATAGATTATATTATATTTATTTTTATAGATTATATTTATTTAACTAATTATAATTAAAATTAATCATTCCAATTCAATTCAATTTATGCTCAGCACCATGCCATCTCAGATTTTGCTGATTTTTCGAATGCGAGTTTGAATTAGTAAAAGAAAACTTCACTCCAAATTTTAGTGTCTGACTCCTTACGGTTTCAAAGATATTGATACTTGATCAAAATCTCTTTTTTGCCATTTTTTTTTAGCACCTTTTATTTTTTAGGCTCATTGCACGACACGATTAGCTTTAACTTATGAAATACTCGTTTAATAGTAGTCAAAATTTCTACCTAATTATTTTTTAGGTTGAGGAACTCAAAAATCATAGCTAAAACATTAAAAAATTTAAGCTTCTATATAAATATTCATTTTCAAAATGGTGTAAAATGGTGTTTTTTGATCTCGAGATGCCTAAAAGGTTTTAAATTTTTTTCTAATGTTCTATATGTAACAAACTCCATAATAAAAAAAAAACTGTAGGGGTTTTCTTTTTTAAATTAGGTTTTTTTGCATTTAAAGTTGTTGAAATAATTAAGAAAAACTGTCATTTAATAATGAAAAAAAAATTATTTGCATTAATTTTTAGCATCTTTTAAAAAGATTTTTAGAATCTTGCTGCCTAGGGTACAGGTCTAATATATAAACTTGTTTGCATTTCACATAAAAGATCTTTATTTTATACAATCATTATGTTTAATAGCTAAAGGATTTTCTTTTTCTAAATCTTCAAACAATTGTTATTTTAAAATTGTTTCTTACAGAACTAAAAAATAGAAAAAGAATTTAATGTTACTTATTATATGGTGCAGATATCACGCAAATCGCTGCAGAAAAATGGTATTTTATCTTTTTTTGAAAAAAAAAAGAAAGGAAATACCTCAAGAAACAGTAGATAAAATTATTGAACTTTATTGTAATGATAAAAATAGCTAATGTCTGGTAAAAAAGATTTTGTTAATATAGCTCGAAGATCTCATATGCAAAAGCCTTTGATTCTCTCAAATCTAAAAGAGCTATATGCAAAGTTTAAAACCTGTTATCCAGATATAAAGAGTTGTTTTTCTAACTTTAGCTCACATTGTCCAAAATAGTGCATTACAGTAGGAGCGTCTGGTATGCATACAGTATGTGTGTGCACATACCATCAAAATGTTAAGTTAATGATTAGTGCAGTTGAATTATCAAAGGATTATCACGAGCTTATTGATATGCTTGTTTGAAGTAAGGCAAACAAGACTTGCATGATACATTGTTGCCCTTTGTGCCCAGAAGATTCTACATTAGTACATTATCTTGAAAATGAGTTGTACTTTTAAAATGATATTGACGAAGATGATTATTGTATAGATTACAAACAATGGAAAACAACAGACTAATCTATTAAGTCTAACAGAAACCACAAGTAGCTTTATTAGTACTTTGAAAAATAAGTTACAAAAACATACTGTTCATTCTTACATTGCAAAAAGTCAAGCTGTTTCTTTAAGAATGTTAAAAAATGAGTTAAGTAGTACTGAGGTCTTTGTCCTTTGTGATTTCTCAGAAAATTATGAGTTTATTGTACAAGACGAAATACAAAGTTTTCACTTGAAAAAAATTTAAGCAACATTGCATCCAACAGTAATTTATTATAAAGAAAATAATATCCTCAAATGTGATTCAATATGTTTTATCTCAGATGATTTACTGCATGATGTAGATATGGTTTATCATGTGATGAAGCTAACAATTGAACATATTAAAAGCAATATTTCTCATCAAATAGAAAGTGTCCATTACTTTTCAGATGGGTGTGCTGGCCAGTACAAGAACCGCAAACACATCGTAAATATATGCCACCATGAAAAGGATTTTGCTATGAAATGTACATGGCCTTTCTTTGCAACAAGTCACGGTAAATCACACTGTGATGATATTAGTGGGACTGTAAAAAGACTAACTTTAATTGCATATTCGTACAGCATCTGCAATGTTTCATTTTTGCCAAAATGAAATCATAGGAATTAATTTTTATTACATATCCAAGTAGTCAGACACAATAGTTCGAAGTGGAGAAAAGATATGTAACTGTAGATATGTAACAAAAATTTTACCAGGCACTCGCAGCTATCATAATTTTGTTCCAATAAGTAACACAAAAATTGGAACTAAAGTTGTTTCTGAACAATTGGAATATTTATTTGTTTTTAATTTTCAAACTAAAAATTCATATTAAAAATATCTTCATATTAAAAATATCTTCATATTAAAAATATCTTCATATTAAAAATATCTTCATACAAAAAATATCTTCATATTAAAAATATCTTCTTATTAAAAATATTTTCATATTATAAATATCTATATTAATGTGGTAGTGGTGTAGTGGTAGAGCGCTCGCTTCACAAGTGAGAGGTTCCGAGTTTGATTCCCACCACATCTCTGGTAGTACCGCACCTAACTTGTTTCTCAGAACAATTGCTTTGAACAATTATTTCATAAGTTAAAGCTAATTGTGTTGTGCAATAAGCTTAAAAAATAAATGGCGCTGAAAAACAAGCAAAAAAGAGATTGGGAATGAGTATCAATATCTCTGAAACCGTAAAGAGTCTGATACTAAAATTTGGAGTGAAGTTTTTTTTTATTAATTTAAGCTTGTGCTCCAAAAATCAGCAAAATCTGAGATGGTATGGTGCCGAAATTTTTTTTTTTTAGTTGATTTGACAAGGAATGACAAAATTGCAAACGCATAAGATAAAAAATAATAGATTGAATTCATGCAAATTTGAATCTATTATTTCTTACTTATTAAATATTACTTATTATCCACTTGCAATTTTGTTAAAATGTTGATTTTAAGGCTTATGATTTATATGTGCAGCAATTGGTGTTACTTGTTTATAAAAAATATAAGGTGATGAGAATCGCCAATCAAAATGTTCATTGTGGAGTTGTTAAAACATACACTATTAATGTAAATGGAATGATTCATGACCTCTTAAACATTTTTAAATGTAAATAGAATGATTCATGACCTCTTAAACATTTTTAAATGTAAATGGAATGATTCATGACCTCTTAAACATTTTTAAATGTAAATAGAATGATTCATGACCTCTTAAACATTTTTAAATGTAAATGGAATGATTCATGACCTCTTAAACATTTTTAAATGTAAATGGAATGATTCATGACCTCTTAAACATTTTTAAATGTAAATGGAATGATTCATGACCTCTTAAACATTTTTAAATGTAAATAGAATGATTCATGACCTCTTAAACATTTTTAAATTAGAAAGAGAGTATCAACCAACTATCAAAGCTTCAATAATAATGAGGCTTTTAAAAAATACCATTGAAAGTCGAGATTGTAAAATCTTGAAAATTTTGTGCCACCTCATCTTACATTTGCAAGAAGAAAGAAGCATTAATTCTAAACTTCTCCAGAAATTTAATCCATTTTCAGTTAGTTTAGTTTTCAATGAAATTTTAAAACATATCTCATACTTTTAAGAGCTTTTATTTTATTTTAAAAGAAATATTTTTTGCTTTTTATTATCAAATAAAAAATATTTCCAGCATTAAAAGCAATAAGTATACTTTTATTGTGATTGTAGTACATTCTATTGTTATAACATCGCATTTTATTGATTCAAGTTTCAGATTTGTCGATTTTTTTTTATTCTTTTATACAGTTTCTATAAAACAGGTTCTGTTTCAAAATTTCCTTCTACCCTCAAAATATAAGTTGTGCAACACAAATAATAGAGTTAATTTTTTCCTGGTTGTAGTTTTTCTTAAAAATGAAAAAAAAAAAAAGTTTTTTCCAATGATTTTGAAACTTCTGTTATATTTTATTGAAACTGATTTTTAAAGTTTTTTAAATTTTTTGCAAAATTACTATCAAGTACTAAAAAAGTGTTTTTATGAAGGATTGTAAAATTACCTTTTTAATTACCAGTAATACAGTAAAAATCAATTACAAGTTAACAGGTAAATTATGGGTAATTTTAAAAAAATTTTCCTGAAATACACAATATTAATATAGCGTTCAAAAAGTTTTTAAACTGAGAACTTTAATATTTTTCTATAAATTTTTATTTAAACTGAAAATTAATACTGTTAATAAATATATTAGTTAATAGTTACGTTAGTAATGAATATATACTGAAAATAAATACAAATATAATAAAAATACACAAATAATCAAAATAAAATTAGTTTATTTTAAAAAGAAAACGAATCAAAAGTATTTTCAATAAATCATCTTTTTGAAAATATGCAAGAAGCATAAATCATTTATACCTATTTCACTTTATTGTGATCTTATTTTGTGGCAATGAGCCCCGCAGCAGAGAAGGCAGGTTCTGCTTCAACACTTGATGGCAAATGGTCAAGAGATGATCATACACAATTTTTAAATATTTGTTACAAATATTTTCTTCTTGCAAATTCTCGCAATGCTTGGAATATCTTTCCTGTTTTTTTTTCAACTATTTTTTTATCTAGAATGTTTTTTTTTAAATTTCTAATTAATGTTTTTCTTATAACAATATATTTATCTCAGTATTTAATTTTGGGAGTGGTAATAAAGCTGAAGGTACATCCACTACTATAACTTCGTCTACATTAACATGATCATCATTATCACTGACAACATTTTCATTTCAATTGTTAGAAATGCATTCAGTTAACTTAATAGTTGATTTAGTTATAGCTGTATAGTTATGCAAAATTTTTCAAATCATATTTAGAGACTTAAGAATATTTGTATAACCCTTAGCTGTTTGTGTTTGTATTTATTGGTGTAGATGTAATTTTAATTTGGTTTAACTGTGCTATCTCTTTTTAAAAGTTTAATTTTGTGTTGTGTTTTAAGGTGTACATGCATACCACCCATACTGCTGCCAGAAGCTTGAATTGTTTTTAACGTTTCTTGGATTGACCTGTACTTCCATTTTGTACCCATTTATAATAATTCCATGGTGAATTTTTATCCATGACTTAAAAATATAAACACATAAATGCGAAAAAAAAAACGTTGCAGCAGGTTCCAATATTAGACAAAAAAAAACAGTAACTTTAGAAGTATTGATTAACGTCATGTTAAATTAAATTAATGTAATTTGCAATGTTTTAATTGTTTATAATCAAAAAGAGAACAATGTTGTTATGTATAAATTTATTTAACTAGAATTATACTAAATATTAAAGTTAATTTAGTAATTTACCTGTTCCTAAAATACTTGAATCTTTTTCATACTTTAAATGCTGCAGCTTTTATGAGCGTTTGTGTAAGAATTTCTTTGTTCAAATGGAATTACTTTTATATCAATCATTAATAATATCCATAGAAAAATATACCAATCTTTCATCATGTTAATGGAATTATACCAATCTTTAACAATGTTCAAAAAAAATTATTTTTTCAGCAATCATTATATTTTATTTTAAATTTGTTTCAGTTTTAAAAAAGGTTTTGTGAAGTATTTTTTAATGAGTTCTTATAAATGTTTCTCCGTTTTTACCAGTTTTTACTGGTAATTATCGATTTCATTATCAGTAACAAAATTATACATTATTATTTGATTTACCGGTTAAATAATTATTTGAAATTGCAATACCTAGTTGTTATATTTAAAACAATTAACTGTGATTTTTTGTTTAATTTATCTAATCATTTCTTACTGTGCTTCATAAATTTTTGCATTTTAAACTGAGTTCTTTCCCATTGTGCATCACTATCTTTTAACTCTTTCAATATCACTAACTTGAGGCAAAAAAAGTTTATATGTGTTTACCTAATAGAATTTATTTTGAAATTTTTTTTTATTATATTCAATTTGCTAAATGATTTTTCTGCCTTATAAAAAACAACAATAACACAACATTTACTTCTGAAAGTTTACTTTCTAAACAACCATATCTGTTTATAATTAGTCAAAATGTTTTAGATATTAAAGGAGTCAAATAATTTTTTTCAGAAACAATTATTTGACTTTTTTTTAGTCAGAAACAATTTTATAATTATTTTTTTTTTGAAAGATTCTTACACTTTTCTAAAATATCTTTTTTTGAAAACTCAATGTTTTTTTGAAAATTCAATGTTTTTTTGAAAACTCAATGTTTTTTTGAAAACTTAATATTTTTCTTATAGTTAACATTTCTTTACATTTCTTTTGATTAATTTGGATTTGTTTCCAAAACATATATACATTACTTTAAAACTGATGCTCTCTTATCGAATTTGTTTATCGAATCCATAATTGGAACCTAATTCATCAAAGAAGCATTTAAAAATTAGAATGTTTTTTGATTCAAATGCTGTGTTTATTCCCCACTGTTGCGCATGGTCACATTTTTTCAGTTTCATTTCATGAGTTCTAAATTTCTAAACTCTTTTAAATGTCCGGAGATGCATTGTAATACTCTGGTCTTATTTAAATCAATCTGCATACTTTGCAGATTGTTTTAAATAAGTTGGCAGATTAATTATGCTTCCAATATTTTGGAAGCATAATTAATTTGCTATCTCACTTTATGCAAAAGAACACAAACAAATACAAAATCATATTTCTCCATATTAGTTTTAATTTATATAGCTTCAACCCTTTCTTTTTTTTATTTGGTTTGAGGTCTATCTCATTCAAAACCTTTAAAATATCAACAATTCTTACTTTAATGGCAGTAATAGATACCAATCTAGCAGCCCAATGTGTTGAATTTAATTTTTTAAAGTTACTTATGACTTACTGTTTAACTTTGAAAAAAAGGTCCATCTTTTCATGCTGTTTCCAAAATATTTAGGAGAATCGTGTAAAAAAAGAGACTTTATGGCACCTATTAACACTGTCATTAACTACTTAACTCACGTTATGGTTGTTGCTATGCACATATTCTGCATTGGATTAAATTTCTTTTAACCTTGTCTGAAAGTCAATGTATGCACCAGTCATTACAAAAACTTTGTCATAACTCTGACCATAACATTTTACTAATGAATATTTTTATCATTTTTAACACTTAATTCTTTATTTTTTGCAAAATGACCCTCCAGTTTAAAAACTCCTAAAAATGTTTTACTTTTTAAAAACTAATTGGTTTTTAGTTATTGTAACAAACAAAAAAAATGAAATGTATTTGTTTAAATAACTTTCAAGATCAAAAGATAAAATAGCACTTTTTTTTTTTTTTTTTTTTTTGGGGGGGGGGGGGTTTATCATCACCTTTACAATATCTGTCATTTGAGCTTTTATTTTGTTCATCATTTAGGTTTGTATCAATTTCAAAATTCCCAGTTAATTTAGATTGAATTATATTATTCAAAATTCTTGGTTCAGGTACCTGAAAATTTTCTTCATTTCTTTTCTTACAGTCATAAAATTGTTAAGCCAGGATTTTTTTTTAATTGTTTCTCTCTTTTGATTTCTTTTTGTCTTTTAATTATCTTTTTTGTGCCCCACTCATAAATATTTTCTTTTTTTCAAAAAAAGATTTCCTAATCTGTTTTCACGTCCAATGAAACGTGGTTTCACGTCCAATGAAATGTGGTTTCAATTATAAAAAAGTTCAAAACATCAAATTGATTTTATTTAGATATGGTAAATGTTTCAAATCAAGTTATTTCATCTATAATTTGATTTAATGTGTTTAGTAAGATTCTATTTTTAATTTAATGCTTGAGTAATTTTAACGGATGAAATAAAAGTTTGTTTATAGTCATTCTTCCAAGATTTTATAATTTTCTTTATGATAAATGCTATACTGTATGTTTTTTATATATTTTAAAGTTTTAGTATCTGAATAATATCAATGATTTAACAAATGTTGACACCGGCCAACTATTGGTAATCAAACATAGCAATTTCCTCAAAACATAAAATAAATACATTAAGGAGTATCAAATATGTTTCTGAGAGCATGAAACAATCATTAAAACCCAACCACAATAAAATAATTTATTAATAAATTAAAAAAGTGATTATGTAGTCATTTTTTCAATTTCAAAATATAAACAGAATATTTTTTAATTCTTGTCTCTTGTAAAAAATTATGGGGCAAAAGAATCAAAATTTTAAGTTCAATTTAAGGATGACTATCTCAAGTTGATTGAAACCATTATATCTACAAGACCATCATAATGAAAGTTAAAATTGAATGTCAAAAGTTGTCAAAGCTAAATGAGGGATCTGGGTAGCTAACAACTGCACAGAGGGATCTGGGAAGTAACTGACAGTTAAAATAGAGTAATAAGGGATTTTCTTGACAACAAAAGGAAATGGAGGAAAAGGTTTAATTGATGATTATTGGGTAATCAAACAGTATAAGCTTTTAAATAATATAAAATATTTTATATAAAATATATAAATAGATCCGTTTTTATAAAATATATAAATAGATCCGTGCGAGTTATTGTCAACAAGTCTCAATTATATTTGATAATTCAAGCTTTGTTGAATTTTCAGTGAAAACAATGAACATGTTTTTTAATGTGAGTTTTGATCTTATCTTCTATATCATATCAAATCGTGTTGATATGATGTGTAGAAGATAAGATTAAGGCTCATGGTGACTGATCTCTGGCATACAATGTTTGAAAAACAACAATTATTGAAAAATATATAGATTTTTTTGGATGATTTAATTGTACATCGAAAAATATATAAATATAGTATTAAATATTTGATTTTAAATCACATTTTGATATTGTTGTTATATATAGATTAATGTTACACTTTTTATGTTAAATACAAGTTTGTGATTGGTTAATGGAATTTCAATTTATCTATGTATCAATTAGTTAAAACATTTTAAAAATATAATATTTTGTTGTTATTGTTGTTATTATTAATTATTTATTGTTTTTAAATTAATTATTTTATTCTTATTATTAATTATGTTATTAATAATTATAATACTATTATTAAATATATTCTACAAAGAAAGAATAAACTGTGATATGGGGAAAGTATGCAATCTACAAAGAAAGAACAAACTGTGATATGGGGAAAGTATGCAATCTACAAAGAAAGAACAAACTGTGATATGGGGAAAGTATGCAATCTACAAAGAAAGAACAAACTGTGATATGGGGCAATCTTTTCTAAGTGAGATCTAAAATAAATCAAACTCTGTGCCAGTCAAAAGTCTGTACACAAAGCCAGTAGCATTATAAAAGCGATTAAGCAGTGTTTGTTGTAAGAGTTCATGAAAAAATCTGTCAATGAAAAACTTGTTTAAAAGAACCTATTATTAACTTAAGAAACTCCCAAGAAACTTTTATTATTGGGTAATAACTTAAGAAACTCCTAAGGGATCGTCCATAACTTACGCAACGCTAAATTTCACTAATAAACAAAACAAAAAAGATAATAAGTTTTCACTAGCAGAGCCTCAAGTTGAATAAAAAATCAAAATAGCAAATTAAATTTAATAAAAAATACCGCGTAAAAGTGCTTAAGATCTCCTACATCTATTTTTTAAGCGTTGCGTTGGACAATCCCTAAAGAACTTTTAATATTGTGTAACTAATTTAAACTCTTAAGAAACTTTTAGTACAAAACTAGAAAAATATAAGCCATAAAAAAAAAACTCTCTAGCCCATTTGCTTGGTTTTCTTTTACTTTTGAAACGTGTATTTCTGGCATATTATTATTGATGTTAATAAGATCAGGAGTAGTGCACTCTAATTAGTTACCCCACGGTTACACAAATATATAAATACACACTAAACAAATAATTATATGAATACACACTAAACAAATTTATGAAAAAATTCAAAAAGGTTTTTTGCGATATTTTTTCTTATTTGTACAATTTTATTTATATATACTATTTTTTCTTATTCCCATAAACTTTTTCATCCTTTGTTTCTCATATTATGCCTGCATGAAAATGAATAAATATAAACACTAATATACATTTATTTATGTACATATTTATATATAGGAGTGCGATTCGACTAATTTAAATGATATCACTGGCGATAATATTGATGGTGGTGATAGTGATAAAAACTCATGTGGAGACGCTAGTGGTACACAAGTTTCATTTAACAATTCAAGCTATGAAATTTATTCATCTAACATAGTTAACTCTAAATCGGATCAATCCAAAGAGATAGCTGATTCTTTAAAACACACACAATCACATGAAGTCATGCTAAAAGTTTTAAATGATTATGATATTCCTGCTACTAACAGTTGCAATGATGAACCTGATCCTGACTCTCAAGTTCACCCTGCTGCGTCATTAGATACTATAGTTATTTCAACATTACCTGTTAAAACAATAAATGATGCGTGTTTTTTTCCCAGTGAAAAGTATGACACTACTGATTACAATTTATCTTCCACAGATAAAGATAAGGTTGCAGAAAATAACGATTATAGTTCAAAATCAAATGAAACTAATTTCGAAAAAGTATTGAACAAAAATCTCAAAAGACATATAAACCTTGAGGATGATATTTCCAAAAAAAAGAAAAGAGATTTAAATTTTTGAGTGGTGATATAGTTGTGATATATACTTAAAAAAAATTTTTTTGCCATCTATATATTCTATAGCAGAATTCTTTTTTTTTTTTTGATAAGTATGCAAAAATAGTTGATTTCATATAAAAAGACGTAATTTTTATCTAAATGTTTATTTGTACATAAAAATATCAGCCTGTTTGTTAACAAAATCTTGTAAATATTATTTTTTTCATTTGTCTTTTTTTTATTCATGTTCAGATGCGGTTCTGCAAATAAATGAGTAGGGGAGAGGGGGGACAGAATCTTTTAATAGTACCGACTGGTTCCTTAAAAAAAATAGTTCAGCATTTTATTCATGAAAGCTGTTTCTGAAACTTATTTGCAATATACTTGCTTTGCAACTTTTAACAACTATATGATTCGTTAGATAATCTAACTGGTAATATTAAAAAAAAATATTTTTTCTGTTTTATTGTTTGATGACCGAAAATATATATATAGGCAAAAACATTTTGGCAATGAAACTAACAAAAACCTCTATGTAAACGTATTATATTGATAAATGAGCTGGCGACTGAGAAATGACATAGAGATGTCATTTGTCGTTAGAGTTGTCACATGTCGTTAAGAGAACGATAATAACAGCGACATGAGTTGCTAGCTACGTTTCGTTATTGACAAGCAGGTGGTAACTCTTACTATTGAAGACTCATTTGATAGCATAGGTTACAGGTTAAGAAATATGTTTTAGCTCCACATGTTAGGAACATGTAGATTAAAAAAAAAACTAAACCATCCTTATTAAAGTGTTGTTAAACAACAAATATGGTGTTACACAAACATCTCAAGAATGATAATTTAAATTTCTTGAAACTAATTAACGTTGTCAAGGTGATTTTTATATATTTTTCTCACTGTATAAAACTTACTTTTCTTTTACTTATAAACTAATTATTTGTCTTTCATCTACTTCTTATAATAATGCTATTATCTATATTAAAATATTGTAATCATACTTTGCAACATTAAATACAAATTTGATACAACAGGTGAATTTTAAATAACGCGAGAGATTTTTATTTATTTTTACCAAAATTTTTTTGTTATTTGTAGTTTTAACTTTCTAAAGTATGTTGAGACCTAAAATGTTACAAATGTATCAAATCATTGTTGTTCTACTTATTTTTTACTAATTATTTTACTTTTATTTTGCTAATTGTTGTATTTAGCTATTAAGCTACGATATGTAGTTATCAACATGTTGTAGTAATATCATTAGATGTGAATTTATTTTCCCTAAGTGATAGTTGTACCTGGTATTTGAACGCAAATTATATTTTTCGAAAACGATATCAAGAAAGTATCTGAAAAAACGCTTGGTAGAAGGTTGTTCTTATACATAAAAGTTAAGCTTCTCAATATCTAGAACCATCATGCTTTTCATCACTGGGGCCGGGTTTACTAACCTATTTAAATAGTTTATTACTTTGCATGCATGGTTTTGCAGGCTTTGCAATTTTAGCAGTTTTGTTTTATGGGTGCTGGCCCATACAGTATTTGCGTACAAAAGTTGACTATGTACAAGACTAAAGTAAAGCATATTACGCGACTTACTATCAAGAAAAGGTCTCGACTTATACAAAACGCCTATTACAGAGGATATTTTTGTTTCAAGGAGACCAATATGGTTTCTCCATGACAAATTTTCATCAAAAAGCACTCCCAAAAATTTTGTACATTTTTCACGTTTGATTTCATTTTTATTAATAAGCAGTTTAGGAAGCTTTAAAGGGAGATTAATTGATTGTTTTTTTTTTTATGAAAAAGGGTAAAACTAGTTTTTTTGACAATTTAGGGATAATTTATTGGCTATGAACCAGAGGTTGAATTTATCAAGTTTCAAACAAAGTCTTTGCATTAGGATGATTAAAAAATAAATTTGTATCGTCAGCATACATAATTGTAGATATTTTTTGGGATGCTTTATGCATATCGTTAATATAAATTAAGAACAATAATGGACCTAGGATTGAATTCTGTGGAACTCCACACGTAATATCGAGGGTTCCTGAATTTTCTAGTAATAAAAATTGCTTTCTGTTAGACAAATAGCTTTGAATCCACTTAAATGTTGAGCCTATTATACCGTAGTATTTTAGCTTGGAAAGTAAAATACTGTGATCAACCGTATCAAAGGCCTTGGAAAGATCAACAAAAACTCCTAATACCAGCTCATCACTATCAAACGACTTAAATATTTTGTCAGCAAATTTAATAATAGCATGTTCAGTAGAACACCTACTTTGAAATCCAAACTGATTTTTATATAATAAATTGTTTAATGTAAAGTAATTGTTTACTCTGTTATATATTATTCTCTCAGATACTTTTGAAAGTACTGGAAGAAGAGAAATAGGTCGGTAGTTGGAAACATTATTGCAATCATCTTTTTTGAGAATTGGATTAATTTTGGCTAATTTAAGTTTGTTAGGGAATATACTTTTTTCGAATGAAGATGATATTAAATAAAATAATGGTTTACTAATGCTGTCCATTATATAAATTGCTACATTACTGGAGATACCATCATATCCACATGACTTGTTGCGTTTAAGTTCGATCATTGCTTTATTAAATTCAATTTTACCCAGTGAGCACAGGACGTAAAAAAGACGTCCTTTGGACGTTCAATTAGCGTCCGTCCGTCCCATTTAAATTCTAAACGTCTTTTGAACGTCTTTTTCACGTCCAATAAATTTTTCGTCCAAAAAAGATCCAGAATGCTTTATTAAATCAAAATTAATTTAGTTAAATCACGCAATCTTCAAGACATTTATTTATTTTTGTTAATTAAAAACGCATTTTTAATACAAATGTAGAAGAAACTTTCAAGCGTAAAAGAACTTTCAAATGTAAACTTACATTTTTTTGTGGCATTTTGAAATAATGAATGAAGAGTGACTAATAGACAGGTTTTTGCTAATTTATATATATACACAGACACACACACACACACACATTATATATATATATATATATATATATATATATATATATATATATATATATATATATATATATATATATATATATATATATATATATATATATATATATATATATATATATATATATATATATATATATATATATATATATATATATATATATATATATGCAGAATCATTTTTTTCAAAAGGAAAACCTATTAATGATACAGAGAGTTTATCCTGATAATTTACTAGAATTCAATATCTTTATTTAACAACTTTTAGATTGTGCTATTAAAAATTATCAGACCAGTATATTAGTTAATGAATTTTTTGAAATATTAAAAATCCAAGGTTTGAAACTTCGCGAAGATGCAAGAAAAATTTTTGAAAACACCTAACTTTCACTGCATCTTCGAGATTAACAGTTATTCACTGTTCCTAAAAAGTGTGGTAATAATTACTCTTATTTTGAAATACAGGCAAGTATTAAAATCATATTTTTTTTGAATTTTATAATGGTTTACCTTTATTTTAATTCTCTAGTAAACAGCTATGGCCAATATTAGCTTGCTTTGATTATTTTAATATTTTTATAGTTGGCATTTATTGTAGTGAAACCAAGCCTAATTCACTAACTAAATACCTATTTTTTTCTTTGAGTCAAGTCAATAATACAAAATGGTTTTATATACAATAAAAAATATAAATTAAAACTATATAAAATCTTATAATGGTTACAACTTTTGTGAAAAGTGTTCTGTTTGTGAAACTTATGGAGAAATAATTGTGTTTAATAAATAAATTTTTTACACACCTCTCTTATATAAATCAACTGTTATGACTGGTTTATTTTTTTAAATTAAACTCATTTGAATCTTTTCCACACAAAAAAAATCACACAAAAGAATAAAGGCATTAGTTGTACCAGACATTCCAAAATCTGTTTTAAATAATCCTTTGAAGATAGATGTAATTAATTTCGCTATTTTATTTTTCGTTCTTTAAAAATTCAAAATAAATATATGTATATATTTTTTTATAATATCTTCGCAAGATAACGATTGACAGACGACTTAAAAGATTGCGAGTTATATGAATCAGGAAAGCAAGATGAAGGAATCGAATTCCAAAGAACTGATGTTCGAGGAAAAAAACTAGACGAATAACAGTTTTTGGAGCACTTAGGAACAGTAACAGAAAAAGGATGAAACTTAATTGAATGACAAGTAACACAAGAATGAATTTTAGTAGATGGCACAAGAGGCGCTAGCTCTTTAGAGCAGTGACCATTATAGTATTTGTAGAAAAGAGAAAGAGAAGAAACATTACGACGATGTGACAGAGGTTGAAGGTTGGCTGCAAAAGCAGGTCCAACTATGTTTACAATGCGTTTTTGCACCTTGTCTAAAAGAGAAAAGGCATCATTAGAAGATCCGCATAAGATATGGCAACAGTATTCCATACAAGGTCGGATTTGAGATTTATAGAGATAGAGAATAGAATCCAGAGTAAAAAAGTGTCTAGCTCGATAAAGAGATGCAACTTTAGCAGATGCTAATTTTGCAACGAATTTGATATAAGGTTTCCAAGAAAGATCAGAAGTGAGAGTTAATCCTAGAAGATGAAGGGTAGATAACTCATATAAAATAGGGTAGATAACTCATATAAAAATAAAGGAAGGTCTAAATTATTGCGATAATGATTGGCTGAAAAAAATTGAGTTTTATTTGAATTAAAGTTCACCAGCCACTGTGAGCCCCATGCTGTAGCAGAAGTGAGATCCTTTTCAAGCTCAAATGCCCCCTGCAAGTAATCAGAGGGAGTTGGCTTCTTATCGTAACAAGAATAAATGGTATCATCAGCAAACAATGCCACCTTAGATGTGAGAATATCTGGAAGATCGTTAATGTAAATTAAAAAGAGTATAGGGTTAAGGATTGAACCTTGAGGAACCCCTGAGGATACTGAATAAGAAAAAGAGTGTTGTCCATCAAGCACAACTTTTATACTACGATTGGAAAGAAAGGATTCAATAATCTTAAAGATGTTTCCAGATACATCGTAAGAAGAAAGTTTATGGAGAAGACCAGCATGCCAAACTTTATCAAACGCTTTAGAAATGTCAAGAGCAATGGCCTTAATCTCTCCACCTTTATCTAATGCACGATAAAACCTATCGGTTTTTACTGTTAGCAAATCAGCAGTAGAACGAGAAGATCAAAATCCATATTTATGATCAGAAAGTAGGTTATGAGGCTCAAGATGAGAGATTAAGTGTTTGTTAATTAAAGATTCAAAAACCTTGTTTATGATTGGAAGAAGACTCATGGGACAATAGTTAGACGAATCAGATCGCTCTCCAGAATTTTTGAAAATAGAGATAACAGACGGCTATATCAGGTAGAACGCAACTAGTGGAGTCAAGAGATGATATTGATGAAAAGTTCTTAGCAAACAATTCAGCTTTTTCTTTAGGTGAGGTGACAAAGTCTGAACTTGATAAATAATTATAATTAAAATTAATATTTATATTTATTATTTGATAAAATTTATTTTTTAGTAATTTATCCAACTTCAAATTAGAATGAGAAAAATGTATTTAAAGATGGAAAAGAGATGATATTTTTTTCTATTTGAATGAATTTTTGATTATTTATGGTTTTTAGTTTTAACATTTAGTAAAAAATATATATAACACAGCAAACATTTAAAGAGGAATTTCAGCGAGGCTATATAGGCTTTGTAGGTGGTTGCAGTTTTGGTCATCATATACTTAATGGACCATTAGTGGCAGCAGCCAAAAGTGGATAACAGGATTAACCACTATATCACTTGTTGGAATGTTATCGGCTGGCCACTTTAGTAATTTACTAAGTAAAGGATGAGTTAAACTCCATTTAACTGCTCAGAATGCTTTTATAGGTCCACTGAAAATCTACTACAACAATGTTTGCTGATAAAGTTTCAATATGTAGTTATTTGATTATTGTTATTTGATTCAGGGTTCCCAATCCTCCTTAAAAACCTTAAATATCCTTGGAAAAAAAAAAGACATCCTTAAAAGTCTTTAAATAATCTTTAAAAAAAATAAAATTTGACTGTTCTCCTAATTTACTTTTCTATAAATTTTTGTTTTTTTAATTAAAAATTTATTTATAAAAATATATAATATATATGTATTGGTCACAAAAACTTCTATTATGTAATTAACTCTTTACTTTTGAGTTGAATTTTATACAATATTCCAAGGGAGTTGTCTAGTATATAGTTTATATGAGTATATATATAAATATATATATGTATATATATATATATATATATATATATATATATATATATATATATATATATATATAATATATATATATATATATATACAGGCTTGGTCGGGAAGCGGGAGCGATCGCTCTCGAATACTGACCACGGAAATTATATTTAGTTGCGTAAAACTGGCCAGGTTTTTTAGTCGTTTTGAGAACATTTAAGTTTATGTCACTGATCTCTATAATAACTGGATAGCGCATCTCCTAATAAAATTTCGAAATTTTTGAAGCCAAAAGACGCCATATTGGAAAGCCCCAGAATTTATAAATCCGTAGTTGCGTTAAACTTGTATGCGCTTAAAACAGATTTCGCTTGATAAATAAAAAATGCAAAAACCATATAAATGCATTGATTATTAAAAACCGAGTAAATCTGATGATATATGTTCAGATTATTTCATGGAGAGTGACATAAATATATAATATATATATATATATATATATATATATATATATATATATATATATATATATATATATATATATATATATATATATATATATATATACATATATATATATATATATGTATATATATAAATTATGTATACAGGGTGGCCAGCCACTTTCAAGAATTAATTCTTTCAAGAATTAAATTCCCTGACTTTTTATATTTTTCCCTGACTCAGTTATATTTTGAAGTGTGAACTTTTAAGTTTTGTTGTTTGGGAGTAAGTAAAAAAAACCCTTAAAAAAAAATTAAATTTTCAAAAAAGAAATTTTTCCCTGATTTTCCTGACTAGAAAAAAATTCCCTGACTTTTCCATGATTTCCAGTTAGCTGGCCACCCTGGTATAATATTATTATAATAGCATGCAAGTGTAAAGCCACTTTCAAGAATTAATTCTTTCAAGAATTAAATTCCCTGACTTTTTATATTTTTCCCTGACTCAGTTATATTTTGAAGTGTGAACTTTTAAGTTTTGTTGTTTGGGAGTAAGTAAAAAAAACCCTTAAAAAAAAATTAAATTTTCAAAAAAGAAATTTTTCCCTGATTTTCCTGACTAGAAAAAAATTCCCTGACTTTTCCATGATTTCCAGTTAGCTGGCCACCCTGGTATAATATTATTATAATAGCATGCAAGTGTATATTAGTATGCACCTTTTGATTCTTAATTGCCCTCTGCAAAATGCCTGAGGCTTGTAACATATTTGCAAGGTAAACAGCTTACAAGTTTGCTGTATGAATCATTAGTTAGGCAATGTGATTGTAACACAACCTAAAGGTTCCTTAGGCAACATATAGCAAATCTTTATATTTACCTTTAATAATTTTGTTCTTGCGTATATATATATATATATATATATATATATATATATATATATATATAAATTAACTTAACGCTTAACTGTCGAAAATTACTTTCAAGACATTTTTGTAAATGCCATAAGACATTTTCACAACACCAGAACATTTGTATAAGATATTGCAATTACAAAAGAATATGTTAAAGTAAAAAAATATAAATAAAATAATAGTTAGTTCTATCATCTTGAACAAAATAATCATTGAATAACTTGTATAAGCATTGAATAACAAAATAAACATTGAATAAAAAGGTATTATGTGGTAGGGAAAAGTAAAAAAGTATGTACACTTAAAAAAAAATTGTTTACCTTTCATTTTGGTCTTTTATGTTGCTTATTTGTTTTCACAAGAGATATTTTAAATATTTATTAATTATACAACTAATATTTATCAGTATAAAACTGATAGATGTTAGCTGAATCATTATTATT
Source organism: Hydra vulgaris (assembly GCF_022113875.1). NCBI lineage: Eukaryota > Metazoa > Cnidaria > Hydrozoa > Anthoathecata > Hydridae > Hydra > Hydra vulgaris. The sequence goes on along the minus strand of NC_061160.1, from coordinate 1,913,543 downwards.
TTACTTTAGAGTCAATAGTTGTAAAGAAACTTGAAAGAAACCATGTCTGTTTTCATTTATACCATATTTACATATAAACAATCAACATGTATGTGATGCTGTTATTTAGTCTAAAACACTAAATACTTTAATGTAAAACTGCAAATAACTAGTTATCACCAAATATCCAGTGTTTTTTAAAGTTAGAGATGGCTTTTTCAAACCTTCACAAAGTGTAATTAAAGTTAGCAAAGCATCAGAACAAAACATTGTTATTAAGTGATATCAATTTTAATAAAGTATTGCATAGTTGATGATATTTCAGTTGTGGAACAATATAAACATGCCCTCAGTTTCAAAAATTAGAAAACCATTTACAAAAATGTTTGATACAATGTTTTTATCATGTTTCATACTTGTAATGTTACTTTCCAGCTACTATTGCTAAGTAAGGTCGCATCAAGATGTTAAAATAAACACCCAAAAGTAACCAGATCAAATATCAATTTGTCTTTTAGAAAAGTTTTATTTAGAATATCATGAATTCAATAAATTTAACAAGTTCATAGAAAGCAATACAAATTTTATTATTTCTTTATAGCGATATTTCTCTTCGTCGTTAATGTTTTGCGTGTTTTTGATTCCCTTTTATAATTTTTACACCTTTAAACATTTTAAATATAATAATATCATTGAAATATGTGACTTGGTCGAGTAGATATAAACGAAGTAAAAAGGTACATCTTCAAGCGCAATCACTGTATTTTCGGTATTCTGGGGCTTTCCAATATGGCGGCCGAACAAAATATTGGCTTCACTTTTGATATTAGAGATGCGCTATCCAGTTATTATAGAGATCAGTGGTTTATGTACGAAACAAAAAATTTTTGTTTTACGGACATACATGGAAACATAAAAAAACTTTAATGGTTCAAAAAATACGCTGTTTAAGCGAAATAAAGTTCTAGAGTATTCTGTTAAAATGTTTTAAAAAATTGTATTACACGATTTGTTACGTTTTGAGATTTCTAGCATTGTTTTAAGAATATATATTATTTGTTTACGAAAATAAATGTTTTAAATATAATTGATTAAATTGTTAAATTTTTAAAAGTTTATTATAAATCAAAGATTTTATTAGTATATTCTTATTTTTTATTTTAAAAGAGATTGTATTCTTTATGTAAATGTAATTTTGTGTATTTGTTTTTTATCGTAATGTATCTTTTAAAGCAATTTTTATGATTTAAACAAAGACTTACAAAAATAATTGCGTTTTCAATGAAGTTATAATCGTTAAAGTTAATAAAACTAATTATGCAACAAACATATAAGTAGATTCTGGTTACTAAACACAAAAAACGCATACAAAGTAACTCGCGGATGAACAAGCATCGCGCCTAAGGTCACGACTAATATACTTTTTTCTGCTTTAAATACTAATTAAAATTAAAAAGCCCACTCACTAAACATCATCAGCGATATTGCGAAGCAGTTTCGCTTCCTGGTCATTAAGTATTTTTAACCTTTTTAGTTGATTTCTATCTTGATTATTTAATTCCTATAGTAATTCGATGATTTAATTTTTTCATTTGTTTATCTTACTAAGAAGAATCGCTTCAAATATGTTAAACTTTTCAAACTACTCGAAACATAAAATAGGTATTAAAAAATTAACTTTTTTATTTATAAAAAAATTTAGCTTAAGTAAAACTAAAACTTGCAAACTTAGTTAAATAAAGAATATTTATTTCCCTTTTAAACGATCGTAAGTGGTTACTTTATATAAAAAACATCGCTTAATTTTATTTTTTTTGTAATTGTCTCTAATCGGTCCAATTAATCTTCGTCGCTTTTTTTTTTTTTGCTTTTTAAAATGTTCTCAAAACGACTAAAAATCTGGCCAGCTTTTCGCAACTAAATATTATTTACGTGGTCAGCAATCGAGAGCGATCGCTCCCGCTTCCCGACCAAGCCTGTATATATATATATATATATATATATATATATATATATATATATATATATATATATATATATATATATATATATATATATATATATATATATATATATATATATATATATATATATATATATATATATATATATGTATATATGTATATATGTATATATATATATATATATATATATATATATATATATATATATATATATATATATATATATATATATATACATATATATATATATATATAGTATATATAAGTATGGTATAGTATAAATAGTTTATTTTATGTAATATGCTTAATGAATTTTTATAAGTAACAACTTCTTTAATTCATTCAGATCCTTCGAATTGGATAGTCTGTGATTCAAAATTATGATAAAGTCAATGATAAATCTTTAAGTTTAATGTAAGTAATATGTTTTTTCTTGTAATAATTATCTTTAAAGTTATTTTAATTATATAGGTTTTTTTTCTTTTTAAACTTATTTGTTTAATACTTTACAATACTCAAAATAGCTACCTCGTCAGTTGAGCAAGAAAAAAAGATCATTTAAGATTTCCCTATATATATATATATATATATATATATATATATATATATATATATATATATATATATATATATATATATATATATATATATATATATATATATATATATATATATATATATATATATAATATATATATATAATATAATATAATAGCATATTTTTATTTTTTAATCAATATATATATATATATATATATATATATATATATATATATATATATATATATATATATATATATATTACGTCATAAAGTGTATTATAAATGTTCTCTTTATTCCTTTCTCCTTTATTTTTACATACTTTACAATTTTTTTTAGGTTTAAGACTGTTTACCTGATTCCTACGGCAAAAAAGAACTTTAAAATGCTGTTGCCAATAATCTAAAGCCCACACCTGATCTAAAAGAAGGTGAATGACGTCAAGTGTTCAAACAGTCGATTTTTGAAAATTAACAAGTGGAGGAAGAAGTTTAAAAAAACTTATAATTAATAAAACATGGCAAACATATATTATTAAAAATTTACGCAAATTTTTATTTTTTACTTATTCTCAAAAAGTTAAGTGAAAACATAAGTTTTAATCTTACGTTTGAGTAAAGCCATGTAAAGACAAAGATTATAGACGTCGAACTGATGACGGCTAAATTAGGTTATTTAAAAACATAATTTGGCGTGTCCATTTAGCACTTGTTCTGAACGTCCTAAATTCACATCTTTTAGACGTCTGAAAAACACGTCTTTATTCCGTCCTAAAAAGACGTCCTAATTACGTCCTAAAAAGACGTCATCTGGCGTTGCCAATTAGAACTAGTTCTGGACGTCCTAAAAAGACGTCTTTTCGACGTCATATGGACGTTGCCGTGCCCACTGGGTAGTTATCTTTTCATTATTTGTACTAGTGGTGGGTTTTTCTCCCAAAAAATTATCAAATGTTTTATTTGATTGCACAATGTTAGAAGCAAGAGAGGGTTTGCCTACATTAACAAAATATTTGTTAAACTCTTGGCATATATTTGTTGTACTTGTTATAATTTTTTTATCGGAAATTAGTTTTTGTGGTAAGCAAGTGTGCTTCTTTTTCTCTCTTCCTGTTAGTTCATTTATAACAGCCCAAGTCCTTTTTATGTCGAATTTATGCTTGTCAAGCTGATTAGAAAAATACCTTATTTTTTCTTTTTTCATACTATGTTGAAAAAACTTCTTTATTTTTTGATTTCAAAAATTTTACGTAAAGTATTTGTTTTCTTTTTGATGCTTTAATTAAAGTTACTGTCATCTATGGATTCTTATATTCTTTGTTTTTTATTTCTATAGTTATTTTCGGGCATACATTATCAAAAATATTTTGCAATGTGTTTGAGAAATGGTCGAACGCAATGTTAGGATCTGTTGATGAGTATACTTTATCCCATTGTTCTACTTGTAGTTTGTTTTTAAAATTATTTAAGTTTTTTATAGAAAGATTTCTGTAAGTCACAAAGCATTTTTTATTGTCGATATTAGATAGTACTTCGCGTGCAATATGGAAAACGGGAAAATGATCAAAAAAGTCTGCAATAATGAGTACTGATTCAAATTTAGTATTTAGGGAACAGTTTGTTAAAATATTGTCAATCACAGAAGATGATTGATTAGTAATGCGCGTGGGTTTAAATATGGTGGGTATTATATTAAATTCAAATAGTAAATTGAAAAAGTTTTTAATGTTTGCAAACTTTTCATAACTTAATGCGTCCATATTTGTATCTCCGGCAAAAAAAACGTGCTTGTTTTGTTTACTCATTTGAGACATAAAAGTTTTTAAGATATTAAGGAAGTTTACCACATGGTAACTTTTTTACCACATGGCGGTCGATACAATGTGGAGATTAAAAACGATTTACCAGAAGTATTTAACACTTCAACGCACAAATTTTCAATATGTTTATTTGTTTTTGAAAAAGTGCTGTTTTTTTAAAATTCAAATTTATCAAGAATTTACACTGCAACGCGACCTCTCTTGCTGTTACACGTTGACTTATCATTTTATATGAAACTCAATTGTATAGGGAATTTTCTGACATGGGCAAGTTTGCATCTTCCCAAGATTCTGATATACATATTACGTCAAATAGAAAATTTAAAGAATAATAAAAATGTTTAAATGATTCAAAATTTTTGTTCACTGACCGTATATATATACTTAAATTGTTTAAATCTTTGTTAAGCTTTTTTCTCTTAAATTCTTCCGGTTTATAGTATTCATTATTTAAGCATTTAATATCTATTTCAGTCAAAAAATTATAATCATTTTTGTTATATTTCAAAATTTCAAAAATTGGAGATATTAATTTTGTTAAATTTGCTTCATTGTTATGAATTGTTTTAGATATATTCATTGTTAATATTATCTTAAAATGAAAACCTTAAAATTTAATATCTAATGAAACTATTAAAACGTAAATAAATAAATTACTTGCTTTCAACACCTTCGTTCTCGTTTATCATATCTCTTACCACTAATCGATTATAAATGACTTTCGCGTATTTTCCGTTACCACGATGTATTTTAGCTTGTACAAAAAGTTCTTTACGAATTCGCATTGTTTCATCACTATAGTCTTCGTTAATATATATATATATATATATATATATATATATATATATATATATATATATACTAAATATGGAATGGTGACATCAATGGAGTTAAAAAATGCCACCAAAACAATCCATCGAGACTATTACATTAAGTGGAAAACAACGCTAAAAGGGAAACCAGTGCGAGATTGATTCAAGTTTAAAAAAATCGATAAGAAATTAGGCAGCCAGGCAGAGTGAAATTTTAAAGTGCATCTTTGTGTAATGTAATTCTCTTCTTAGCATCACGCTTTAGAGGTATATTAGTAAATGTTAATTATTATATTTATATTTATGTCATAATTTATTTTATTGTACTTAAACAGAAAATCATGGTTTATATGTGTAAACATGTATTATTACATGTATGTATTAAAATTGTCGTTTTAGACTCTTCAAAAATGATCAATGATGACGAATGATCAATGATAACAGCAATTTTCTTGCAACTCTAGAGCTACTCGCAAAGCACAACAAGACCCTTTAGTTACATTAGAAAGAGGTTTTCTGGTGTCAACATGAAGGTAAACAAATTATTGTGCATTTTTTGACTTGGAGTTCCCAAAATGAATTTATAAAAAAGTGCGGAAGAATCGTCAATGGTGCCATCATTAATGATGCGCATATAGTAATTTACGTCTCTTATACTGAGCAAATTGCATTTGTTCTCCGCTTTGTTTACAATGGTATTGATAAAAGACAGGTAGTTAAGGAGCGCTTTCTTATGGTCGAAAATCTTAAACAAAACGAAGTTGTGGATATTGCCAAGATAATTATGGATTTCTAGGATCATAATGACATCTACCTGAAGAACTGTTCATGTCAAGGGTACAACAACGGTGCTAACATGTCTGGTGTGTACGAAGGAGTAAAAGCGATCATCCTTCAGAGGAATCCTGAAGCTTTCTACATGCTACGCAGCGCTCATAACCTTAACCTAGATGTTGATCATTCCCTTGAATCTTCTGTAGAAATGAAGAACTATTTCGGCCGGATTCAGTTACTCTACAAACTTTTTAGTGGAAGCCCTATACAATGTTAAATCTTGACCAAGAGAACTGGTTTGTCTAGTCATTAAAACTCACAAAACCGATGGAGTGCACGGTTTGAGACTTTGAAGCCGTTGGTTAAGCAACATAGAGAAATTATTTTTCTTTGCAAAAACTTTAGGAACTTGATTTAACTGCTGATCTATTGAATGACGTAAAATCTTTGGAGAAATGGATTCATTCATTTGAGTTTATTATCATGACAACCTTCTGGTTCGAAGCGTGCCAAGCAATTGTCAGCGTGTCATTTCAATCAGGAAACATTACTTTAGATGAAGAGATGAAGCTTATTAGGGTTCCTATCGAGGATCTTATGAATTTAGATATTCTTGACCCGAATAAATTAATGAAGCACATTTGGTTTTTTTTTTTTTTTTTTTTTTTGTCTTTTATCAAAGCTTTACAAATACGTGATCATAAATATAAACTAGTTCGTTTACATTGTATAAAAAAAATACCGTACATATTATAAGAAAACTTTTTTTAATACAAATAATAATATATATAAAAAAGTAACACTGTTAAAAGACGCGGGAAACTTGCAGAAGACCATTTTGGTCTTGTCATCAAGAAACCGCTTTTAGTTGCGATATTTTGTATACTTAATTTATTAAGAAATTTCAGATTGTCAAAGTCTCATGGTGGCATAAGAGTCACACTACTACTAGATAGTCAAAAACAACAAGCTACTAGATAGTCAAAAACAAAAAACGGAAAAGAGCTGTATTTGATACACATAAATATATAGTTACATGGTTTGTTATACTTAGTATATTGACATGTACGAAATATAAATAAAATCTAACATATACTTTGCTTTAAAGTGGATTTTTTAGGGGTTTTTAGTTATTTGTTTTAATATACGTTTGTAAAATTGTTTAAGTTTAGAACAAGTTTTTTTAAAAGTGTTTTCAGAGAATTATGGTTAAGTAGTTTTGTAATTATAGTATTTTTAGCTATTAGTTTGTTGTAGAGGTAAGGGCCGCGATACGAGATGGAGAAACGTGATAGTTTTGTTATTTTATATGGTACTTTAAAATTTCCTATTCCTCGAGTTTCATATTTATTTCTATTGCATTTAAAAAATTCTTCTGAAAAATGTAATGGGACAAGTCCGAGTTTATATTTGAGCATGAATATCAAATTTTGGTAAATGTTAATTTTGTAGACATTTAGTGCATTTAGAAGCTTTAGCAAAGGTTCGGCATGAGTAAATTTATCTTTATTAAATACAATTCTTGCAGCATGTTTTTGATGTCGATAAAGTGCCACTAGGTTGGATCTATGGGTACTTGCCCATGCTATATTACCATACGTATAATAGGTTTGAATGAAGGAGAAATAAAGTAGCTTTAAATTTTTTTGGGGTAGCATCGGTCTAGCTTTGTAAAGCATGCAAATGTTGTTTCTTATTTTGGTATTTAATAAGTTTATGTGAGCTTTCCATGAAATATTCTCATCGATAAGTATTCCTAAAAATTTTGTTGCTTTGGTTCTTTCGATAAGTTTATTTTCTATTTTTAGAGACGGTAATGGAATTGGTATAGATTTTTTCCTTTGATTGGTGTGAAATAGAATGTAGTTGGTTTTTTCTGTACTCAATGATAATTTGTTAGATTTAAACCAAGTATTAAGTTTTTCAAGTTCAATACCTGCAGTTTCGAAGAGTTCTGCGATAGAAGTAGATGAATAAAATAAGTTTGTATCATCTGCAAACATTATGGCATCAAGTTTTTTTGAGACTTTTGGAAGATCATTGATGTATAGCAAGAAGAGTAGGGGAGCTAGAATGGAACCTTGGGGAACTCCGCATTTTATTTTAAGTAATTTTGAATGGGTATTTTTATCCATAATAACACATTGCTGTCTGTTTATAAGAAAGCTCTCAAACCAATGTAAAGCAACATTTTTAATGCCATATTTTTCCATTTTTTTAAGTAGTATAGCATGATCAACAGTATCGAATGCTTTTGATAGATCAATAAAGATTCCTAGAACAAATTTGTTATTATCAAAAGAGTCATTTATTTTATTTACAAGATCTATAATCGCATGTTCGGTTGAATGTTGTTTTTGAAATCCGAATTGTTTTTTATTCAAAATATTGTTAATAGTTAGGTATTTATATAGTTTATTGTAAACTATTCGTTCTAGAAGTTTAGAAAAGACAGAAAGGATTGAGATGGGTCTGTAGTTATTAAGTGAGCATTGCTCTCCGGATTTAAATATTGGTACAACTTTTGCAATTTTTAATTTGTCTGGAACAGTTCCTGTTGTAATTGAAGATTTAAAAATTTCGAATATGGGTTTGCGTATCACCGGGAAGACACTTATTACTACGTTGCTAGAAATCTCATCAATCCCTGGTGCTTTGTTAATTTTTAGAGAATTTTTTGCAGCTTCGAGTTCATCATAGTCTAGTCCATTGAATTTTAGTTCGCTTTGTTGATTTGTAAGATAGGTTTCAAAATAGGTATTTGGGCATTGAATTTCGGACGCCATGTTAGGGCCGATGTTTGCAAAGAAACTGTTGAAATGTTCGGCTATAGAACTTTTATCGTTGTATTCTTTTTCATCCACAACAATTCTATCAGGTAAGGTATTTGTTTTGGTATTTTTTTTCCCGATTATTTCTTTCATGATGTTCCATGATTTTTTAATATCGCCATTGGTATTTTGAAGTAGTTTTGAGTAGTATATTTTTTTAGAGTTTTTCCTTATTTTTTCAAAGAGATTTTTGTATTGCTTGTAGATAGATAAGTTGACTTCATTTCTGTTTTTTAAATATTTTATGTAGAGTTTTTGTTTTGATTTAGAGGATTTTTTAATTCCACTAGTAATCCATGGACAGTTAAAATATTTTTCTTTAACTATTTTTTCTTCGATCGGGAAATAACTATTATAATGATTAAAAAAAATATCGATAAATGTATTATATGCGGAGTTTGTGTCCTCAAGGTTGCATTTTTTATATACTTCATCCCAATTCACTATTGATAGTGTGTCTTTAAATTTTTGAATAGAAATTTTATTAGTTTTTCTTATATAAATTTTGGTTTTAGAATTGTTGTTTATTCTTGTATCTTGATTTATAGAAAAGTAAATTGGGAAGTGATCCGAAATATCGGTTTTAACTATACCTGTTTTTAAAGAGGAATCTTGAAATGCATTTGTCAAGATGTTATCTATTGCGGAAATTGAATTCGGGGTTATTCGCGTAGGTTTGTTGATAATCGGAAAGATACAATGTTGAAACATGTTGTCAAAAAAAAGTTTGGTGGTCGCATTCTTTTTGTATTTTAAACAATCTATATTTAAATCACCTATGCAGAATAGTTTTTTTTGTTCTCTATTAATTTTAAGAAAGATATCTTCCAAGTAGCTTGAAAATTTTTTTATATCTCCTTCAGGTGGTCTACAGCAGGTAGAAACTAAGATATTTTTAGTTTTGGAGTTAGTGATTTCTATTGTAAGTACCTCACAACTGGAATCAGAAATCGAAAGGTCTTTTCTTGCTTTTATTGCTTGGTCATTCCGAATATATGTTGCAATCCCTCCCCCCCTTTTGTCTGCTTTCCTTTCAGAAGATAATAATTTATAATATGGAATTTGAAAGTTAGAATTTTTTTGAATTGATTCATCAGAGCACCAAGTTTCTGTCAGACAAATCATACTGAATGAGTAATTGCAATCGGTTAAGAAATGTTTTAATTTATCAAAATTTTTATTTATACTTCTTATATTTATGTGTATTGCCATAAAGTTATTTTTAAAAGTTTGGAGTTCAGTTTTAAAATTTTTAATGTTGAAATAAGGCGAATCAAAGTTATTAACTTGAAAGATTTGCGTATCAACGTCACAAAAATCATTGAGTATGTTATTTGCGGTTTCGAAGACATTAAAACGCAGCGATTCAAAATCTATTGTTTTGTAAGTCATTAAGTTAAGAAGCAAAAATTAAATACGCGTTCGTTTAAAAAAGAGTTTAAGTAAAAGAGAACGCGGCGCTACTTTTTGAAATCTCGACTAAATATTTTATCTTATTTTAAAATAGCGTATTTACCTTCGCTGCGTAGTTTTTTTACTTCTTCCCAAAGCTTTCTTCGGAGTTCAGTTGTTTCTGGAGCGAAGTCTTCATTAACGTATAGGCCGGTTCCTTTAAGGTGCTTTACTGCGTTGAGAATTTTGTTTTTGTCCTGAAAATTTAAGAGTTTTAAGACTATTGTTCTTGGTTTGTTATGCTTGTGTTGACCGATACGATGAGCTCGTTCAATCACCACTTCACTTGTTATTTTAAGTTGTTTTTTAATCATTACTTTTACTGCTTTTTCGCAATCATCCCAATTCTCTCCTGGTGTTTCGTGTAGTCCGTCTATTCTTAAGTTGTTTCGTCTCGATCGATTTTCCAAATCTACTGTTTTTTTGTTTAATATATTTACTTCATTGTCATAGTATTTTTTTATGTGTGATAATTTTTCTGATATTTTATCTTCTTGAAAATTAAGGCTGTCTTTAATGTCATTGATATCTTTTTCAAAATTCGATATTTTCCTTTTATTGTTGTTATTGTCTTTTTCTATAACGTCTAACCTATCGGTTATAATTTTAAGGTTTGCACTCATTATTGAGGTGAAAGTTTTTTCCTGCTCCTTTAGCAAACGTTCTGTTTCTTTAAGTATGCTTTTTTTATGTTCTTCAAGTTTTGATGAAATCATTTTTTCAATGCTCTTCATTGTTATTTCCATTTTTAACATAAAGTTAGAACTTTTTACGCTGCGACTAAAAGTTACCTCCGGTCTAGCTAGTTATGGGTTTTAGTCAAAGTTAGTTCAAAAAAGGACAAGGAAAAGGAAAACTTTTTACAAAGAAGCAAGGAATGAAGTTCATTTCTACGAAAACGATGAAAAGTAGTTTGAGGTGAACGTGTACCCGTTTTTCAAAACACCTTTAGATGCTTTTTACGTATTTCGAGAAAAACGCAATTATAAATTATTTTTAAAGAACTTTGAAAAAGTTCATACAAATTATAATTTTCAAAAAACGTTTTACAAAATTTTCTTGTATAAGAAAATTTTGTAAAACGTTTTTTGAAAATTTCAAAGTTCTTTAAAAATAATTTTAAAAAATTTTGTTGTACTATTATACAAGAAAATTTTTTAAAACGTTTTTTGAAAATTATAATTTGTATGAACTTTTTCAAAGTTCTTTAAAAACAGTTATTCAATCGCCTTTACAGGCACCTAAATAAGCTTATTTTCTAAAAAAGTTGATTTTGATTTTTTTTACCTTAAAGCGTTATGAAAAACGTCTAAAGAACACTACTCTCGATACTTTAATCCAACAAATAAGAGACAGATTTCGAGCTGCAGAAAAAATGACAAACAGTTTCTCCTTCCTATGGTTCTCGGAATCTAATAGTAGGTCGAGTGAAGAAAATTGAACCACCTAGCCTGGAGGAGAAATGTAAAACTTTGGCGCAAATCTATGTGAACAATGTAGATGAAGACATTCTAATTTTAGAGGTCCATCATCCGGACATTCTGAAGCACGCCAAGCTTTTCACTCTAAAAGAATATCTCACTTCAATGAAGCTATTAAATAGAATCTATTAAAAAGGTCTAAAGTCTATCCTCGAATCAATAGGCATTTTATTACGTATTTTTAACACGATTCTTGTTTCCATTGCCGAAAGAGAGATTTTTCAGTAAGCTTGGTCTAGACAACATTAAGATCTACAATAAGTCAAGACCGGCTTACCAATTTCTTAGTTATATCTATTGAATACGGTCTTGCAAAAAATCTGTGCTACAACGAGGTCATTCCAAATTTTGCTTTAAATTATAGCCGTAGAGTCAAATTATCATGAAGCATATAGAATATCTATTACATTTAAAACTCATAGTTACTCGCAATGTAATAAAGTTCAGTAACTTGTCAACTTGTGCTTTTTTTTTACTTTTATTTCAAATTTATTTTAAAAATAAATAGAAGCCTCCTCGACTGTATTTACTCCCTCGGTCTTTAAAAGTGAATTTAGTTAACTAAAAAAATAAAAAGGCAGTACTTGGACAGTACCTAAACTTTTTAGAAATAGATCAATATGGCGCTAGATAAATTTTGACCCGGGCGTCATAAGGGATCGCGGCGGGCCTGGCCATATGTTTAATCTTAAATACTTTTATGGTATAATGATAAACTTTTTTTAAATGTTTAAAATGCTTTAAATTGTAATCATACTGTGACAAGTTAAAGAACTGATTGAAAAATTTAAACCAAAAAGAAAAAAATTAAAAAAAAAAATTTAAACCAAAAAGAAAAGAAGACTTTTTTTAAATTAATAAAAAATTGATGTTTAAAAATGCTATTAGTTGTGTTTGATGCTAAATTTGTTTTCTTTCTTCTTTGCTACTTCTTTTGTAAAAACAGTTAAACAATTTTTTTTTTCTCACTTGTCCTCCTGCAATTTGAAAGAAAGGTATATTATTAAGGGAGAGCTGATCCACCTTACATGACAACACATGCTCCTATTCCAATAGCAGCGTAAATAAGATTAACATCGTTAAACTCAATAACTAATACGATAATTCATAAAATAATTTTTTTTGATTTGATTTTTATTTTTCTATTCGCTCACTTAGTTAAGGGAGAGCTGATCCACCTTACATGACAACACATGCTCCTATTCCAATAGCAGCGTAAATAAGATTAACATCGTTAAACTCAATAACTAATACGATAATTCAAAAAATAATTTTTTTTGATTCGATTTTTATTTTTCTATTCGCTCACTTAGTTAAGAGAGTAAACCATTTGCTCACTTAGTCAAGAGAGCAAATCTTGTTTTCCTTTTCGTTTAGAAGCAAAGAGCAAGAAACATACTGCGGTAACATTTTTAAGTTATCTATTTATAATAAAATAATAAATTAATTTGTCACAGCATGTTATATACTTTATTTAGAATCTGCTGTGAAGTAAATTAAATATTTAATCATTAAATGTATCTCAAGACATGAAATCGGGAATAGTGTTTTGGTCTATAATAAACCAAGTTCCACATGTTTTAATAAATATATTTGTAAGTATCCTGCACTTGGATTTTAATTGTGATATTGATTACAGATATAATTATGTTAATAAATATTATCTAATGAATTTCATTGTGATATTGATTACATTTTAGTTCAAAAAGTTATTAAAAAGATCCTTAACTCATAGTCTAGGTAACTAAGGTTTGATGTCATGTTGATGGGTTCAACTTTTTCGTTACCATTAAAAATAAATGTAATTGTAATATGATAACCATGTTGTATATATGTTTTTACTATGTTTTATAAATATATATCTAATAAATTATAAAGTTGTGCATATATTTAATTTTATTTTATTAGAGTTAAAATGGATGCAAGAAAATAGCGTTATAAATTGAAGCAAAAATTTATAACGAATCATGTCAGCGATTGGATATGAATCGCAGAAAAGCACCATTGTTGAACGGTTATAAATCAAATCATTGTATAATAATTGTTATCGCGTAAGTATATTTTAAATTTTACGTGATTTAAAAATGTCAATAATCATATGTCTATTACAATTTATTGTCCTCTAATGAAAAATACGCCAATTTTTAAACAAAAAATTACAGCCGATTCTACAGCAACTTCAAATAATTAAGAAAACGGGGTCTAAAAGGGAAATATATGGGGTTCAATAGGATTGCTAAAATGAAAACCCATAATAAAACCATGCGTGACTCAGTCACGCATGGTTTTATTATGGGTTTTCATGGATGGCATGTTGTGTTAAAGGGTTTGCTGTATGGGCATGTTGTGTTAAAGGTATTTGTAATAAAAAATACATGTTACTTTTTACAAGAAGTTTTAATAGTAAACTATTATAGCTAGATAGACAAGCTGGACGAATAATGAAGCCGAAAATCGTTTTAATCGTGGTACAGTCTTGGTAATTTAACTATTCCAGTGGCAAGTCAAAATGGCGCCTTTGCGTTGAAAAGAGGAAATTTTTAAGTAAATTGACTCTCTTAAAAGATGACTGGATAAGTTTTTAACAAACTATTTCGAAACATTAAACTTCGAACTATTAAAAAGTAATCACAACAAAAATCACGATCTGGTTGTTTTTTTGGTGCAATTTTTAATTATTTCTCATGTTAAACCTGCTTAATTGTTTTAAAATTAAAGTCTTTAAAAGCTAATGGAGATAAATGATACTTCCATAAATAAACAATGAATAAAAACAATATATATTTTTATATAGGGTAGATTAGGGTATTATTGGAGTATTTTCGAAATAGTTATGCTGGATCCAAAATATTAGCAAATAAACAAGTTTTAGGGATCAGTACTCATGATCCACTTATAAATTTGGACACCAGAAACTTTTTCCTAAAAATACATAGGTTTTAAAAAAGCAGCAAAAGTGCTCATATTATCCAGACCGCTTTGTAAGCACTTCAAATTAGCTTAAAAAACTAACATTAATTAAGTAAAAAAAAATGCCAACCTGAAAATAAAATTTGTGGAATATAATGATTCGTTATTAACAAAACTTATTATTAAAATATCAAATTTTAAGCCACTTTTTATTAGCATTATTATTCATTTATTATTCAATTTTATTATATATTTAATTTTATATAATTTTATTATTTTTTTAAATTTTATTATTATCTAAAACAATAAAGTTGCCGATTTTTTGAATCTAAATTACAGAAAGATATTTAGTCTTGATGAAATATTAAAATTTTTTACTGTTTTGTTTTTATTCAAAAAGCAATTAAAACCAGCGCATTTATAGAACTTTAAATTAGTTAGTTTCAATCAAAAACACTGGTAATTTGAGCATGCTCATATTACACAAAAATGGTTTCTTTAAATAAGGTTTCTTTAAACAATGCATAGAAACTAAATGTTTCTATGCATTGTTTTTTAAACAAAAATGAAAGGGATTTCTAGCAACATTTTTTTCTTTATGAAAAATTAAATTTCATTATTTTAGCATCAAAATTTCGCGTCACAGATTTGTTCATGGGTGGTGATAATATTTTATGAACGCAAAATATTTCTTAGCGTTTAAATTAGATGAGAGCTAATTATACTGATTTCTGTAATCACCAAATAAAGTCAGTTCAGAAAATAAGAAGCAACTTTGAGCTTGCTTAACACTGCTTACATTTTAGCTTACCATGCTTACATATAACCAAGGTTTTAACATTGCCCTAATCTACCCTACATTAAGTTTATATGCATCAAGGATTTTCATTTTATTAACAAAATATTGAGCAAAGTGCCAACCGATCCGCAGAATTAATTAAACAATTGCATGTTTCTGACGATAATAAAGACATTGTAACTTGCTTTGATCAGTGTTTCCCCAAGCAATAACTTCATAATTTTTATGACTATGAATAAAATAGTAATAAATTTAAATTAAATTTTTTTTTATCTAAATAAGCTCGCGCCTTATATAAAACTCTAAAACTTTTTGAAACTTTTTAGCATACATAGTTAGTATGATGAGATGTTCTTGTCAATATAAATGCCCAGGTATTTAGTAAATAAATCTCTTTCAATTTAAATTTGGTTAATTAAAAATTTATGGTAGATTTGAGGGTAGAAAACTTTTTTGGAGAGCGGATGAAAAAAAATCCATTTTTTTTTTGCTTAAATTTAATGTTAACTTGTTACATTTAAACCATTTAGATATGTTTTGAAATTATTTGTTCATCGTTTAGATATGTTTTGAAGTAGTAGATACATGTCACTATTAGAGAGAAATAAGTTTGTGTCATTCTCAAAGATAATACTTAGAAGATATTATGCTTTATGCAAGTCGTTGAAATATATTAAAAGCATAAAAGGTCCCTAAGATGGAACCTTTTGGAACCCCACCGGATACATTTAAAAACTGTTTATGATTAAGTTCATTACAAGAAATAAATTGTTTTCTGTTAGATGAATAACTTTTAAACTATTTAATTACTCTTTCAATTATTCCGTAGTAACTAAGTTTATAAAGAAAAATATCATGATCGACAGTATCAAATAAAAAATAAAGATTCCCTTATATGAATTGAAATTTTTCAAAAGAATAGGAAATTTCACATTCTGACTGGTAATTGCATGCTTAGTTGAGGTATTGTTTTTTTTTTAAAGGTAAACCGATTGTTGTATAACAGATTATTAAAACTAAAATGCTCATCATACTAACTATGTATGCTAAAAAGTTTCAAAAAGTACATAATTTTTTCAAGCACTTTTGAAAATATAGATAAGAAAGTGATAGGGCGTTACTTACTTATGTTAGATTTGCCACTAATTTTGATGGAAAGACTCTTTGATTGGTTGATTGTTGGAAGACTTTGGAAAGAGTATATATATTTGTTCAAAGCAATTACCATTGATTTCATCAGGTCCAACTGCTTTATTTTTTTTAGTATTTTGAAGATTTTTTCAAACTCATAAGTAAGCACAAAATTTCAAATACTAAGTAAGCACATAACTCATCTGAATGAATGCAATTATCCAACAGAACTGAGAAATCTTTAAATGAGACACCGGTATTAAGAGTTACTTTAGATAGTTTAGAGCCAATTTCAAAAAAGATTCATTAAATTTGTTTTCTACTGTTTGAAAATTATATATATTTATTATTATTAGTTGCTTTAAAAACTTATTTTTTTTTTTTATTTACTTATTTTACATTTTATTTTTATTGGTTTATTTTAAATTTATTTATTTATTTTACATTGTATTTAGTTTACACTTTGACATATATCTTATACTACTGATTTAGGTGAGCATGATGATGTCATACTCACCTAACGTCATATAGCCTGCTGCCGGGGGCTTCAGTACATACATCGACTGACAAATAGCATGACTCGCAGTGGAGTGCTGCTACATCGACTGAGGGTTTGGTATGGATCAGCAACCTTTTCATTCATTATTCTTCGTTTTCCCTCATCGTTTTTTAAAAACGCTCACTTAATTTAGGCTAGCAAAAAAAGTGAGCAATTGCGCATATAAATATGCTATAGTATATATATATATATATATATATATATATATATATATATATATATATATATATATATATATATATATATATATATATATATATATAAGAATAATAAAGTTTGTTGTGTCAAAAGAAGAACAAAATGACATATAATTTGAATGACATATATATATATATATATATATATATATATATATATATATATATATATTTAATTTATATATATATATATATTATTATACTTACTTAAAAAAAAAATGTCACTCGCACTCTAAGTCTAAAGATTTTGGGAAAAAAAAAAAAAAAAAATAGTTAAAATGTGAATGATTGTATTGAAAAATACGAAAGTGTCTTTGAATGGAAAAATACAAGTTTAGAATTTTAGTTTAGAGGTAGAGAATGGAATTAGAAGTAAGAAAATGGGCATATAAACAGTGGCAAATATAAGATATTCTAACTTTTTAATAAATTGTTTTATGGCTTCTATGAAAGTTTTGTAATGAATAATAATTCACTAAAGACCTCTCCTGCAAGAGATGTCTGTAGCGAATTTTTTATTCTTTATAGATCTCTCATGCAAGTGAACTAAGAAGAAGATGTATAATAAAGGATTCAATGAGAGTATTGTCAAGTATCAATGTTGTTGAAGATTCAGTGAAAGTATTGTTAATCATCAATATAGTAGAAGATTCAGTGAGAGTATTGTCAATCATTAACATAGTAGAGAATTCACTGAGAGTATTGTCAGTCATCAATATTGTAAAGGATTCAGAGAGAGTATTATCAATCATCAATATAGTAGAA
The DNA here is from genome assembly GCF_022113875.1 of Hydra vulgaris. NCBI lineage: Eukaryota > Metazoa > Cnidaria > Hydrozoa > Anthoathecata > Hydridae > Hydra > Hydra vulgaris. Next base: position 1,895,530 of record NC_061160.1, on the reverse strand, counting down.
GATTCAGTAAGAGTATTGTCATTCATTAAAAAAAATATCAGTATTGTGATAACTGATTGAATAAAATAAATTTTTCTTTGATTATGATAAAACGCTAAAAGTTGATAAACTTGATATTGTAAATATTATTACTTCTAAATGTGGTTTTAGAAACTTTCTTAAAATACCAAGTACTGATTCTTTTTTGATTGATTCTGTTACTGAAGATAAGGTGTTGAATCTCATAAAAAGTGCTCTTAAAAATAATAAAAGCTTTGGTCCCTATAGTGTACCAACATTATTTCTTAAACTGGTATTTGACATTATCTCCAAACCTCTATGTATGATGATGTATAATTCTTTTAAAAATGGTATTTTTCCAGAAGCTTTTAAAAGTAGCCAAAGTAATTCCAATACACAAAATGGGTTCTCTTTTACAATACTTCAATCATCAACCTATTTCTCTTTTTTCCAACCTAAGTAAGTTGCTTGAAAAAGCAATGTTCGAAAGAATCAATCGTTTTTTGTAGAAATATAAATGTCTATTTAAATATCAATATGGTTTTTGCAACAAACGCTTGAAAACATTAATAGAAATAACACAGAAAGTTAGTCAAGCCATCGATAATAAACACTTTGTGTGTGGAGTGTTCATTATTAAAAAAAATTATTTGATACAGGTAAGCACACAATCCTCCTAAAAAAATTGCAATTCTTTGGTATTAAATGGTTCCTTTTATTTGGTTTTTCTTTTATCTTTGTAATAGAACACAATTTGTTTAAATTAATAGTATCAACTCAGAACTTGTTAAATCTTTTAACCAAGGCTGTAAAGTCGGAGTCGGAGTTGTAGATGCGGAGTTACTACATTTTTAGCGGAGTTACTACATTTTTAGCGGAGACGGAATCGGAGTCGGACTCGCTATACAAAATTGCGACTCCGACTCCTATAGTAAAACTTCTCGGTATTGCACGTGCATGTACAAAACATTCAATCAACCTTATGTTCATACTAAATCTCAAAGAATGTTTCATAAATTTGTTAAAAAAAACTTTTTAACATACTGCGTAATATCTTTTTAAGAATTTAAAGAGTTTTTAAAAAGTTTTGCTTTGAAGTCGGAGTTAAAGTTCAAGTTTTAAAAAAAATTTTAACAATTGGAGTCGGAGTCGGAGTTGTACTCAAAAAATTCCAACAACTGGACTCGGAGTCGGAGTCGATACTTTTTTTTTACGACTCCACACTCCTGCTTTTAACAGTGTTCTACAAGGCTCAGTTTTAGGACCATTACTTTTTCTTGTTTTTATCAACGATTTAAATGTTTTACTTCAATTTTGTACTGCGTATCACTTTGCAGATGAGACCAACTTGTTCCTAATTAATAAATCACTTAAAAAACTTAAAAAAGACATAAATCACGATCTATATTGTTCAATGATTCTACTAAAATAAATTATCCCTTAAAAAATTTTAACTATAATTTAAGATCTGCTTTCAACTTTAAGTTATCTGTTCCTAAATATCAAATTCTTCATTACGGTTATGAATCTATACAACATAAAAGCATACAAACATGGAGTAATCTCCCTTCCCAACTAAAATCTCTTGAATGATTCTCAAAATTTAAAACTGCTCTCTTTAACTATTTTTTAGAAAAACATTGTTTATAAATCTTACACTTTTTTTCAACTTATTATTTATAACCCTAACTCTTTGCTTCTATGTATCTAATTTTCTTTTGTTATGATACTAATTTGAATATTTAATATATGTATTTATATCTCTTTTGTTATGATACTAATTTTAATATTTTTTGTTAAATTTATTATTTTATTTTTCTTAAACTTAAATATTTTTATTAGTACTCTCTTCATCACTATTATTGTTGTCTTATTACTATATTATTGTTGTCTTATAACTATATTATTGTTGTCTTATTACTATATTATTGTTGTCTTATTACTATATTATTGTTGTCTTATTACTATATTATTGTTGTCTTATTACTATATTATTGTTGTCTTATTACTATATTATTGTTGTCATTACTATATTATCGTTGTCTTATTACTATATTATTGTTGTCTTATTACTATATTATTGTTGTCTTATTACTATATTATTGTTGTCTTATAACTATATTATTGTTGTCTTATTACTATATTATTGTTGTCTTATTACTATATTATTGTTGTCTTATTACTATATTATTGTTGTCTTATTACTATATTATTGTTGTCTTATTACTATATTATTGTTGTCATTACTATATTATCGTTGTCTTATTACTATATTATTGTTGTCTTATTACTATATTATTGTTGTCTTATTACTATATTAATGTTGTCTTATTACTATATTATTGTTGTCTTATTACTATATTATTGTTGTCTTATTACTATATTATTGTTGTCTTATAACTATATTATTGTTATCTTATTACTATATTATTGTTGTCTTATTACTATATTATTGTTGTCTTATTACTATATTATTGTTGTCTTATTACTATATTATTGTTGTCTTATTACTATATTATTGTTGTCTTATTACTATATTATTGTTGTCTTATTACTATATTATTGTTGTCTTATTACTATATTATTGTTGTCTTATTACTATATTATTGTTGTCTTATTACTATATTATTGTTGTCTTATTACTATATTATTATCAGTATAAAAACTATTATTCTTACTGTTGTTAATATTATTATTATTATTATTATTATTATCACTTTATTATTATTGAATTTTACAGATTGAATTTAACTTTAAACTTATTACTATTTGAAAAAGACCTTGATGTAACAACTTTATTCAGAATGTATTTAATTTTTTGATTTTTTTTAAATATCAAGTTTAGATAAAGTTGATATTAACGTTGAGTTTAATTTACTTTTACAAGTAGTAAATGCAATAAGCATTAATATTTACAGTTAAAATAAGTATACATCCAATCAACGAATCAATACATTCAATCAATCAATCATTACATCTAATCAATAAATCAATATAAGTCATATAAGAAAAATCATCCAATCAACAGGAGTGTTCTAGTTCACATGATAAATCAAAATTTGAATAAAAACAATCTACAACATGAAAAAAGTGTAAAATATATATATTATCTAAAAATCGTCAAAAAAAAAAAAAAAATTGATAAATTAAAAAAAAAAATACACACAAAAATCATAATATAATTAGAAAAAACAAAACAACATTTTATCACAGTAACATTTAAAAAATTTGTGAATCACAATGTTTATGTGTATTTTGCAAATTACCCCCAAGGTTCTCGATGATAAGACTTATTCAGTCTTCTTCGAGTTCTCTATGACAACATAATGTATCTTATTAAGTCTTTCATAATATATTCAACTAATGTTTCCTAAAATTTTTTTTTCTTCTTTCTTAACTAAGTGTTATTTTCTATTTTTTTGTTACATATATTTTAGCAGTATTTGATTAAATATAATCTTTTGTAGCGGAAGTATATTTGACTTATATTATGATGTGTAAAAAATTAATACTAGTTGTGAAAATATTAAAAAAAATTAAAATGGCACACAAGAAAAAGCTATTCCATTTATCGAGTAAGATAATAAGTTGTTCAACGAAAGATTTGTGTTTTACAGTTTAATACTTCATTAACGATTTATTTAAATATTATAATAAAAGTTCATTTAGAGGCATGACTAAATGAAAAGTTCATTTAGAGGCATGACTAAATGAAAAGTTCATTTAGAGGCATGACTAAATGAAAAGTTCATTTAGAGGCATGACTAAATGAAAAGTTCATTTAGAGGCATGACTAAATGAAAAGTTCATTTAGAGGCATGACTAAATGAAAGTTCGAAGCATCGAAGGAATCTTCAAAGATTTATATTTTTTGTAGTACAAATATCTTTATATCAATTTTTTTCCGTGTTTATATTTAATCTTAAATCAATTAATAAAAATGTATTGTTACTTTTAGAAAACATTAAAATTTAAATATAACTTTTTTTTTAATTAAATATCAATGAACTTTGCGATTTTGCCCATTATAAAGTCTGAACTTTTTAAACTCATATGTTTAGTAAACCTTTTTTTTTGTTCTAAAAACACCAGGGCTCCTCTAACTAGAACTCAACTTATTTCAAGCATTATCTATTTCAAAAACAAATTTGTTTTGCAAATGAATACTTTTAAAGACAATAAGTTACAAGAGACGTATTAAAAATTTTGTGCAAACTTTTTTCATTAAGTTTAATGTTCTCCTCCTCTGTGTAAAAAATTATTTTACTAATTTTCCTTCTTTTCAGCCCCCTTCTCTGTTTAAATGTTAAAAAGTTAAACGTCTTCCACGTTATACTTTTTTGTCGTCATTTATTTTCACTTTTTTGTCGTCACTCTGTCGTTATTTACATTTTTTTACATTCTTGAGATTATAGAAAGTCACGAATTTTGCTTCAGTCAGTCAGTTGTTGTCTCTTTTTAGGGACATCAAAAAAATAAGCATCAAGGAAAACCTTTTTAAACTTTTTTTATTCAAGATTTGATCAAGATTGGATTAAAAAAAATCTTTAGATTCATACCTAAGGCGCCAAAAACCTAAATGAGCCACTGATAACAGATTTTATAAAAAAAACCAAGTTATTCGCAATATTTTTTTTTTAATTCGTTTTATTTTAATTAATTTTTTTTAAATGAAAAAAAAAAGAAAATGAGGAAGAAGTTATTTACAAAAAAATCCCCATCTATTTTTTAAAGAAAAACCCGATTGTTTTGTGAATGATAAGTTCAAAACATCTGTCCAGGCTATTTTGTTTACAAAAGAACGAAGCAAGCGTGCGATGTTTTCGTGAGTAAGCGCGTTTCCTGAAGAAATTTATTTTTACCTCTAACTTATTAAACTTATAAAAATGGCAATGATGACTCATAAAAAAAAAGAAACAAGGTAAATTTTTTAAACTTTATAATTAAAATCTTTTACACTAACAAAAAAAAATGTTGGATATATCTGAAAGCTAAAAATATGATGAGAATAGAATATAAAACTTTTTGTTATAACTGTATGAAAAAACTCTGCTTACTTTTGGGTAGGAAAAAAACAATCTGTTTAGTTATTTATTTTATTACTTAGTTATTTATTTTTGGTTGTCAATCCTAGTATAATGTAGTTTAATGAGCCGCAAAAAACTATTTTGCGGTTGGGTGTAATAGTTGTGAGACTCGAACATTTCAGCTATTAACTTGCTACTAACGAGTCCGAGACCAATTTAGAGTCCATTCTTCTATATCTTTTGCATATTATTAATGTAACTTGGTAATAAAACTAATAGATTTCACTAATTGCCATTCTGGAGACCGTTTAATAAAAGTTGTTAATTTTATTAATTATTTATCTATTAATTAAGAGTTGCTTTTAAGTAAACAAATTTTAAGCCAAGCATTGTTTCGACTAGATGTTTTAGAAACAGAAAGTTTTACTCAAAAAAAGCTTTACTCAAAAAAAGTTTTACTCAAAAAACTTTTCAGAATTATAAAACTAGCTTGTAGTTAAAAGACAAACTTTGAAAAAAACTATTATTATATTGTTTTTTTTTTGTTTTGTTTTTTTAAATTAAGCACAAATAAAAATAGTATTTCTGTGTGATTTTAATCTTATAGATGAGAAAATATATGTACAGAACAACCTTTGAAAGGCTATAGTGCTGCTGGTGGTTCGGTTTTATCCAAGACTTAACAAAAAAGATATTATAATTCTAAAATTATTTATTTGCATTCTAAAATATTTTTCATTCGATGAAAAATTATTACACCTTTATGTATACCTTTCATGTTAGGACCATTATCGTAACCCTGTCTTCTACAGTTTTCTTAACCTAGTTTCTCATTTTTTAATAGTCTCTCAATTTTTGTAGATAATCCTTTTCCAGTAGGGTAGTTCACTGGTTCAAAACAAGTAAATCGTTCTTTTATACTCACATCTTCAAAGTTATCTACATGAAGATATCTTTAATAACAGATAATTGTTATTTATAGCTAAAATCTAGAGTGCAATCTAACAAAATTGTGAAATACTTGGCTTGTTTAACTTCTTTTATTATTTCACTTCTAACTTTTTTAGCTAAGTTACAAATCAGCTTATCTTGTATTCTTGATTATCTGTTATCTTGTATTCTATGAGATAAATAGGTACCAATTCAACACATGCTGTTTCATTATTGGGTCAAGTTTTCCAAGCAATTCAATGAGACCCAAGAAATTGCCGTTATGCGAGGTATATAAAACATCACTATATCCTTTAAACGCAAAATTATGCTTTTATAAATATAGAATACACGTAACTATTTGTTCACAAACACATATTTTAAGCGCTGTGTTTCATACTTAATTATTTTTTCATGTTCTATGTCAATAGTTCTTCCGAGTTTAAAATCATTTTCTAGCTGTAACAATTTGTACGTGGCTTGTAAATGGTGTTCTGATCTTTCATGACTTTGTAATTGAAAACTTAAATGTGCCCAATCATTTAATCCATTTAAACAGAGAGCAGCGGTATTTGCTCAGAATAATTTACATGCATAATAGAATGTGGAGTCCTTAGTTTTGGAATATGATAACCACTTTCGTTTGTGCTATTCCCCATTCGTTAATTTTCTTTAACAATAGCATTCTGAAAAACTTCTATTATTATAATCTTTCGGATAATCGTAACTTTACACTTGTATTACGGCATTTTGTATAATTGTCATTCTAATTTTATCACTTATATTTTCGGCCAAGTGCCGGGATCATTGATAGTAATAATAGTTTATCACCTTCGTCGATATCTTGATTGTTTTTAAGCTGGAAACTTTTCACTGACAAACTTTTTCATTTTGTTTATTTGATATTGATGAGAAGTCTTCTTTGTTTACGTTTCCCTCTGCTTCATTAACATTTATCTTTTGTTGAATTGTCGTATCTACGCTTTCATCATCATTAAAGATGGTACTAGGTATATGATAATTATTATTAATTTCTTGCACCTTTTTTGGTTTTGAAAATTTTGCCAGACTGTCTCTTTGTTTTGCCGCAGCTTCTTCTCATTTTCTTTTCTTTTTTAATTTATCATAACAACACGAATACATTCGTCCAGCATCTCTTTCCCTAGAAATCATTTTTAAAAATTTTCTAAAAACAATTTTGGCTATTATAAAGAACAACGCAATAAGATTTGTCGGGAAAAAATATTCAAAAAGTGTAAAATTGATGAGAAAATTTAAAAAAGTTTTTAAACGTTAAAAAAATAAAACGTTTTTTTTTATAGTAAATTATAAAAATAGAACGTTATTTTACTTATTTACAAAAATAGAATGCATTAGTCGAAAATTATAAAATAGAACATTTTTAGTAATAGTAGAACACTTTTAGAGGAATGTCAAAAAGCTTGTTTTGTAATATAGGGTTTTCTTTTATTCTATTGTATATGAAATACAATATGGTTCAAAATACATATATAGTGCGCATGCGTTTTTTAAACATTATTGTTACTTTGTTTATAATATACATTTTTTTCACATCGAAAAAATATGCCAACTTTGTTATGCCAGATTTTAAATCCAAATGACCTTTCGAAACGCAGAGACCTTCGGAATCGCGAGGCCGTATGTGACTGCACTGCTTGCACTGCCCTCCGACCCGCTCTGTATAGGGTAATACGGATCATAATAAGAGAGATCGCATTTATCATAATGTTATTTCCAAAATTTATTATATATATAATATATATATATATATATATATATATATAATATATATATATATATATATATAATATATATATATATATATTTACACATATATATAAATATATAAATATATATATATATACATATATATATAATATATATATATATATATATATATATATATATATATATATATATATATATATATATATATATATATATATATATATATATATATATATATATATATATATATATATATATATATATGTATATATATATATATATATATATATATATATATATATATATATATATATATATACATATACATATACATATATGTATATATATATATGTATATATATATATATATCAAAGGAACATCGTAAAAAAAAAAAAAAAATTTTGTTCAAGACTTGAAAATGTTTCTCTGTTCTTTTATATACCACCATTTTATTTAGGATTTCAAAGTTCTCTCATTTGTATTTGACGACCGTCAAATCAAAATGTGTTAAATAATAGTGTTTTTTTTGCTAAAAAAATGCTTACTCCTCCCACATATTTTCTCATATAAGTTTTCTTTCGTCATAAATCTAAAAATAAAATAAAAAAATATCAAAAATCAGATATAGAGAGATATGGAAATTGTGTAAAGTATTGCAACTTATAATTTCAATCATTTTTGTTTCTGTAGCTAAAAAAGGTAAACATTTTTATAGGGATTTTTTTTCATTCGTTTAAATAAATTTAATGTATAATTTAATATGCCGCAAGTTAAATATATAAATAAAATCAACGCATATTATTAGGGGGGGGTCCATAATCGTATTTTTTTAAATTTTTTATAGTTTAACCAATTTTTCTTAATTAGTTTTTCATGCTGATTCTGAAAATCATAATCATTTTTTTTTTCATTTTAATTATTTAGCCTTCTACTTCGATTTTAAAAAAAGTGAATATATTGACAAAAAAAGGCATTGTTAAAATTAGATGAAATTATTATTATCATTAAATATAAGAAAAATAGAAAACTAGAAATCTTTTTCTGTTTAATTTATCAATAATATATCTTATAATTTATAAGTAACAAAAAAAATTAAGCGTTATATATGAAAATAATTCATACAGTTTGTTATTTACTATTGAAAATAGAAAATAACTATAATAGTCATCATATGTGATAAAGATTGCTGCGTGAACTTTCCTTATATCTAGGTTATGAGCGTGTTCTTTGGTAGACATAAGATGGAGGTTTGTACTTTTATATCAACAATCATGTATTTAAACAGAATAGACCTCCGCGATAATGACCTACATTGTATCCCTAAAATAAAGAACACATTTTTCGAACTTTTTTTTCATTTTAACATATCTTTATCTACTTCAATAATGTCTAGTTCACAGCTAAATGGGCTGCCTTATAACTTTAATCAAGCTAAAACAGAACTCATCTTGCACACCTGATATAAAGTTTGCTGCTCTTCCATTTTTATTCATTTATTTTTGTAGCTGGTTTCAACTATATTCCATAGTTTCAACTTTTTGGACAAATAACTAAACAATAATTTTCCAAAATATTTTTAAACTGCGCGAACCTTCATTTTTTATATGGTTTAAATAATTAAGTATACATCTGTTGAAATTAAATGGGTTTTTTTCAAAGCTTTCCAACTGCAACAACTTAATTAGAAAGTTAATACTAATCATATTCCATCATCAACCAAACACATAATACTTTTCTCTTTTTTGAAGTCCTGAGGCTAACTTTTGCCAAAATACTCTAGCAAGAATGATACAATCGTTCTACCTCTTTGAGGTGTACTTATTAACTGCTTCTAGAATTTTTTTTAACTGGTTATTCACTACGTTTTAGAGTAAAGCAAAAAATTTTAAAATTTGATCACCCAGTTTTTTTTTTTAATAAAGCCTTTTAGGTAGCGGTGTTCCTTTAGCCTGTTTATCTTTAGAATTGTTAAAACTTTAGAATTTAACTGAACTTCTACTGACTGGCATTTTAAAAGAAGATTTATTCTTGACTTCATTAAAGAAAAGTGAAAAATAAAATGAAATCTTGAATAGCCTTCTTGATAGCTTGAATAACGATTAAAAATAAATAAAAAAAAGGAAAATTAAGATATTTTGAAGCAATCTGTCTTCTTGATTACTTTAAACGCTTTGTTTAGAAAGAGACTTCAGATAAAACTTTTTTCTTGAAGCAATCTGTCGTTTTACTTATTTAAAACGTTTTTTTAGAAAAAGACTTCAGATTAAACTTTTTTTTTCTAAAACGCAACTATTAAAAATCAAATTTATCCAATCAAAATTTGAAAAGCACAAAAGTTGCGCAACTTTATACGCAAAGAAACTTTTGCAAAGACGTTTATTTTTTATATCTTTAAATTTTAAAAATAGAAGTAGAAGGTCAACCCTAAAAAATTAGCAAAAACTGAATTGTTTTTTAAACTTTTCTCAAAAAATTAATTAAGAATTACTGGTTAAAAAAGAAATATAGAATTTTGGAACCCCCCCCCCCCTAATATTATTCGTTGATTTTATACGTTTATGTATCAAATTTACATAAATAAAGAGTAATTAATAAGTATATATTGGCCCTTATGATAGTTACATACCAAAGGCTTCAATTGGTAGCCTCCCAGTGGGCAAGGGACGTAAAAAAGACGTCTTTTAAATGTCTTTTCAACGTTTTGAACGTCTTTTAAACGTTTAAAAGACGTATTTTTTAGGTCCTGTGCCCACTCGACTACGGTAACATGTGGTAAGAACTAATTTTTTTTTTTTATTTAGCTATGAGAATAATTTTCATTTAATTTTTAAAAATTTAACTCATTTAATTGATAAAAAATAAAGTTATTTTATACTATTATTATTACATATTTGAGGAAGTATGCAAACCGATGGATAATTAACAAAACACTAAATAATAATAATAATAATAATAATAATAATAATAATAATAATAATAATAATAATAATAAAAAGTAACTAATAGCAATAAAATAAATAATAATAAAATAACAATTAAAAAAACAAAACAGTTACGATAAATTCTTGCAACAAAAAACTTTAGCAAGCTGTTTTGGTTTAAAAAAATGTTTCGTGGTTTATTGAGATACTCCCCACCGAATCTGGGCATTTTTTTTTTTTTTTTCTTTTTTTGTCATCGTTTTGGGTCGGAAACATTTGTTGCCAAGCTGTTAAGTCAAGAAGGTTAGTTGCAATATTGAAGGTTATTTGCAATATTGAAGGTTGTTTGCAATATTGAAGGTTGTATGCGATATTGAAGGTTGGCTTCAATATTGAGGGTTGGCTGCAGGTAAATTGAATTTGAATTTGACTTTGGAGCTAATGCTATAAAACGTATGATGTGATGCTAGATATTGAAGGTATAAATTTAAAAAATAGTGGTTGAGTTGGTGTAGTTACTAATGCTGTACGCAATTGTGTTTGTAGTGGTAGTGGGATAGATTTTGATGGTTGAGATGATAAAGGTTCAGGCTAATATAATAGCGTTTCAAACGCATTATCTATTAGCAATTTTGAATAATCAATTTTAAAACAAACAAAAAAATACTCAAAACTTTGCCACTTTTTGCATGCGTGTTTAAACTTTACCAGAGTTGAGAAGCTTTGCTTGCAGTTATCTATAATACTCTTTGAAAAATTTGTCGACTTTGTCTTTGCATAAAACTTTTAAATTTTTGCCAAAATCTTTCGACATGACAATATTGACACCTAATGACTATAATAAATAAGCAAGCTTATGTGATTGTCTAAGCAAACTTAAAATAAGAAATAAGCTTAAAATATGTGATAAGCAAAAATATATGTGATAAATAAGCTTATAAACAAACTAAAATATGTGATAAGCAAAAATATACGTGATAAATAAGCTTATAAGCAAATTATCAATAGTTTTAGATTCAATTAACCCCTGATAGCCAGTGACGGATTTAGCATTATTTGGTGTTTGAGACTTCCAGACATGGAGCAAACTCCAAATATTTGTATGTTCATACTTATGTCAAATAATGATGCTTCGCAAAAAATTACAATGATTGGACGCTGGTAAAAAAAAAGAGCCCTAAAATTTTATGGGGATGAAATTTTAGGGCTCTTGCTTATAAAACAAGCGCTTTTGTGTATGACAAGCGCTCTTATGTTGACGTCACAATAAAGTTCTAATAGCTAGTTTCACTTCCAAAAGTTTAAATTTTTTTTCTTTTTTAAAATGAAGTAAAAAATAAAAATAATAGGCGGCCGAAAATTTAACAATTTATGAAAAAGTTTTTTATTAAAATTTTATATCGTCTTATTCAGAAAAAGATTCTCTAGAACACAATCAAAAATTTTTTTGCCAAAAGTTTATTTAATAATTTATTACGAGCTAAAGAATAAACATTTTTCAACTACTTAATTATAGGCTGAAGCCGTTATATTATTATTCAAACATTATCGTTATATTATTATTCAAGAGATAAATTTTTCCAACTACTTCATTAAAGACTGATTCATTATAATTTTCTCTTTTATAATTTAACTTATTCAGCAAGGAGACAAAAAAAAATCTCCAACATACTGCTTTAATAAAACATATTGCCCAAATATTTGATATCTGATTACTAGGTGTTCCAAGAAGATATAACGGTTTTATCAAAAAGCGCTGCGGAAGAGCATTTAACAAGGAAATTCACGTTATATTATCGTTATCGTTATATTATCGTTATATTATTACGTTATATTATCGTTATATTATTACGTTATATTATCGTTATATTATTACGTTATATTATCGTTGTATTATTACGTTATATTATCGTTATATTATTACGTTATATTATCGTTAACACCAAATCCAGATCTAGCATTAAACTTCGGACCTCTTAATTTCTAAACAAGTGCTAAACGCTTGTTTAGTAATCAATAGAAAAAAAAAATTAAATCAAATAACTTGATTAAAATTTTTTAATAAATTTGGTTCACAAAAGATTTCGCTTATTTTACTAAACAAAAGAATTGACATATTTTACGAAAAAAATTTATAGTTAAGTGCAAAAATTACTTAATTTAACATATTTGGTTAAATAAACAACACAAGCTTTTGCTGTGTACAATGTTACCAGCATTTTACAACGCATTAAATTAATTAAATCAAATTATTAATAAACTTTGTTTACACTTCCAAAGCACCAAAATTATATTTAGCAAAATAATTATTAAAAAATAAGAAAAAAAGCATCTTAATTTATACAGATTTTTGGATTTTTTATAAACTTCACAGCCATTGGCCTCAACGACTCATACAAATATCTTCAGCGAGATTTTTGAATAGTTTCATTGTCTATATATAAATAGACTTTTAAAAAACATCATTAAACTTTAAGAGAAAACTTGAGACTTTATCAAATAAGGGGAGCAAACATAATTATATATTCTCTTATAACAATTTGCTTAGAATTAAAAAAAAAATAGTGTGGTCTAAAGAATTAAAAGAAGATAACATTTTGTTCAAGGAAACAAAGTTGTTGAATTATTTATTATATTGACTCTTAAATTATATTTACATTAGAAATATGGATTATTTTATTTTTGTTAATTGAGCTAGTTACTATGAAGTTAAGTTCGCAGTTAGTGAAAACATCGTTTTTTTGTTGCAGACTAACGTTACTTAGGGTAAGCAATTAAAGAATTTTTTTGCTTCTTTTAGATGAATCTTCGATGTATGCAAACGTCACAAAAGTATAATAAACGCCTAGTAAGTATAAATTTTAAATTTTGACAAAAATTTACTTTATTTTAACAGGTGGTTAGGTATAATGGGTGTGTTTTTATTTATAAATGAGTCGGGCTCAGTAAACAAACTTATTTGAACGAAGCTGAAAAAAAGCTAGCAAAAGCTTTATTTTAAAAGTGTTAAGACAGTACATAGTTTAATGTTGCCATCTGTTGTTCGCCAGCAGAATGCTATCATGTTGCATGAAGAAAATAAATCACTAAACACTGATGTTTAAAACTTCAGTATTCCGCAGAATAGGGTTGAGTAATATGCAGAATTTAATTTCAGTCTATTTTTGCATAAAAATGTTATTTGGTTATTGTTATGATAATTTCTACCAATTAATTTTTTATTTCAATAGCCCGTAACAATTCACATTTACAATGAAATAATAAGTAACAATAACAAATTATAATTAAACAAAGCACAAACTAACAAATCAGCAGCATATCTAGAGATAGGTTAGTAATATGCGTCCCATTCAGTTGATTTTTAAAACATATAATTGCGTGTTAAAAAATTTGAAATATTTTCAATTTTACTTTCCCTCTTTCCCATCTTGTGTTTTTTGATGTTATCCATAGTAAATATTTCGATTTATAATTGATAGTGAATATTTGTTGAACTTGTGTTAAAAACTTATCGCTTACCATCATGTACCCTTTGGTGAAAGTGCATGATGATAAATCAGTATGTTTTCTATGCCTTAACCTATAAAATACTCTTTTTAATTGTTTTGCTTTTTTAGAATTTTTCTTTTTGCTATCCAAATATAGATTTTCTGTGTTACTGTTTATAAGCTTTCAAACATGCATAGCATGCAAGTTTTCTTTTATGTTTCAGTTCTAATGTAAATTTTTTATTTTAATGTTGATTTTTAAGGTTACTTAAATATTTTTTTCACTTTATAAATACATAATACACTTATAATACAAATTCATATTGTATTTAGTAGTATAACTTTCGTGTAGTTTTTAGATTCCAGCGGGTCGCTCAATCACAATTTTCATTTCATTTCATTTGTGACACATTTAACCAAACGCAAATTTTCTTAACTAATGTGTTCTTATGCTTCCGTAACGATCTTGCACGATTTTGTATTTTGTATTTACTATTTTACTTCAGTTTGAAAATTTAATTTAATCTGATCGGTGTTATTTTTTAACTCAGTTTGTTTGGTAATTTTATCATTGTTGTATTTTATCGATATACCAATCGTTATTGTTCGAGTTAAGCTCGATCCTATTTAAATTAGATTGTTTTGGACTTTTTCAGATTTGAAATCTTCATTTATTTTGTATTATAAGACTTTCTTTGATGTCTCTAACACATATGTATGATCCAAGTTTTTTAAACCTCATAGAAATCAAAAGATTTATAAAAAAACCTTATTTAAACCTCATAGAAATCAAAAGATTTTGTAAAAAACTTTTTTTTTATGAAAGATTTAGATTTTGTAAAAAGGAAAGATTCTTGTAAACCGATATGTTCAAATTTTTTAACTTTTAACCCTCATTTTTTTCTATTAGGGGAGGTCGGGGAAACGGTGGCCCCATAAGATTTTTTGCCATTTTTAGGGTTGTATTATAATGGTCTGAGCTGTTACTATGGCAGAAGAACTACTACAATGTATATTATAAAGTACTTTATTGGCAAATACGTACAAAAATTGATTAACGTGTTATTACAAGAAAATATTAAACAAAATGGCCGGTATTACCTCATAACTTTAAGCAGAAGCGTAGACAGAATTTTTTATTGTTCGAGATAGGTAACTTCCAGACATGGAGCAAACTCCAAACATTTATATCTTTATACTTACGTCAAATAATGAGGCTTTGCAAAAAATTGCGATCATTAGAGGCTGGGAACAAAAAAGCCCTAAAATCTTTGCCCCCTGCCCAAAACGTGAGAGCAACAAGTTGATAAAATATTTTTTATATTATTCTTAACTAGACTTATATTCATCAATAAATTTTAAGTTTCATAGTAAAATCTTTCAGCGTTTAATAATTATGAACTTACTTAATTTGAACTCCCCTCAATTTGATGGGTTACAAAATTTAAAAGGTCATAATTTATTATACAATTCTGTTTACGCCTCTGACTTTAAGGCAATAGTGGCAGTCTGGTCAGCATTACCCCAATTCTTCTCAATATTAATAATGAAAGTCGAATACTAATAATGAAGTAATTAGTCGAATATTAATAATGAAAACAAGAATAATAATTATTAAAAATAAGTTTTATAAATGTTTAAGAGAATAAGTTTATGAGTTTAAGAATTAATAAAAATAAGTAGTACAAAATTACTATTAAATACAATAGTCACAAATATAATTATTGTTTTTATGGAGAAGATCTGTATAGTCTTTGTGGGCCCAGTCACCACATACAGCACAGGTTACCCACCATTCTCGGTTTTTACCAAATTCCCCACAAACCAAACAAATATCTGAAAAGAATTTAAATGTTCTTAGATAGATTGAGATGTGTGACACAAATTACAATCTTTTTCAGTGAAATCTTAATCCTTCTCAGTAAAAGTTTAGTGAAATCTTAATCCTTCTCAGTAAAAGTTCAGTGAAATCCTTCTCAGGCTTTTTTAGTGAAAGGCTGCTTGACACCGATCAACCATCGACCATCACCGGTGTCTAGTAACACTGGTGAAGATTCATCTTCACTTTGTAAGAAAAAAAAATGTGAATAAAATAATTAATCTCCACAGAAAATGCACACAAATGAAGATTTGGAAAGAAGTCTAATTGCAAAGGAAATTGGTTTTTACATGAAACTGTTTGCTTAAATTGGACAGCTAACACATTAAGGTTATGGTTAGTAAACGCAAAACATTATCCTAAGAGAACTTGCTAAATTTTTTTTTATTTGAAGATGGCAGTGTAAATATAAATGGCTATTTTTGGAAGTATGTATAATTTATGAGAAAAAGCGCATTAATCATTTGCTATCATCAAATAATGAAATTGTTTTATCATAACTTACGATTTATAGATTTTATGTATCAAACATGTTAATTATTTGCTAAAATTAAAAAAAAAAGAATTATTATATGCCTCATTTGGCATAGGTATGAACGTACTTAAGTTTGAAGTTTGCACAATTGGTGAGTGTCATATCTGAAACATAAAAAAAATCCTGCAGACGCTTGTGTGAACTGCCAATAAATGATATCAAAGACATTTATTATGACAATAAAGACAATTATTTTGCCCACCAGATATGGCGCCTCACAGAAAAAATGACAACAACAATAAGATTTGTTGACATTGTTCAATCTTGAAGAACTGCATCATTTCAGTCTGATGATGATGAATTCCTTGAAAGTAGCATACATGAAGTAAAAGAGCAATTTTTAGGATTTTAATTAACACAGACCATAGGTGAAGCTATGAGCCACGTTCTGGTAAATTAGCTATAAAGTTTGTTATTGTCAATTGGTGATTTAAGAAGTCAGCGTTATGATAATGGGAGCAATATGAAAGGAAAGGAAATAGTAAAAAAAAATTAAATTGGACAATCCTTATTGCGTTCCTTTTAAATAAAAAATAATCTGCGCAAAATACTGTTAAGATATTTTTATATATAGAATAGCTTAATGATCATGATATTATCCGATTTAAAGGTCAACGTAAAATAAATATGTAAGAATGTATAATAATTTTTTTCTAATTCAAAGTTTTAAAAATTTTATTCAAATTTAGTTTTATTTATATGATTTTAATCAATGTTATTGTTCACTTGTTTTCACTTTGTGCATTGATCACTCGTTTTCATTAATGCCTTCACAATTGTGGACACACAGTTGCATATCTGACGTCGATGTTCACAGTTGCGGACTTTTGTATATCTGGAATTTGACGTCAATGTTCTACCACAGTTTGTAAAATGTACTGCAATTCAACTCATCTTTTTGACAATATTTTTTTATAATCTGAAACAAGATTCACACGTCTTTTGCACGTGTCATTCACAACTATCATAGATTAACAGTTTTTGTGCTTCCTGGTATTCGGTTACAGTACTTTATATGTCTTATGACAATGTTCCTTCATAAATATCCAATTTATTCCCTAGACTTCAAAGACATATTTTGATGTCTTTGTTACAAAGTTATCTAAGTTCTTGCTTACAATTTTATCTAATTATCCCTTGCCTTTTTTACCTGGGTTTTTTGGCTTGCTTTTCAAGTGCAATCAACATTTGTTTAGTTTTGTTATTTTTTTAATTTAGTTAAAAAGAGACTCACAAGGTCTTCAGTTAAATACCATAATTGTCCTTCAATTTCATGGCAGATTCAGCCACTTCTTAGTCAAGTATTTTGAAGTTACTCAATTTCATAATCAGTGTCAGGTCACTTTGAGGAATAGATAAAGAGTTAGATTGCAGCCTATTTGCAGCAAGTTTTACTGCTGATAGTACAAGCGAGCAATACACTTTCAAAACTGCATCAATTAAATACCATGATTCAAAATTAAGTTTACTCCACTGATCACGAAATTGTTTAAACAATTTAACTCTGGACCAAAAGATGGTCCAAAACGAATTTTGTAAACATGGAATGAAATCACTTCATGAACATGGTTTTAATAGGCTGTGTATAGTAAAGACAATTCTTATTCTTGATGTTCTTGTTTATATTCATAATCAAATGAACTCATACAAACAAGAAGCCTTTTCTCCTTTTTCTTTGTAGTATAAGAAACGTCTTGTCTTCTTCCATTGTGATTAATTTTAAAGCACCCATCATGAGCAATATCAAGTAGTGCTTTGATTTGTTGAGAAAAATTTTCTTAATTTCTTTACTTAATTTTTGTTTTGCGGCCATCATTTTTTTCCAGCTTTCCATATTTCTCAACAAATTTGTCAATATGTGTTTTCAACGTTACCATTCAACATGGTAACGTTGCTTTTTTGGAATTCTTGCTCTTTTCCAAAAGTCTTGAAAGTGATCTATCACAAAGCCTACAATGTTGTTATTTTTAGAGAAAAAAAAGTTAAGACTTGTATTTTAGATGGAATCTTGTGCCCTGTGATCACAGGTGTAGCATGAAAATACACCCAAGGCCAGTACGAAGGTGTGTGTGTGTGTGTGTATGTGTGTGTGTGTGTGTTTGGAGAAAGGGGTGAGTGAGGTTGTGACATCCCCAATTATAGTTGTTTTGTTCATTTAGTCGGCAAATTTGAGCCTCTTAGATTAGTCAGTCGGAAAATGTGGACCAGTTAGCTTAAAAATTTCAAAACACAAGGAAATATTTTTTTTTTAGTCAGCAAAAATTGTAATGGCACCCACCTTCCCTCTACGTATCACCTCGCGCCGGCCCTGAATACACTACACTTCATTTTGACTTCTAGTCTTCATTTATTTTAATAATTAAATTAACTTATATATCTGAATAATAATGTGTTTTAAAAATGTATTTTCATTCAAGACAATGATATCATTTGTAATTTCAGGGTGATGCAATAGTTACAGCAGTAGTGCAATACTGATGTAAAAGCTTAACTGGATGATAAAATATTGCTCTGGGTGTTCTGAATACCAGCATTTTATTTTTAACTTATTTTATTTTTAACTTATTAATTTTCTGAAAAATCTAACAATATTTATGTAATAAAATACTGATAACATTTTCAATTTAATTAGTAAAATAGAAAAGATAAATAATAAATTATGAAAAATCTGGGTTCGAGCAACCTTACAAACTTAAAAAACTGGGGTGAGCAACTCCTAAGCATCAAAAGATTGTATCTAAAATTTCCTAATATTTTTTTTTAAATTTTCCAATATTTTTTTATTAAATGGAATAAAATAAACGGTTGAGAGCATAAGAAAAAAAATATATATTAAGTATTTTTATTTATATTTTGTCTTTTTAGGTCACGATTGTTCTATGTCTTTCATGCGTTTGCACAATATTCTGCACACTTAGTCTTGTTTATTTAATTGCTGAAGTTGACAAAAATCTTAGCAGGCTTGAAGATTGCAGTTTTAATCATAGCAACAGCATTTGCTCTTGTTACATCACCAATAGCGAAGATAAGCAGCTGTTTCGTTTTTCAGACGATTGTCAGTCCGTAAAAAAAGATCTTCGCAGTCTTGTTTACGGCGTATGTGTATTGTTTGGAATAGGATGCATTATATCAATTACTTCAGGAATTTCGTCGTTTTGTTTGCTTTTTAAACAAGAGGTAAGTCTTAACTCGTCAAAAAATGGAAAAAAAAAAATGTTTTCTTTTTTTCTAAAATTAAATTTCTGTTTAAAAAAAATTATTTTTAGTCGCAAGATGAGATTGTCGAAGAATGCGCATCACCGGTAACACAAACTTGCGTAAGATCTTTAGCATCTCGATCTATATTTAATAGAACAATATTTCAAAAACAAACAGAACTTAATCGAATCTCTATTGGAACTCAGACACCAAATTTTTTGATTTCAGGCTCACATATGGTTTATAATTCTTCGGTTGATACACTGAGTATAGATTTTTTAATGCACGATTACGTGCCCCCTCCTTCTTATAATGATATTGTACAGACGATTTCTCCTTGCTAAATTTCTAAATATTATTATTTATCATTAGTTTTTTTGATTATGTTGTTACGTTACAAATAAAAAAGGCTTCAAATAATACATTTGAGCAATATAAACACATTTATTAAAAAAAAAGCTATGGAGTTGAAACTGTTTGTTCTAATCTAAAGCTTGTATTCAATCTAAATCTTGTATTACTTTTTTCTAAAGCCGGTAACCGGTAATTTCATTCTATTTAAGTTTTTTTTTTTTTTTTTTGAATATAATTACATTATGCACATAAATTTTTACAAAGTTGAAAATGAAATCAAACGAAATAAAAAAGACCTAATATTTGCGGTGTTTAAAGGAGCCGTCACTTTGTATATAAGCCTAAAAAGATATTGTGCCATTGTCTAAAACTCTACTCCGGCATGTTAAGAACATGCTGGTTTTGAAAAAAACAAAAAAAATTGTTTAACCCAAATATGGCTCAACATTTCTTTTTGTAAAAAATGTTAAAACTTAGTACTAAAATAACTTAATTTGTAAGCAAGGAACCAGGTTTTAAAAAATATTTTTTACTTCTAATGGTAAAATTGCTTGAGGTACAAGTACGTATTTTCGTTAAAGACTAACTTATTGACAATAAAAATGTTAAAAAAAGTTCTCAATTATCTTCTTCGCTGCTGTTGTGTTGAGCGTGTCCTTCAAGGTTTTTGTTCTTGTTCTTTATCTGTTGTCATGGCAGCTCTTCCTCTTTCAAGTGAAACAATACGATAAAATAAGGTTACATTCTTAGCTAAATTTATTTATGGCTCAAATTAAAACAAAATTAAAACGTTTATCAAACTTGGCAGGTCAAACTACACTGTTAAAAAATTCGCTGTAGATTCTACGGAGATTGTCCGGCAGCAAAGCGACAGCACTTTCTCCGTAAATTTAACGGTTTCCGTAGTTTCTATTTTCCGAAAAAATCAACGGAAAAAGTCCGTTAAAATAGTAACAAAACTTTCTCCGTAAAATTCACGGTTTTCGTATTTTATTTTTTCTGTACAAAATAACGGAGAATGTCAGGCAGCAATGAGACAGGTTTCCGTATTTCATTTTTTACATGCAAATAAACGGAAAAAAACTCCGTTAATTCAGCAAATAGACATTTACTAAACTTATTTATCAGAGTTTACGCTAAAGTCAAAAATAAATGAATAGAATTTATATGTTGATGAATGCGCATTGATTCAACTAGAACAATCTGTCTTTAAGTAAAAATAAATGTTTTAATAAAAAACATTAATGAACGTGGTATATTTCAACATTACAACAACCCTTGCAAAAGATCAATGTACCCCATGCAATGGGGCACTATGATCTCCGATATGGGGCGCTTTGATCTTATATGAGTAACATTATTTACATGTTTAATACTGCTATACCTAAGTGCAACAAATGCATTAGTTGAAGGCTATTAGTGTATATTATATAATACATCTAAAAAAAAAGTAAAATTTAAAACATATATATATATATATATATATATATATATATATATATATATATATATATATATATATATATATATATATATATATATATATATATATATATATATATGTATATATATATATATATATATATATATATATATATATATATATATACACATATATTTATATATATACACATATATTTATATACATATCATTACAACCTAATACACATCAGTGTATAAAGTTTACATTAGAAGAATAACCACAATTCTATCTATGAAAATAAGCCCGTTATATACTACTAACATATATATGTGTTAAGTTTTACAAAACTGGAAGCTTATAAAGTCTATAAGAATACAGTATTTTAAGTTTACAAAAAAAATACAAGATTCATACTAGAACTAAAGTTTACAAGATTATTTTTTTATATTATCATCCTTTGTCAAAGTCAAGTCGTGATGCTGCTTTTACATTACATTGTTTTTTGTTCCTAAGCAAGTAGTTTTTAACTTTTCCCCTTTTTTATCTTTTGCGATAAGTTTCTTCTGTTGGTTGATTTGTTTAAAGGGTTTTCTTTTTTTCTGACAAACGAATTTCATTTCTGATTGGAGTATCAGTCAAAATCCTTGTTTTTAATTGCCTACTTTTAACATTTCTTTTTCTAGCAGATGCTTTCGGGTAAGGTTTCAAAACTTCAGGTGAGAGTAATGAAGCAATACTTGGTGACACTTTGTTCGAAAAACTTGTTTCATGATGTACTACAGGCATTTCAGGCTCTATGCTATCAACATGTGCTACAGTCATTTCAGGTTCCACAAGAATTGTGTTTACTACATTTGGAGCAGCACGATCTGTAACTGATGATGGTAAATATACATCATCTTTAAAAATTTCTGGATTAAATGGCTAAATGCCAGCTACTTGAAATCCTCTCTGTATATTAGATGGTGAGAAAGCTTTTGTATATGGTTCGCGAACTATTGAAACAATATCATAAATGGTCATAGGTCTTGGATTTGTGACCATCCAATTATCACACGCAGCATTGTAAAACCTTTTCAATGGTTCAAAAACAGTTCTATCCAATGGTTGCAATTTATGGGCACAATGGGGAGGAAAACTTAGCATTGTAATTCCTTGTTGAATTGCAAGATCCAAAGCTCTAACAGAAATATGACTTTTATAGCTGTCCAGAAGTAACAAAACTGGAGATTCATGAGAACAGTTTGAATACTTCATAAAAAGTTTTATCCATTCTATAAAAATGTCTGAAGTCATCCAACCAGAAGGATTTGCAAATCCCACGCATCCAGGAGGATCTTCTTTTATCATGTAATCATGAAATTTGACCCTAGGAAAAACAAATAGTGGAGGAATAGAGTTTCCAATTGCATTTGAAGCACAACATACAGTTACTAATGTTCCTCGTTCTGCAGATGTGATTCTTCCTACTTGTTTACTTCCTTTACCTGCTAATACTTTTACTGGCTTTTGTACTGTTGTTAAACCAGTTTCATCAACATTATATATGCAATAAGGATCAAACTTATTTCGATTTCTTACTGTTTTTAGATTTTGGAAAAATTCTCCAACAGTGTGTCGGTTAAAGGCAGTTGATCAAGCAAAGCTAGTTGCTTCAGGTGTTCGTAAAGACAACTCTGGTTGTCTTTTCATAAAACCTTGCAACCAATCAATCCCTGCAATTTTATTCTTGATCTATGATGAAGGGCAAATCTTATTATTTTTTACAGCAAACTCGCGATACATCAATCGTAATACAATATCTTTTTAAGGTCATTCGATTTATTCACTGGTCTGCTCTCTAAAACTTCATTAACAGCTGATTTCATTCACATGATATAGCAACTCTGTACATCTAAATAATAATAATTAGATCAGATTAATAAATCATTATTTATAGTAAAAAAAAAGAAAAAAAAGTAATGTTGAAAAATTGTTTGTAGAGCGAGCATGTAAAGCATGCAGTTGCGGAGAATCAGGATGTTGTGATATAGAAGAAAGTATAAGTCAGAAGTAGATAAAGTTAAAGAATACATTGCAGGTAATATGAAAAAGCTATGGATTTCTGTAGATTTCTTACTATTAAGTATGAAAGTACATCATCACAAATGACTCTTATCGTTGTACTTTCGTGTTTTTTGTGGCAAAAGAGCAGCATTTTTGTGAAGTAAGTCCATGATTTCAGCCGGCAGTTTTTCCAGAAAACTTCAAAAAATATTTATCTAATCGTCCAGCATAGCAATAGCAGAAGGGCTTCAGTCACTGACTGAAGCCCTTCTAGCACATGAGTGGTCCTTCTAGCACGTTCTCAATAATTTAGTGGTCAGTATCTATGCTACCAGAGCATGCGACTGAGATCCTTTTAGCACAATAAATTAATTTATGTATTTTTTTGACTAAAACCCTTTTAGCATGTGTCGATTCAATTACTAAATATCCCAAGTTCCTACTTTGTTAAAAAATTATTAACTAATTTATATATGTTACCATTTATTATATAATTTTATAATATGTTTTTATATTTGTATTTATATACATATGTAGCCAGTCAATATATTATTATAATAACTGGTAACAACTTTGGAAGAGACAACTTTAAAATAGCAACCCAATTATACTCAAGCATGGCGTCAAGAGACACAAATTTTTTAAAATACCAAATTAAACTTCCTCAAACTCTTACCAAGGACAAAAAACCCAATTTTAAATTAATATGCTGGATTGAATAAGGCAGTTTGCGTCTACGGACTTGGAGGGGAGATCAACTCGCTGAAATTCCAGGCAAAAAGAAACAAAAAGACGGTAGCAGCCAAAACAAAAAGAAATTATTTTTAAAAATAAAATTGCTGTTCTAAAACAAATGAAACCAACAAGAACTGGAGTAGCAAACTCAGTCACTCTAGTAGACATTGTAGAAAGCGGCACAAATACGACAGGCGGTGATAAAGCCATTATTGTACAAGTCACTCGAGAACTGAACAAAAGGTAAAAAAATTAAGATAATGTAACCGGAGTCAAAGAATGCGATTCAGAAGATCCAGAAAAAAAGAAAAAAACATGATAAAAAAAGGATTATATTACTGAAAGTAACCCTAATATTCAAAAAAGAAGTCGTCTGAAGTGCACGTAGAATAAAAATCTAGCAGCAAGTAGACTCGTTAAGGATCTGTGCTAGGACTAATTCCATTTGCCATTTTCATAGACAGCCTTTCAAACGGCATAAACTCTTGTTGCAAAATGTTTGTAGACGACATTATAATAGCATTAATCCGGACGGACAACACTATGGAAGAAACTTTATACAACATATGTCAGACCAAAAAAGATTGGGAACGTCATGGGACAACATACCTATGAAGAAAAGCTAATCAAACTCAAACTTACTGTGCGTTTTAACTTTGCACCGAAAAAGTGACGACCTTATTCAAGAATTTAAAATCATAAAAGAAATTCACAAATTGGAATGGTGTGTATCAACCATCATAAGAGAGCCAAGAGCTAGTCAAGCATTCAAGAATCAGCTGGACTACCTCCTGCATAGTTGCTACCACAGTTCATCCACGGATGGGCTACTTTGTGTGAGCCCTAGAGTTAGGTTAATAATATATTTATAATTAAAAATTAGGTGCTGATAAAAATTTATTTGTATACATTCATCATTTTCATATTTCTCATTAAGGGTTTAGTATGCTCTCCTCTTTTTTCCCCGTAAATAATTTTACACGCATGTTTTTGCAAACTATGTGTTTTTTTAAGTTTTAATGGTTGTGTAATGAAACAATGAATTAAATAAAAGTATATTAACTTTAGACAAACTGTATTTACATATAGACGAATTCGCTACATCAGATCAATAGTTTTACTAAATATTTAATATGGGGAAGCCAAGATAAACTATTATCAACAAGTATTCCTAAAAACTTTATACAGTCTTGCTTTTTTATTTGTATGTTATTTAAAAATAGGTCTGGTCATTTAAAGGGAAGATTTTCTTCTTGCATTTTTTTATGAAACAAGATATACTTTGTTTTTTCAACGTTTAATGAGAGTTTATTCGCCATAAACCAGTCATTTATCTTATTTAATTTAAGATTCATATCTGCATAAACTTGTTTGATACTATTTTTGGAAAGAAATAGGTTTGTATCATCCGCAAACATAATTGGGTTTAACTTTACTGATGCATTATTTAAATCATTTACATAAACTAAGAATAAGAGAGGACCAAGTATTGATCCTTGCGGTACTCCACACGAGATTTTCAGTATTCCGTATTCTTGATTTAGAACGTATTGTTTTCTCTTTGTAAGGTAACTTTTAATCCAATAGTAGACCTTATTAGTTATTCCATAATTCTTTAACTTTTCTCACAATATGTAATGATCAACAGTGTCAAAAGCTTTTGAGAGATCGATAAATCTACCTAAAGTAAATTTGTTTTCGTTAAAGCCATTATTTATTTAATCAACTAATTCAATACAAGCATGTTCAGTTGAATGATTTTTCTGGAATCCAAATTGTTTTGAATAAAAAAAATTGTTTTTAGTAAAATGATCAAAGATTCTATTGTAAATTACACGTTCAATTATTTTTGAAAATACAGAAAGCACTGATATAGGCCTGTAATTGGAAACGTTAGAATAATCATCATATATAATAATACCTCTTAATCTATAGATAGTTTTACTATATAAAACAAGGGTTTACTAATTACTTTTTTATTTGAAATAACTATATTACTGGGTATATCATCAAATCCCGGTGATTTATTCTTTTTTAAGGAGGAAAAAGTTTTAAGTTCTTTTAATGTTAAGTCAAAGTTGTGCAATTTTTTGTCGTCTGATCGTTTTAAATAATTATAAATAATTATAGGTTGCTGACGAGTTTGGTATAATTTTATTAGCAAGATCAAATCCTACATTTGTAAAATATTTATTAAACTCCTCAGATATTTGTTTAGGGCATAATACATCAGTATTTTTGATATTGATTCTTTTTGGTAGCAAAGAAGTTTTTTTTTTTTTCCCCCTATTAAATCATTTATTACTAACCATGTTTTTTTAGTATTTAACTTACAATTAGTAATTTGTTTGCTGTAATATATTTTTTTAATTTTTTAAGAAGATTGGTATAAAAGTATTTGTATGTTTTATAATTTTTTCATTAACTGTGTTTTTATTTTTTAGAAATTTATTGTATAATTTTTGTTTGGTTTTAGAGCATTTTATAAGAGTTTTATGTATCCATGGATTAGCAAGTGTTTTTGTTTTTATTTTCACTACTTCATTTGGACACGTTTCATTAAAAATCTCTTGAAATTTGTTTAAAAATAAATTACACGCTTCATTTGCATTTTGACTTTTACAAACGTCACTCCAATTTTTTCTATATAATTTGTGAGATAGATGCATTTTTTTAGGCTTAAAATATTAGATTGATCCTCCGAAATAGCTGTAATATTTTTTATGTTAATAAAATATATTACAGCTATTTCGGAGAAATAGCTGTAATATATTTTATTAACATAAAATTTTTTGGAAATTTTTTTATGTTAATAAAATTTGTGATATGTTAGAGCGTTCAAATTTGTATGACCAATGATATATAATCTTTTTTTTTCATTATTTATTTTTATAATACTATTTTCGATAAAGTCTTGAAGTGATCTAATTTTACCACTTGGTGGTCGGTATATACATCCAATTATAATGTTTTTATTTTTTTGATTGATTACTTTGATAAAAAGGCTTTCATAGTTAATATTTGCAGCACATAATTGCTTTTTTAATTTTAAAACGATATTTTTCAAGTATATAAATACCTATTATCCCACCTTTTTTATTTCCTTCTTATTTTCAAGTGTAATATAAAAAAAGAATTTATATCTTTTTTAATTTTAAACTCAAATGGATCAAAATATGGTGTTTTTATTAATCTCATTTGAGTTTCTTGAAAAATATTTAAGTTCTCTTCAGAAGAATTATTAAAAAGATTGACCTCAAAACGATCAGAAATCAACTTTCTCAAAAACATTAATCGCCATTTTTGATAAGTAAAAGAATAATCTTATATAAGAAAAAAGTTTTTATAAAAATATAATTTATTTATTTTTTATTTTTTATATAATATGCAAATTTTCACTTGCGCTCGATTTGTCTTGTTTGAATTCAAGAACTAATAGTTTATTATATATAACTTTGGCAAAATAACCATTTTGACTATAGGTTTTCGCCTGTGCAAATAGCTCTTTGCGAATTTTTCTCGTCGTCACACTAAAATCTTCATTAATATAAATATTCGTACCTTTTTTTACCTTCAAAATTGTGCAGTTTTAAAACAACAGTTCTCTCTCGACCAGAATTAACTTTGCCTATGTGCACGTTCGATTTTTATTTCTTGATCAATTTCAAGCTTTTCAGCAAACAATTTCTTCACTTTAGTTTTGGTAACTTCCCAATCTTTCTCGTCACCGCTTTCAACAAGACCATCAATTCGTAAATTGCTTCTCCTGTTCCGATCTTCTATATCAACGCTTTTAATTTTGAGGTCAGAGTTATCCGATGAATTTTTTTAACATTTATTATTTCTTCCGTTACTTTATTAATTTTTTCATTAAACTCTACCTTTTCATCACAAATATCACCAACAAAGTTCATACCAACTTTAATTTCGTGGAGTTCATGCTTTAAATCTTGAACATTTTTTTGAAACGATTTAATCTGTAGGTTAAAGTTGGTAACCGTTGGTTACCGTTTCTCGAAAAAAGCTTATGATCGTTTCTTTTTGAGTATTCATTAGTTCACGCATCATTGTAACTGAAACATACTCCTCTTGTTTATTCATTATTAGTTAAATGTTAAATATTGCGGGGGGCAGTGCTGAATTAAAGAGCCCCGAAAAAGTTTTAAGGAACTTTTTTATTTTAGTCATTATTTCAAAACTATTTATTTGAAAAATTATGCGAACTGATGAAGCGCATACAACTTCTGACGGCAATGCATTCCAGTGATTTACTATTCAATTAGTAAAAAACTGGTGCCTTTGCTCGCAATTTTGAACATATTCTCTAGTCATTTTTAGATGATGTTCTCTATTTTTTATTTTATTTGACTCCCCAACACGAAGGACATGGGGTTCACTCCATAAGACAATGTCTATATTGTTAATAATTTTATAGACCTGTATCAGATCTCCCCTAATGCGATGGGTTTCTAAAGACGTTAAGTTTAGTATATTCAGACGATCTTGGTATGACATATGACGATACAAAGGTATTAAACGGGTAGCTCTTCTTTGTACTTTCTCTGTTTTGTCAATATCTATTCTTGATGATGGATTGCTGGCTGCTACCGCAAATTCCAGATGAGATCGTACAAAGGTTGTATATAGAATTTTAAGTAGTTGCGGAGTCATGTGACTGAAAATACGATACAACATGCCTAATACACGGTTAGCTTTATTGGTTGCAAAAGTTGAACTGTAATGCCATTTTAAGTCTGACGTAATCATGATGCCTAAATCACGTTCGACTAAAGTCGATGCTAGTTCGACACTGTTATTGTTATTAGCTGGTTATTGTTATTAGCACATATATATAAAATATATGGCATTGAGTAGACATAAAAATTGTTTTTTTTACCTATGTGCATGATTTTACATTTATCGAGATTAAGTTTCATTTTCCAGGTTTTTCACCAATAGGTTATATTGTAGATATCAGTTTAAAGCATTTGTGAAGTTAATAGTTGATCTAAAAGTCCATCCTGATTAAGCTGTTAATCCTGATTAACAGCTTAATCAGGATGGACTGATTAAGCTGTTAATCAGTCCATCCTTGACTGATTAACAGCTTTTCACTTAATTTTCTTAAGCAAAGCTGAGGTTGGAGTTAGACAAATCGATAATGATAATATAACTAAAATATTTAATACATTAATGAACCTCTTAAAGTAAGTTGAATCATGTTTTAACTTAATTTTGTATTAAAACTTATCTAAGACTTTTAAAAATTAATAAACCTAAGTATTAAAATTATAAAACAATACCTTAAAATGGTAACACAGTATAAAGAAAAATTAAAATTAGAAATTATATAAATATGGATGACGTTAAAAAAAACTTTTGTAAATCACGCATTTGAAAGTTAAAATGAATTATGGAATGGAATTAAAATCGCGCATACTTTTGGAAGCAGAAAATTCAAAATTAATGTATACCTTCTATTAAAAACTCTTGCTCTTTTTACCAGCAAACTTTATTTATTTTTATAATATATTAGTTTTAATATTACACTATATATTATATTTGTATAATATCAAAACTAGTATATTATAAAAAATAACAAAAATATAAGCCCTTGCAGGTGGAAAGAGCATGAGTTTTTAATAAAAGTTATACATTAATATTATTTTATTATATATTTTTAATTTTGATTATATATATATATATATATATATATATATATATATATATATATATATATATATATATATATATATATATATATATATATATATATATATATATATATATATATATATATATATATGTTGTAGTCAAACAATTTTATACAAAATTTGTCTTCGCTATTCCGTTTATAAATTAGACAAAATTGTCCAACTTACTTAACGAAGTGCACCAACGAAAAGGTAGGCCATTGGACTTTGCACTCCACCAGTGAGCTTTCACGTTGCCTAAAGTTAGCCCTTCATTTCTGGATTCTTTCATTTATTTTATAGACAATTCATGTAAAAGTAATAGTAACTTAGCCCAAGGTTAACCCTAACCCCAACAAGGTTAACCCTAACCCCAAGGTTAACCCTTTCTAAATTTTTTACTTTATTTAATAGTTTATGTTCATGTAAAAGAAAAAGTAATTTTACATAAAGCTTCTTTTTTGTTTGTTTTAATTTTAATATTTATAATAATGTGCAGTTAAGTATAGAGATAAAAATATTGGTATATATTATAAAAATATCTTTAAATTAAACAAAATTGGTACATATAATATACTTACCAATTATAATTATAATTTATATCATAAACATATCAGATATGATTTATACCAAAAACCACTGTGCTCAAATGCAGTAAAAACAAATAATTGGAACATAGTAAAAAAAGAAATAAGATAAATACATACTACAACATAATTCTAAATTTTTATTAAATAAAATTACCTCACAATCCTAGCTAAAAAGAATAAGATCACCGTTTTCAAAATTAATTAATAAAAGAAATGACCATATTTCATCAGGTTCGTGATCATACTTAACAAGGAATGTGGTTCATTTAGCGTTTAATTGATCGATTTGTACCACTTATGCACGTTCCCAAGACACTTCAAGAGAATCTTTTTCTCTAACACGATGTTGTATAGAAAAACCTACAAAATCAAATTGTTAATAAATTTTGATTTTTTTGTTGCTCAATTCATTTGTTTAGTCCTGAACTTTACTTATATTACTTATTTTACTTATATTACTAAAAGATTGTTTGTTTGGATGAATCAAAACCTTCTTATTGTCAAAAACAATAAGAAGATTTTGATTCATCCAAAGACAAGTTTATTCTTTTGCTTCCTTCCACCTTTGTTTTAAAAAATAGCTTTTGTCACATTCAACACCTAAGATTATGCGATAAAAATTTAGTTGAGAAAGGAGCGTTTTTGCTTCATGTGTGAAAATATGTGAAAAAATCTTTAGATGTTTACTTTTTAAATAAAAACGGTAAATTTACCTTATCAAGTTTTGATTGCACTCAAAAATATCTAAAGACGGGAGAAAATTAAAAAATCTCTACTTAAAAAACAAAAAACCCACCCTATTAAACTACAAAAAAAAAAAAAAAAAATACCAAAATTTATTTGCATAATAAATAAATAGTTTCAGAATCTATTTTTATGTGGGGACGAAAGAAATATCTTAATTGACTTGTATTTAAACAAAACTGAAACATTTAAAGTTAAATAACTTTATCATTTCTAAAGCAAAACGTCTCCCCCCAAAAAATTATTGTAGTACATCCTTTTTAAAAAAAAATAACATCTAAATATACGAATATACTAATGGTTTTCATGGGTGGGTTTTTATTCTTCTACACCTACATAAAATCATTTCTTGCGTTTTTTGGACGAAGTTTTTCAAAAACAAACGAAATATTTGTTTCTGCGATAAAATGTCACGTGATAAAACTCCCTAATCTTAGGCATGTAACCAATTTAACATATCAAAGTCATTAAACGCACCCCTAATCACAAATGTGACTCTGCAAAATGCTATTTTACCCCTAAAAGAAGTGAACTTGTTTTGAAAAAAATGTTTGGAAATTATTGTCAAAGTTCAGACTAGGATGTGGCGGGATAGCTTAGATGGTTAGAGCGTCAAAGGAAAAGTTATTACCCGGACTGTTGAACGATACGGGTTCAAATCCCGCCACGCCAACTCAGTACTTCGGTACGCAAAAATGTTGGCCAATAATGGACGCTACTTTGGATTAGTCTCAATGACTATTTGTGGCTGTTCCTATGCTAAGCCAATAATATCTTCGGATATAAGACGATTGTATAGAAAAATATAGCATGAAAACTCAAATAAATATAAAAAAAAAAAAAAAAAAAAAAATAGGATCAGTAGAACAACCGAGCGAAAAGCTTGAAATGTAAAATACACGGAATTTTAAAACCCAATGTTTTTAAAATTCAAATTTTGCTATAAACTTAAATATAAATTTTATTAATATTCGGCTGTATGTGTGTGTGTGTAAAAAAAAAAAAAAAAAAAATTCAGGAAGAGGCGGATATTGTACCGTAGATATACCGATTACGATATCAACGCCTTATCCAAATAAGTTACATGCGCGTATATTTTGGTTAACAATTAATATACTTACTTTAAAAATTATTCTCCTTCTTTCCATAAAAAAAATAAACGTAACTAAACTTAACTAAATTAATTGACTCAAAACTTATTTTTGAATAATGTATTGTCATCAAGCAAGAGTATGTAAACAAAATTTGAAGAAAATCTATTATAAGGAAGTGACTCAAAAATTGATTGTAAGATTTGATGCTCACTGACAAACAGACACAGACGACAAGTTAATAAAAGCATTGGGAAAAAATATCTCAACACCCATCTCCCCCTCCTCTCCCACACACACCAAAAATTCCTGGATCCGTCACTGAATACAATGAGCATCTAAAAGGATCATCTTCAAAATAAAACCAATGGTTGAGTAACTAGTATTACGAGTAATTTTTCATGTTTTTTTATAGTACTTTGTATGAAATGTAAACATAGTAAACCTTCGTTTTATATTTTATTTTAAACTTCTTTAAAATACTAATATGCAATACATTTTTTTACTCAGTAAAGTATTTGCTTTTAAAAAAAAAAATTAAATACTTAAAATTTCAAAATTCAAAAAACAATTTGACTTTAGTAGAAGTTTTTTTTTGTAAATTGTGAATAGTTTTTTTGTGACCAGTTGAAGTGAATTCACAGTCATTTCAAAGTTATTATTAAATAAAGACATGGATAGAGAGCTCCGTATATAATTAGCACGCATTGAAAGTAAATTAAAATAAACTAAAAAAATAGTTATTTCTTGGATATTGTTGCCATGAAAAAAAGATCAGCTGCTTTCAAGTATTCTCGCTGCAATAGAAGGCGAGCAAAATGAACTGAAATAAAAGGTTTAGTTTAATTTCAAATTACTAAATTCAGTTTAAAGAAATAATGTTCTTTTGCAATGTAAACAATTTCAGACTTAGCTTATCCAAATTAAAAAAAAATAGTTCTCAACCTTTAGAAAAGAAAAGAAAAAACTATATATTATAATTAGCTTATCCTTAAAGTTTAATATATCATTACTTAACTTTTTTCATTGTAACACGGTAGAGTGGCCGAGCGGTCTAAGGCGCTGGTTTAAGGCACCAGTCACTTCGGTGGCGCGAGTTCGAATCTCGCCTCTATCACGTTTTCTTACATAACAAATCCTAAAAGAAATAGTAGTTCTTTTAGTTAAATTTATTATAGTAAATTTATTATATATAGTTATGACGGTTTAAGTACCGATTTTTTGATATATGGATTTGTTGAAGAAACTGTGGTCAAAATTAAATTCTTCTTTGCGTAAATTATTATAATTTTGTCAATTCTTATCAAAACGTAGAATTTATAGAAAACGTAAAAAGTTGTAAATAGTAAAAAAGGTTTCAAGATATTTCATTTTTTTTAAAACCAAAACAGTTACTCTTAGTTACCGGTAACTGCGGTAATTCGAACGTAACTTTAAGTAACTTGAGTGTAACTTTAAGTAACTTATGGTAACATTGGGTAAGTTATAGTTTGAAAAAGTAACTTAAAAAAAATTGACTACTTTTATTATAACACTTGCGTAGATTTCATTTAAGTCGTTTGCGTACAAATATTTAAAAACAATTTCAGTAAAAAAAATCAAAAATTAGCCCCTTGCTTATATATTTATATATATATATATATATATATATATATATATATATATATATATATATATATATATATATATATATATATATATATATATATATATATATGTATATATATATATATATATATATATATATATATATATATATATATATATATATATATATATATATATGTATATATATATATATTTTTTTACAATTTCAGTTGGCTAACGAAATTTCATGCAATGAAGTTTTAAACTTGTTGTAACTATTAGGGGTCATCCATAAAGGACGTCACGCTTAGTTTAACTAATGGCAAGAAGGCGCAGTCATTTTTAGAGTAATATAGCGCCTTACGTTTACGATTTAAAAAGCGCAATACTACGTCACGTAAACACTTAAATACATGGGTTTCCTTACAAAATAAGTTAAACAAAGTATATATCCTTGGAAAGCAGGCAAAATTTAGAATCCAAAAATAAAAATAAGAAAGTTAAAAAATTAAACCTATGACGTCTACATTATTTCATATTGATAAAGAAGCTTTGCGAATTTTAAGTAATTGCTAATTATGCCTTTCAAATAGCAAGCTATATTGTTTTAAAAGTAAATAAAGGCTTGTAAAATGGTGCAAAATTTATTCAGCTTTCATTTGATGTGCGCCTTCGCACAGTGGGCCAGGTGGTGGAAAAAAGTATAAAAAAAGTATTCTCAAAAATGACATTATTATATACCATTTTATAGCTTAAACATCCGGCTTTTATAAAATGTATATATTTCTGTATAACTATCATGCCGTTTGCATTTTAAGCTGTTAATAAGAAAGATATTTTTTTTTCAAGTTTTTGTTTTTTTTGTTTTTTAATTTAATAATATTTTTCGTGTTAGTAATAAGCATAAAATTGGTATTGATTATTAAAACTTCATTTTTTTATTAAATAATTAAATAAAACTAAGAATTATCTATCAAATGAGCTATTGCAAAATTATTTTGCACGTAAGCTATATCAAATAAATTAATTTCTAATAATGGCGTATTTAAAGCACATTTTTTTTAGCAAATCATGTTTTTATCACATTAAAATAAACATATAAATATTTGTAGTTTGTTTTATCTCCAAATGTCTCATAAATAGTATATTTTTTGTATTTGTAGGCTGAAAATGAAATATTTTGATATCTATGCATTCATTATGCATAAGCCTAATAATCTGCAAATATCTGACTCTGGCATTGTGGACAAACTTATTGATGCTATGAATTTGGATTGCAACAAGCAGCAATTAGGAACTATAACAACGCATCTACGAGATAAGTGGCGCAAGTCATATTGCAGCATGGCTTGATTTGAAGAAAAGAACACAAAAAGCCATGTTCCTGAAAATCTAAATGTAACACCAATACCTATTGGAAGACCAAATAAGGCAAAATTTGATGACTACTCTACTAAAACCAAAAAACATAAAGTTAGTCACTTAACTGAAATTCTGCCTCTGCGTTACAATCTGCTTCAGAAATTAAACGGAGAAAAAAAAACCCAACTGAAAAAACCTCAAAAAAAGATTGTAGAATGTCTAAAGATGAAGCTCTTTGTCTTCTTTTAGATGCTAGATTGACAAAAGCTTCCTACCAAATTATTCGAAATCAAGCAGTTGAAATGAGAGTTCATATATATCCTCCATATAATGATGTTCGGGATGCAAAGCTGTTATGCTATCCTGCAGATATATCTGTCTCAGACTTTTCAGCTGAAATAAAACTGCAAGCTTTGGTCGATCATACAGCAAATAGAATATGCAAGTCACAGTATGATATCCTTAGCCAAGACACTCCAGACTTTCTCTGAGATACAAAATAGGCTTTGATGGTGCCACAGGACAGTCTATATATAAACAAATATCGCAAGGAACAGTAATAAGAAATTTAAACAATGATCAGGCACTTTTTATTACTTGCTTAGTGCCATTGGACTTAGGTGGTTTTTCAAATGGAAAACAATACCCAGCTTGGCAAAATCCACGACCATCATCAACAATGTACTGTAGACCTCTGCGTTTTAAATTTAATAAAGAAACGGCAGCAGTTTCTAAATCAGAATTGGATCACATTAGGAGATTTCAAACTTGCAAGATACTGAAGTTGATATAAATAATAAAAAAATCAAAATACATCATATAATACAAATTACTATGATTGATGGAAAAGTTCATACTGCTCTTTCAGATGTTACAAATTCAGGTCAATGCTGTACTATATGTGGGGCAAGTCCTAAACCAATGAATGATATTGAAAAAATGGTTTTGAAAAAGGGTATGGCAGGTAGTTATTCATTTGGTTTATTATCCTTACATGCTTGGATACGATTTTTTGAATGTTTATTACAAATTGGATATAAAATAACTTTGAAAAAGTGGCAGGCAAGAATAGCAGAAGATAAATGTAAAGTAAAGGCTCTGAAACAACAAATTCAAAATAGATTTAAAGATGAAATGGGCTTGATAGTTGATGTTCCAAAATCTGGTGGTTGTGGAACATCAAATGATGGAAATACGGCTCGAAGAGCATTTTAAAATGCGGAAAAGTTTGCAGAAATTTTAAATATTAATGTTGAACTGATTCTAAATTTGCATATTATATTGGCAACAATTTCATGTGGTTTAGGTATTGGCACTGATAAATTTGAGGCTTTCTGTTTAAAAACAGCTAGACTTTATGTTCATCATTATCCTTGGTACTATATGCCACAATCTCCCCAAAATATTTTAACCCATGGTTCTGAAATTATCAAAAGTTTAGCATTACCCATTGGTATGTATTCTGAAGAAGCTCAAGAAGCACGCAATAAAGACTTTCAAAACTATCGTGAACATTTTGCAAGAAAATCATCTCGTGTTAAAACTAATCAAGATTTGTTAAATCGACTTCTGTGTACATCTGATCCATTTATTGCATCTCTGAGAAAGACAGCAGGAAGTCACACCAAAACGAAAAACTTACCAGCTGGAGTTATGACTTATTGAGGTCGTCCACAGATGATATTAGTTTATGAATTTATCTTTTGTATCTTTATAATTTTGGAAATGTCTTTACGAATATGAAAGTGTGCATTTAAATTTAAACAATTAGTTATGCTCAATCCTATTAGAATCATCAAATTAATTTGCATACCAAGTTTAGAAACATTTGGCTAACAATAACCCTTAGGAACTAAGCATAAATATGTGTTGCTATGCAAATGGGGTTGTCTTGGCAACCACACCAAAAACAATGCTCATTTAGATTATAATCATCCAATTAATTTATATACCAATTTTTGGGGCCTATGGATGAAAGGAAAAAAAGTTATGACTTTTTTCCAAAAATATGGGATACTGGCCCACTGTGCTTCGGCACGAAAGGGTTAAAAATCTTTTTATACAAACATATTAACCAGGGTTGCCAGGTTTTTTTTCGGGCACAAGCCAAAAATGAAACAAAAATAAACCAGAAATAAACCAGACAAAAAAAAAATCATAATTTTTTGTTTTAAAGCCTTGTTTATAATATATATTTTGAAAAAATGCTTTTTTATCCAAAAATTTCATCCTTGAATATTAAAATTTAATTTGTAAGAGAGTGAGGGAAGAAGAGAAGAATGACTTAGTAAATGTTTAATGGGACGCCCGTCGAGCCTTCAAAGCGGCGTGGGGAAAGTAATTCACTCCCAAACACCTATACAAAATCCGACACTATCAACCTGTAAAATATATTAATTTTTTTCGCTTGCATATGGATATAGATTTCGTTTCAAACCTTTGCAATAATTGACTCAATTATTTCAAAGTCCTAGTAAAAAATATTTTGCCTTATTAAATATGATTTGATCCAAATAACTGCATGCAAGGCTTGGTTTGATATTTTCTTAGTCTGATTTATATGCAGATGAACTGTGAGAAGACTCAACAAAATAGTTAGAAACAGAACACATAGACAGCCATGGCAGTAAACATCTATATGGCAGAGATCTAATTCTCTAATGATGCAATGTCAATTAATTTATGATTAATGACGATTTCTGTAATGATTTTCAATTTCTTCACTTTTTGCATCCATAAGATGAAACTGTAGATTTGAAATGGCCTTTTCACGTTGAGAAACAACATTCGTTACAGGCAGTTTTTTCACAAAAAAATGTAATTTTGAATGTAAGAAAACAACATTTTAACTACATTACAAGTAAAAGTTTTTAACGTTTTAAGATTTTAATGTAAGCATTTCTTCCATTTATTTTAAACTTGATTGTTCTTCTATAAAATGAAAAAATGAAAATCTTTCTTTCCCTTAAATTAACTTTTTTCATGAAACAAAAACTTAATTAAGTTGATTTATTATTAAATAAACTAGAATTAAACAAGATTTTAAAAAACATATCAGAGAAAACAAAAAAAGACCAAAGACTTTAAAATAAACCAGATTTAAACCACATTTTCTAAAATAAACCAAAACAAAAGTTCCAAGCCAAACGATAAAAAAACAAACCAGATTTGAGAAATCTGGCTTAAAAAAATACCAGATGGCAACCCTGATATTAACAATTCATTTAACAGGTTAACAAGAATTCAATTTATGTTTTTTAAGAACCCGAGACTTCATAAACTGCGTCACGCGTATTTTTATTTTATTTCATTATGTTTTCTTAGGCATAATAAAACTTAAAACTTAGAATATTATACTGGAATCAAAGTCGCGTGAAAAATAACTTTTTTTTTGCTGAGCCATATTAATAAAAAGAAAACTATCGAAAATTAGGAATTAACTTCAACATCGAAAAATGAAAAGTAATGCACGTTGGTTGCCGCAAAAATAAATCAACACATACCTAACCATGGCAGACATCAACAGTAACCGATATAACTTATCTTTGACGTGCATTAAGCGCGACCTTGGGGTACTAATATCCGACCACCTCAAAGTGAAAGCACAAGTAGAAGCAGCAGCTTCGGCCGGAAATCGAATGCTTGGTCGCCTCAAAAAGACATTTCGATGCCGTAGCCTCCAGCTTTGGAAGAAATTGTACCAGTTATACGTTCGACCGCACCTAGAGTATTGTGTACAAGCCTGGTCTCCACATCTTAAATCGGAAATTGTCCTTCTCAAACGTGTGCAAAAACGTGTAACAAAAGTTATATCGTCGATTAAACATTTTAGTTAAAAAAACGACTACAACTACTAGATCTAACCACGCTGGAAGAACGCAGAATTCGCAGTGACCTTATACTGCAATACAAAATTACTCATCAGTTACAAGAAGTTAAATTTTACATACCACAAGCCCAGCCTTTTTTGTTAAATTCTCGATATAATCTGAGAAGAAACAGCCGATGTTTAAAACCACAACTGATCAAAAGAAATTCAGAACGTCAGCACTTCTTTACAAACCGAGTTACTAACCGATAAAACATATTAGCTCAAAATGTAGTTGATGCACCCACTGCGCACTTTTTTAAAAAACACGTTTAAAATGCTACTTCGGCTGCAGCAATGTCCATTGTCAGCATAGGAAAGCCTGATGTGCTTCCCTTCATCAATTTAATCAAGAAGTTGTGTTGATTACTGTAATAAATAAATTAAAAATTAAATTAGTATTAATACAAGAACAACGTTATATAATTTGTAAATCATCGCTTACAAGTCAAAGATCGTCTTAAGACGCTAAAGATCTTTAGCGCTGAAAAGATTTTTCATTGGTAATGACCTCGATTTACATAGACAAATAGCTGATTTTACTATTATAGATAAAAGCTTAACTCTTAAAACTCGTTAAAATAAGTGACGTAAAGGTTTCGTGTTCGATGTTCATAACTTTATCGTTGTAACTTTTCTTTTTTTCATTTTCGTGTTTTGTATATATTTTATAGAAAAATAGTACTATTTGTGATGTCGAGTTAGGGATCGTGACTCTCACATCAAACCAGTTATTCTTTGCTTTATGCCAGAACTCGCGGGCACAAATATCGAGTTTAGCTTTGCCTGCTTCATTTACTTATTATTTTTTTTTTTTTTTACGTTTACCGTATATTGTCTGAAAAGTTGACTCTATTCGAACATCTTTGCAAGTTTTCTGAAACATAATACTTTTAAAACTACGCATAATGACAAACACTCCTATTTTGCAGCGCATTACGCGATTAATGTTGAATATTTTCATACATGGACATTCTAATGGTAGCCCACTAATATTACGATTGTACCGAAGACACAACTCATCACTAATATTACGATTGTACTGAAGACACAACTCATCACGGAATTCTGCTTAATTTAATATAAAACCTTGATCTAAATAAATTATCTAAGTTATAATGAACACGCAAATACCAATATTTTTTTGACGATGTGATACAACATTACATTTTCTCAATTATAAACAAACCCACCCGGGTAACTCCCACCTCAATAACAGCTATTGACAATATATTGACAAATTCAATTCAAGATCTATCCTTTGCAGGAATAACTAAAACAGGGATATCTGACCACTTTCCAATTTACTTCTCACTATCAGAGCAATCAAAACGTGTCAATAACCCGAAAATAAAAACCATCAAAAGAAGCATAAATAAATTTTCGACCTAAAAACTAAAAGACTCAACAGCGGTAGTAAATTGGTCAAAAATATATCATGTGACCTCGGACGCACTAACTCCGCTTACACTAAGTTTATAGACATTTTCCTAACTCTCTAGAAAAAACATTTTCCAAAACTCTAAAAAGAAATTAAAGTAAAATATCTAACCATTCCATGGATTACCAAAGGAATAAAAAAATCGTCAAAATAAAAACTCTAGATGAAAATATCTAAAAATAGAAGCGACGATAATTTATCTAAGTATAAACAATTAAACTCCAAAAAACAATATTTCTTAAGCTTAAGCAATATTTTTTAAGCTTTTTTGAATTTTAATTTAAATTGTTAAATTGTTTTTTGGATTTTATTGTCTTAAATAAATATTATCTTATAAGATAGTATTTATTTAAGATAATAAAATCCAAAAAACAATTTAACAATATAAATTAAAATCCAAAAAGCTATATTATTCAAAGCAAATACAAAAATTTGAAGGAGGTAATAAAAAAACCTGGGATTTAATGAAATAAATAAATGGCAAAAACAAAATTTACTCGAACCGACTACCTCCAAATATTTTCATAAACGAAAAAGAGTTAAATGATGAAAAAATCTCTGAAAAATTTAAACAAATACTTTACAAGTATAGGTCCTTTTGCTTCTAAAATTCAACCTACAAACTATTCATTTGAAAGTTACATCGAAGAACTAGAATACGAAGAACTTGAATCTGCAATTAAAAAATTAAAAGTTAACAAAGGTCCAGATATCGATAATATTCCAGCCAATATAATTTTGAATGTATTCTTAGAAATAAGTAAACCCATTTTCAAAATATTCAACTCTTTAATAATTGTACCCGACCATTTAAAAATAGCTCAAATTATTCCTATCAATAAACCTGGAGAAACTTTCTGTAAAACTTTTTTTAAATATTTACAGACCAATATCAATCCTCTCCGTATTTTCAAAACTCCTCAAACGAATAACCTACAATCGTTTAAATAAATATCTAGTCACAAACAAAATCCTTAATGAAAACCAGTTCTAGACCTCACCAACAGAATTAGTGAATCAATCTGTAAAAAGAAATTCATATTATGAGTCTTTGTTGACTTGTCAAAAACGTTCGACACAATAGATCATGAAATCCTAAAAAAACGGAAAAGTGGTTATATGCGAGTACGCATATAACCTGATTGAAAATTTATGTTGACGTCAGAAACATACTATAAAACTAATCTACCATAAAGACAAATTTACACACGCTGAACCCTTATTTAAAGAAATGAATGTGCTTAATATTTATCAACCCAGCCAATATTGACAGACGGGTACCGTATGGTTTTTGTCTGGGCTCACGGGAATAAAATCCTGCATATTTATTGATAAAATCAAGCATATTTGCTCGTTTGGGTTTTATCTGGTTTTTATCAGGGCCAAGAATCTGGGGATTTGACGGGTTTCCCATAAGGTTCCCAAAAGGTTTAACTGGTAATTAAAAAAGTCTTAGCAAAACTTACTCGATGGTTGTCATTTATAATTCGTATTGTGCGTGAAATAAGCTGAAAAAATTTAACTTTTATGCATTATATTTTTTGTATACATTATATTTACATTGTAATTAAAGAGAAATTTTTTTTTGATGTATTTTGTCAGTGTGAAACTCCATTAAAAAGACGTTGTTTTAAAATTTCATTTATTTATTATCATTATAAAAGAATTTTTTTATATTTTTTTAAAATAAATTTACAAAGTTTAACATATTTGTTCAACATATGTTCCAGAAACTATTAAAAATTTAGTAAATATTCCGTTGAGACACTGTTTGCATTTTTAAAATGATCAAAATATAAAGTTTTGTTTCTGCTAATGATTGTAATAAATGGTTTGAGTTTAATCAAAATATTGGTTTAGTCAGAAACATTTAAAATAAGCAAACAGGCGAATGGTATGTGATGGATAGGTTATATTTAAGGAATTAAAAGCTTTTAATTCGTTTTTACAAATCCACTCTTTTCCATTGATTTTTCTATATTTTATGCAAGTAAAATGACTGATGTTAACGAAGTTTACCCACCGTCAGATATAAATAAAGATATAATTAGATGTTTAAATGCAAAAAAATAGCTTTATTATTATGCATCAACCTCATCTTTTAATCATCAGTATTGATTTAAAGTTGTTCATTTGCAATATTAACATTAATGCCATATATGCATAATAATAACTTATACTTACAATTCTTATACTTGTAAATACTTGTAATATAATACTGATATAATTTTTATTGATATGAACTTTTGAATTCAAACTTAAGTTATAAAACTTTAATTTAACTTGATAACTTTAACATAAATAACAATAACTAAAAAAAGATAATAGTTATTATATAGATTATAACCATATGCTTATTTATTATAATTGAGTTATAGTAATTTAAACACGATAAAATGTTAAATTCCAGGTAATAGGTCTTATATGATATGTATTTTATGTATATCTTGTATTTTGAAGCATGTTCAAGAATATTTCTGCATGGTGCCAGTGGCGGATTAAGACTTCTTGGGGCCCGGGGCTATTTTTGTTTTTGGAGGCCTTTTTATGGGCCAGAGCCTAAAATCGACTTCAAAAAAAAAAAAGGTCCCCTAAATTTGCGGGCTATAGTCCCCCCTAACCCCCCTTAATCCGGCACTGCATGATGCACTCTGACTGTTGACAATATTTGCATACTGATATGAGTAAAAGTGACTTCAACAACCAGAATGTATTTTTGATAAATATTAGTAATAACATGTTAGTAAATATAATTATATTAATAATCGTAATAACTTTTTATTATTAGAATTAGTAAGAGACTTATGTATAATAGAACTGCATTAACTTTGGGGGATAAATATAATGATTTGAGTAAATATTATTGTTGTTTATTACCTCGATTAGAGTAATGTAAGAAAATATTTTTTTTATCTAAAGAATATTTGGCAAAATTCAGTATTTCCTAAGTATTAAATATTATAAAAAATCAAGTGTTTAAAAAAAATGTATCTTAAAATAAAAAAATAAGTATTTGAGTATAAAATAAACACATTTATTATTATAATGTATATACATCACATTAACTATGTTACATATAAAGTAGGGGTTGCAGCTGATATTTAAGTTTCAGCTATAAACTCATTAGCTTCAGATTAATACTGAAGGTGATCAAGTCAGTTTAATCAGCTTGGTAGCTGATAGTAAAAG
Source organism: Hydra vulgaris (assembly GCF_022113875.1). Classification (NCBI taxonomy): domain Eukaryota; kingdom Metazoa; phylum Cnidaria; class Hydrozoa; order Anthoathecata; family Hydridae; genus Hydra; species Hydra vulgaris. The sequence goes on along the minus strand of NC_061160.1, from coordinate 1,851,679 downwards.
AGAATAATACTCCATAAATATTTTATGTAAAAACATATAGGAGTTTATTCAATAAAAATCTAAAATAGTGACAAAATTTAAACATACATGTAAAAAATTTTAAATAAAATTTGCCAAAAGTTGTTTCTATTTATATATGTTGCCATCAGAGCCTAGGCCTAGGACTCACAATATTAGGGGACCCAAATTGGGTTTTTAGAAATTTGTTTAAAAAGTGGTGCTTATCTATCTAATTTCCTTTTTAATTATCTTGAGGGGACCAACTATCTTTTGTTCAAAAAGAGTACACTTTGCAAGTATTTTATAGGTGAAAAAAAAGAAGAAGAAAAAACGATAAAAAACTTTATTTTCTTTTAAAAACATATTTTTTTTCAGAGTGAATTTATTTTGCTAAATGAGGATGTTCATCTAATAATGTAGCCGCATCTGAACATATTAAATTGCATATTAAATTTGACTGTTAAGACGGCAGATAATGTTTTTACCGAAATTTGCAACTTCTCGCTGCTCCAATAATCATTCCTTAGTGAAAATACCCTTTCAACAGCAGCATTAGTGCCTGGACAACATAAAGAAATTTTCTATTTAAACTTTTAAATTTTTATATGGAATATGTTCTACTCTAAATTGCCGAAAGATTTCTACCCATCTTTTGTCAAGTACTATTTTATCATTGTTCCATTTCTTTAATTTTTCTTCATTTAAATATAAATTTACTCCTCGAATTTCTTCAAAGAGAAAATTGTCATTAATAACAATATCCTTTACTTCTTCCATTACAAATTCGAGTGCTGAAAAAACTTATTTCCATTCAATTTTAGTCCATTTGAAACAATTCAATGCTCTAAAGTTCATTATCCATTCTTCGATATATTCATAGCAAATTTTATAAAAATTTTGAACTTCTTTTAAAAATTCATTTTTTATTCTGGGGTTGGAATCTTCCAAAGCGGTCAGTTTATAGGCTTTAATATAGCCTTTAATATTATATGTAGTAGTGTATGTATATATATTTTTATTTAAATTTACTTGTAATTTTTTTTTTTATATTTTTCTGCAAAAATTGTTTTCTATAGCTCTATCCTTCTGAACTTATGTGATTAAGTTTTTGTTTTCTCTTACATATTTTCTCACTCATCTTATCTCATCCGTTCATTTTTTCTTTTTTTTTTTCATTTTTCTTAGCGTTACTTCTTTATATTTTTGTGCTAATTCCAACTTTTTTAATATTATTGTTCCTTATACTTCTTTTTTTATTACTTATGTTAATGTTTATTTTCTTCATTATTTCTTTGTTTTAATATTTTTTTATTTTATTTGTTTACTTTATTAAGGTTTCGCTCCATTGACTAGTTTTTAATATGAGTGACACCAAACATAAATTTGTAAATTATAATTAAGTTTGTAATTTTTGATTTTATGGTTAGTTAACCATAAGCGCATGCGTAGTATGTACAGTAAGGTTTTTTTATCCTTTTATTTAATTAAATAAATATTTAATTTAAAAACTTTGCTGTACATACTACCCATGTGTCAAGACAGTCAAGCATGCCGTTCATAATGCACATTAAAGATCAGCCTGGGGTTAACATACATAAATATTGACAAGCAATATGTGCGCGTAAAATTCAAATCACTGTCAAATAATTTTTAATATTTAATAAAATTGAAATGAAACAATCTAACAAAATGTTTTAGAAATACAAATAAGTACAAAATTATACAAATGAGTACTTTCAGAGTACAAGATTTGAAAAGAGTACGGTTTGTGAAAAAAAAGTACAAAACTCAGTAAATGAGAATAGTTATCTACATAATTTTTTTTAATTATATAAATAATTTTTTGGTAGATTTCAAAGTTCTTGCAAAAGATGGTTATATCTATGAAAATATTGAGTTTAAAATCAATCTTGCTGTTAAGCACTAGCTAGAGCATTTGTAAAGTGTATTAAAAGACACAATGGTTATAACTGATGTGAGTATTGTGTTTAGAAAGGACAGTGGTGTGGCCAGATAATTCTCCTACATATTTCACTAATTTTAAGCACTGATTCAGATTTTTTGTCATCAAAAGCATTCTGAACATCTTAGTGGTGTGTTAAATTGAATTAAATTTTGACATGGTGACAAAGTTTCCTTTAGACTTAATGCATCTAGTATGCTTAGGGGTAATGCGAAGATTTGTCAACTTATGGTTAAATTGCCCAAATTTTGTAAATTGTCTCAGATTACAGTCAATACTTTATCTTGCGGATTGTTCCAGATACATCATTACATTTTAAGAAATTTTTCTAGAAAATCAAAGTCTTAATTAGATATTAAAAAACGGAAAGCAACTGAACTTAGACTATTTATAGTATACCCTGTACCAGTTGTTTAAAAGGAATGGTTTAGTTAAAAATCTATTCAAACTTTTTAGATTTTTCAGTTGTAGTTCTAATTTCATAATGTTTTACTTTGTTGAAAAACTATGTTAATTTTGCTTTTCAGCTACTTATTTTGTGCAGTTTTATATGTGAACTTTATCGTAAGGATCAACTAGTGTACAATGTCCATTCATGAGCACATATAGGAAATAATACAGTTAAATTTTAAGTACTTGATAGATGTCCCTCTTTCAAATACAAAACTTTTTCAGGTCAATTAAAAAAGCTTGTTCAAAGACCAAAGGGTTGCTCAAATAATCATGTACAAGAAGATAAACAGGGGTTTAGTATTCCTTATTTTGATGGTAGTAATCATTGCATTGAGACGCTGTTTACAGTTGAAAAATTATAAAGGTTTAGAGTGTCAACTAATGAAAGTGATATTTGTTTTGAAATTACAAAAAAAAAAAGATTAAGGTAAAAAGGTTTTAAAAAGCAGACAAATCTTATGACAAACAGGTTATGTTTGAGGAATTTGAAACTTTTTAGTCATTTTCTAGACACACACACACACACACACAGATATACAGATATATATATATATATATATATATATATATATATATATATATATATATATATATATATATATATATATATATACATATATATATATATAAACAGAGCTTTGTCTAGGGGGCTCATTTGCAAATATAGGGACCCTTTTATAAATGTAAGGATTTTTTTTTTATTTAGTATTTTTATTTAGATTTTTTTAAATATATTTGAAATGTTTTTAAGAATGTTGGGGCCCTTATGACAGGTTTTTTTTTGAATGGGAGGGGGGGGGGGCTTGTATCTAGTAGCCACGGCACTGTATATAAGGTATATACTATACATATCAAATTATATACAATATAAATAAAAAAATATATTTATTTGATAATTTTATATAATTTATTTATCAGTAACTAAAGGAATGTTATCAATTTATTATATGAATCATAAGCATGTGCTTATCTATTACAAGTACATTTTAAAACGTTGAAATATCTGAAGAGTGGTGGGAGAATTTGTAAGAGTTTTTAACATATTAAAAATAATGTATGTGTTATCTATTAAATTTAAAACTAACAGTTAAATTTAATTTTTTTACAGTTCATATTGAAACGAGATATTGTGTAAAGAGGTTTTTAAAGAAGTTGTTTTAACAACAATGGAAAAGCTTCGAATTTCCGAGATAACCGTGAAAGCATTCGATACATGATTAAAGAATCGTTTAAAAGTTTGTTTAATTTCGACAGTGTAATTTTAATTTACTATTTTTTTTGAAATAAATCAATCAATTTATATAAAAATTTGCTTTTTCTGTAAATTTTAAACATTTAAACGTAGTTTTGCAAGATTTGCAATGGGTAAACCTCGTGGGACCCTCATGGGATACCCGGTGGGCATACCCATATGGGCCCCAGAAGAAAACCGCGGCCAAGATCCAGCGGGTTCCCGATGGGTTTCCCATATGGGTCCCATTTGCAAACCCAAATGGATCCCTTACGGTTTTAAAGTACGGGATTTGACTGGGACCCATACGGGAT
>NC_061160.1:1772718-1842718 GCF_022113875.1 Hydra vulgaris | reverse complement strand
GGAACCACTCGTTTATGAAGCGAGCGCTCTACCACTACACCACTACCGCATATATTTCGGCATTTTAGAGTAGAACATATCCCAAATGAAAACTTAAAAGTTTTAATAGAAATTTCTTTGTTGTCCGGACACTAATGCTGCTGTTGAAAGAGTATTTTCACAAAGGAATGATTATTGAAGCAGTGAGAAGTTGCAACTTTCTGTAAAAACATTATATGCCGTCTTAACAGTCAAATTTAATAAGCAATTTAATATGTTCGGATGTGGCAACATTATTAGAGGAACATCCTCATTTAGCATAAAAAATCCACTGAAGAAAAATATTTTTTTTAAAGAAGATAAAGTTTTTTATTGTTTTTTCTTCTTTTTTTTTTTTTACCTATGAAATACTTGATAAGTGTACTCTTTTTGAACAAAATATAGTTGGTCCCCTTAAGAAAATTAAAAATAGAATTAGATTTTTGGGCACCACTTTTTAAACAAATCTCTGAAAACCCAATTTGGGCCCCCTAATATTGTGAATCCTAGGCCTAGGCACTGATGGCAACATTAACAAAAAGCAACAACTTTTGGCAAATTTTATTTAAAATTTTTAAAATGTATGTTTAAATTTTATCACTATTTTAGATTTTCATTGAATAAATTCCTATATAAAAATATATTTTGCATAAAATATTTATGGCATATTATTCTCTTTTCCTATCAGCTATCAAGGTAATTATACTGACTTGATCAGATTCAGCATTAATCTGAAGCTAATGAGTTTATAGCTGAAGCTGTATATATAAATTATAATAATAAATGTGTTTTTTTTCATACTCTAATAGTTATTTTTTTATTTATGATACATTTTTTTTAAACACATGTTTTTTTATAATATTTAATACTTAGGAAATACTGACTTTTGCCAAATATTCTTTAGATAAAAAAAATATTTTCTTACATTACTCTAATTGAGGTAATTAACAACGGTAATATTTACTCAAATCATTATATTTGTCCCCAGAAGTTAATGTAGTTCTATAATACATAAGTCTCTTACTAATTCTAATAATAAAAAGTTATTACCATTATTATTATAATTATATTTACTAACCTGTTATTACTAATATTTATCAAAAATACATTCTGGTTGTTGAAGTCACTTTTACTCATATCAGTATGCAAATATTGTCAACAGGTCAGAGTGCACCATGCAGAAATATTCTTTAACATGCTGCAAAATACAAGATATACATAAGATACATATCAAAAAGACTTATTACCTGGAACTTAACATTTTATCTTGTTTAACTTACAATAACTCGATTATAATAAATAAGCATATGGTTATAATCTATATAATAACTATTATCTTTTTAGTTATTGTTATTCATGTTAAAGTTATCAAGTTAAATTAAAGTTTTATAGCTAACGTTTGAATGCAAAAGTTCATATCAATAAAATTTTTTATCAGTATTATAAATATAAGTATTATATTACAAGTATTTACAAGTATAGGTATTGTAAGTGTAAGTTATTATTATGTATATTATGAAATTATTGTTAATATTGCAAGTGTACAATTTTAAATCAAAGTCAAAAAATATCAATGATTAAAAAATGAGGTTAATGCATAACAATAAAGCCATTTTTTTGCATTTAAACATCTAATTATATCTTTATTTATATCTGACTATTATATCTGACGGTGGGTAAACTTTGTTAAAATCAGTCATTTTGCTTGCATAAAATATAGATATAAAAATCAATGGAAAAGAGTGGAACTGTAAAAACGATTTAAAATCTTTTAATTCCCTAAATAAAACTTATCAATTACATTCCATTTGCCTGTATGCTCTTTTTAAATGTTTCTGACTAAACCAATATTTTGATCAAACTCAAACCATTTATTACAGTCACTAGCAGAAACAAAACTTTATATTTTGATCATTTTAAAAATGAAAACAGTGTCTCAATGGAATATTTACTATATGTTTAATAGTTTCTGGAACATATGTTCAACAAATATGTTAAACTTTGTAAATTTATTTATAAAAAAAAATACAAAAAAATTCTTTTATTATGGTAATAAATAAATGAAAATTTTAAACAACGTCTTTTTAATGGAGTTTCACAGTGACAAAACACATCAAAAAAAATTTTCTTTTTAATTATAATGTAAATATAATGTATAGAAAAAATATAATGCATAAAAGTTAAATTTTTAATCTTATTTCACGCACAATACGAATTATAAATGACAACCATCGAGTAAGTTTTGTTAAGACTTGGGAAACCCGTCAAATCCCCAGATTCTTCGGCCCTGATAAAAACCAGATAAAACCCAAATGAGCAAATATGCTAAATTTTTTTACCATATGGGACCCGTCTGGAAACCAAAACACTTACCCGTCGAAATCCCGTTCCCGTAAGCCCAGACAAAAACCGTACGGTACCCGTCTGGCAATGTTGGCTGGGCATTTACTAAAATATTTTGTTTACGCTAAAATTTAAATTAGGTCAAATAATTTTTTTAACCACTTTTTTATAAATAACGTTAATAAATATAACACAAGAGAAACAGGAAACTTTATTACACCTTTCAAAAAAACAAAACCTTGGCTAATTATTAATTTCATATTGGTATCCTTATTTATACAACAAACTAGTAACTAAAAATAAATAAATTTGCAATCCAGATAATCAAAATTATTTAAAAACAAAGTTATAAAAATCTGATACTGAATTTAAACAAATACTCTGAATTTTTTTAACTATAAATTAAATTACATATTTATGAACTAGAAAGTGAACTAACTCGATGTGTGTTATCTAAATGACTCTTACCTTTTTCAAACAATACATTGAAAGACTTGTTTTTTCTACACAAAAGAAATTTTTTTTTCTTAACAATTTTAGTTAGAATGTAATTAACAATATTGACAAAAATATTTTCTTTTAGAATGTAATTAACAATATTTACAAACTAAAACATTTCCTTATAGAATGTAATTATTTGTTCAGTTATTTGCTTAACAGAAATTTGATGTTCTGACGAATCATCCAGAATAAATTGAAACTTATTAACTTCAAACTACAAACTATTATCTTATGAGCGAAAAGTTTAAAAACGAGGAGGTGGAATTATGACTTCATAATGATCTAACAACTAAAATTAGAGACGATCTTCCGGTTTCCGGTTTCCGATTTTGAGGTCTTAAGAATTAAAATAATAAACAAAAAGTTAAAAAATATCCACAGTACCCACCTGTTACAGACCACCTGAAGCTGATATAAAAAACTTTTTAAATCACCTAAAACAAATATTTCTAAAAAATAACAAAGACCACAAAGTATTATTCTGTATTAGAGATATAAATATAAACTGTCTACAGTACAATAAAGATGCTGTTACCAAAACTTTTTTTGACGATATGTTTCAACACTATATCTTTCCTATAATAAACCAACCCGGGTAACATTAAATTCAATCACTGCAATAGACAACATATTGACTAATTCATTTTATGATTCTTCATTAAAAGCAGGTGTAATAAAAACAGATATCCGATCACTTTCCAATATACTTTTCCTTTTTTCAAAATACAAAAAATAATAACTCTAAAATCAAAGTCTTTACACAAAAAATTTTTTTTTTACTATTTAGCAGTTTAAAGACTCACTATCGGAAGTTAGGTGGGACAGGATTTACCAAGAATGCAACCTTGTGCATGCCATCTCCGCTTATAATGAATGTATAGCAATATTCTTAAAGCACTTTGATAATCATTTTCCAATTATAGAACAAGAATTAAAAGTAAAATACTTACAATGTCCATGTATTACTAGAGGTATAAAAAAATCTTCAAAAAAAACAAACTTTAAATCAAGTACTGAAAAAATAGAAATGAAAACAATCTTAATACTTACAAAAAATACAAAAATTTATTTGAAAAAATAAAAAAAAAGTTCGAAGTAAAATTACTACTCGAAACAAATAAAAAATGCAACTGATGACATTAAAAAAACATGGAATACTATAAAAGAAATAATTACGAACATAAAAATTAAATCAAATAGTTTACCTGTTCAAATCGTCATAGACAATATAGAGTACAGTGACAAAAATACAGTTGCTGAAAAATTTAACGAATTTTTTGTTAACATTGGCCCTAATCTTGCCTTAAAAATTAAATCTCCTAATAATTTACTTAAATCATAAATAAGAGATACTTAGAGCGAACTAAAATACAAAGAACTAAACTACCAAGAACTTAATGTTGCTCCAAATTCCTTAAAATTAAATAAAACTCCAGGTATAGATGATACCTGTAGTAGAGTAGTGGCAAATGTCTTTAAAACGATAAACAAACCTATATTTGAAATTTTTCAAGTCTTTAATTTAGACAGGAGTTGTCCCGGTCAAGTTAAAAGTAGCTAAAGTAGTACCAATATTTAAAACAGGTGAATTATATTTAATTAATAATTATAAACCTCGGTACTTCCTATCTTTTTTCTTGAAAAAGTAATTTAAAACAGATTGTATGAGTATTTAATCCAAAATAAAATTCTAAATAAAAAGCAATTTGGTTTCCAAAAACAATATTCAACTGAACACGCAATCCTAGATCTAGTTAACAATATAAGTGATTCTTTTGATAAAAAACAGTATGTTCTACGCATCTTTATAGACCTGTCAAAAGCGTTTGATACTGTAAATCATAATATCTTACTTAAAAAAATGGAAGGCAATGGGATAAAAAGCATAACCTTTGACTGGTTCAAAAATAAGCAACAGACAGTGCGTTTTTTCAGATAAACATAAACACTCAAAACTACTAAGAGTTGAATGCGGTGTCCCTAAGATCCCATTCTTGGACCTCTTCTGTTTCTTCTATATATTAAAGACCTTACAAAAACCTCGGAATAACTTGATGTAACTATGTTTGCCGATGACACAAGCTTATTTTATTCCTTGAACTCAATCAAAGACCTTGAAATATGAATGTATGAGCAAAGAGATTAAATGATTAAATATGTGGTTGAAATTAAATAAGTTATCACTAAATACACAAAAAACAAAATACATATTGTTTCATTCCAAAAAAACAAACAAATAATATGCCAACTATCCTTTCCTCACTAAAAATAGATAAAGTAAACATTGAAAGAACAGAAACAACTTAGTTTCTTGAAATACTTATTAACAATAATATATCTTAAAGAGCCATGTACAATAAACACTAAAATTTCAAAAAATATTGGGATACTCTACAAACCTTTATTGTCCCAACATAATCTTAAATCGCTTTATTTTTCTTACATCCAAAGTTATCTAACTTACGCTAATATTACATGGGCAAGTACACACAAATCCAAATTGAGTACTATTTATATTAAATCAAAAACATGCATCAAGACTAGTTTATAATAAAGATAAACTCACCCATACTGAACCATTACTAAAAACCTTGAATGCACTAAATGTTTACCAAATCAACATCTACCAAAATGTACTAATTATGCTTTATACAAACTTGGACTAGTCCCATCGCATTTTTTAGATAACTACTTTTAAGTAAACTCTAATAGATATATAACAAAGCAACTTTATACTACCTAAAAGAACAACAAAGTTCTCACAGTTTTCTATTTCCTACCGGGGTCCGTATCTATATAACAAAATAATATCCAAAAATATAGAACTTAAAGCATTAAATAATCCTGCCAATTTGAAAAATAAATTAAAACACCTCATACTTAATATCAACAATTATATCGACATGTATTAAACTTAACATTAAAATTTATACTAAAATATTTATGGATATCACTGAGTTTATATTGCTTAACCACTTTTTTTATTATTATTATTATTATTATTATTATTATTATTATTTTGGTGCTCCAAGAAGACCTAACGGTCTTGTCACTGCGGAAGTGCGTTTAATCAGGCGAACCTCGATATTCTGCTTATAAAGCGCTTTAACCACTTTGCCACGGCCGTACTTTTGACCATATATATAAAAATGAAATTGACTTTATTTAACCATTTAAAGCTGTACTCGATGATAAGTCTTCACAGACTTCCTAGTGATGATAAGTGTTCATAGACTTAGCGCAGTTCTGTAAACAGTATGACATAGCATTTCTTGTTAAAAAAATTGTTATAAAATCCAAGTCTCTTTTAAACCCCTGGATGACCAAGGAATTAATAAAATCATCAAAAAAAAACAAAAAACTTTATGATAAATATTTAAGAAATAAAACATATAAAAATGAAATAGTCTACAAAAAATATAAAAACTTATTTGAAAAAAACAAAAAACACTCAAAAAAACTTATTATACAAAGTTGTTGGAAAAAACTAATGGCGACACTAAAAGTCTTCGATATCATCGAACCGTCATTATTTCATATTTTTGATCTTTCATTAAAGCTAGGTGTTGTGCCGAAAAAACTTAAAATTGCCATAATCACACCCATTTTTAAATCTGGTGACGAAACTAATATTAACAACTATAGACTTATTTCCGTTTTACCCTGCTTCTCAAAATTATTGGAACGAATTATGTACAACAGACTTTACAACTATTTGATGTTCAACAGTTTGCTGTACAGTAAACAATTTGGACTTCAAAAAGAGAATTCAACAAACCATGCTCTAATCGAACTAGTTAATCATGTATCAGATGCATTCAATAATGACTATTTTACTCTTGGAGTTTTTATTGATCTGTCGAAAGCCTTTGACACTGTTAACCATAAGATACTTATAAAAAACTAGAACTATATGGAATAAAGAATAAAAATTTACTTTGGTTTGAAGACTACCTAGCGAACAGGTCACAATGTATTATTTATAATAAAAAAGAAAAAGAAAAACATATTACATGTGGTGTGCCCCAAGGTTCAATATTAGGGCCATTATTCTTTTTATTGTATATAAATGATTTATACTTAGCATCAAATATTTTAAATGTTAAATTGTTTGCAGATGACTCCAACCTTTTTTATTCCAACAAAGATATAAAAGCTCTCTTTAATATATTTAATGAAGAACTATTCAAAATAAACGATTGGTTTACAAGCAATAGGCTTTCGTTAAATGTAGAAAAAACTAAATTTAATTTATTTTCCAAACCTAGTAAAGGTGATGATGTTCCTCTAAAATTACCCAATCTCCTAATCAATAAAACATTTATTAAAAGGGAACCAATCGTTAATTTTCTAGGAGTAATAATTGATAAAAATTGTCATGGAAACCACATATAAAATATATAGAAAATAAAATATCAAGAAATATTTATATATTATATAAAACTAAATCATATCTTAACACCTCTTCTCTAAAAAAAAATACTTTTTATTTGTTCATAGTTTATCTCTTACTGCAATATTGTATGGGGTAGTACTAACTATGGTAAGATAAAAAAACTTCATAGTAAGCAAAAACATGCATGCAGGGTTATATTTGGTGCCCATAGAACTTTTCAATGTGAACCTCTTTTAAGGAAGCTCGGTGCCCAAAGTGTCTATAAACTTAATATACACCAAGTTCTACAATTCATGTTTAAAACTAAACATGAACTCTCTCCTATTGTACTTCAGTCTTACTTTAGTGAAATCTCGCACAAGTATCTTACTAAATTTTCAATTAATAACTTTATTGTTCCAAAAACTAATTCAAAACTAAATTCTTACAAAATCAAATACCGCGGACCGTTTCTATGGAAACATTTTTCAAAATTTATCACAAAAAATAATAATGATCACATCTTTTTTGAAGAATTTAGAAAAGAATCTAAGAACCTCTTATTACAAAAAGACTTTGATTTAAAATATCTCTTTTAAGAATAATACACAAATAATATAAATTATCTAAAAAAATAGTTATTGACACTACTTCTTTTTTGTTGCAGTTTTAATTTAATTTAATTTTTTTTTGAAAAACTTTAATACTTTTAAATTATTGTTAATCTTTGATATAATGCGTTATATTTCAACACTAATATTTATATAATGTTATTAGTTATATTGTAATAACGTATTTAAAATTCTTGTTATGTACTTAACTACTCTTCATTTTTTATATTAACTGACGATTTTTTAGTGTAAATTTTATGATGGGGCTTATATTTATTTATAATGGGGCTTGATGATAAGACAATTTATGTCTTCTGCTTGCTCCAGTTCTCTTATTAACACGATTTATTTCATTGTAAACATTAATATATGACAAAACTCTTTGCTTAAAAAATACATACATGCTTAAATAAATTCTACAAATTTTCCTTTATAATAACATGTATATATCTGAAGTAAAGAAAAATTTGTCTTTTTTTTTCTTTTTTCTTTTTAGTCTTTTATTTTTAAAAAATACTGGTAGTTTTTATGATAAGAAACACTATTAATTTACGCTTTACTTTGTTATACTTGTTAAATCACTTTTTATTATGCTATGCTAAACGTGCTATTATTATGTTATATTTTTTACGTTGCATTACATTATGTCTTGTAGTTGTAACGTTACGTTGTGTCAATTTATTGAAGTTGTAAAAAAATTAAAAAAAAAAATTAAAAAAAAAAGTTATTATGCTGCATCTTGTTATGTTTCATTTTTATCTTGAGCTTTTTTTGAGTTCAATTTTTATCTTGAGTATATTTTAATTTAAAGAATATCAAAATATAGTTGTACTTAATGTATAATTATATTTAACATAATCATAATATAAACCAATCGCATTTTAAAGGCTTCGTAATAAGATCATTACAATCTTCTTGAAGTCAAGTCTAGTAGTTATAAATCAAGTACTATTTAGTTATAAATTACATTATATATTTTGACTCACGAAACTTGTAAATATTACACTTTTCCTTTACGAAATTTGTAACTGTTATATGTAATGCAAAACAGGGCCGTCCCGAAAAGATTTTATTGGGGTGGGGGGGATGACGCATCTGCTTTTTCGCCGACTAAATGCAAAAAAAAATTTTTTGCCCGACTAGTTATCTAAAAAAAAAAAGATCCTCGTTCGCCGACAGTTGCCGCTTGCCAACTATAGATCTGAATTGCCAACTATTATTTTTTTATTTTATTTATTTTTATTTTATTTGCTGCATAATATTATTTAAAGATTTATAATACTGGCATAATATTTATATACTGGCAGAACTTCAAGAAGATCGTAATGACTTTATCACGAAGCCCTTAACAAAATTCTATTTTCTTCTACAATAAAAACATCTGTATAACATATAAAATAAATATATACCGAGAATATATAATCACCAAATGTATAATAAACTTGATACTCTACCCAGTAAGCACAAGACGCATTTTAGACACTTATAGACGTCTAAAACTAGTCTAGGTAAAGCGCACTTTTATAGACGTTTTAAAGACATCTTTTAGACGTCTTTTATGAATGCGTTTTTAAAATGACGTTTAAAAGGCGTCTTTTTTAAAGATAAAAAGACGTCTAGAAGACGTCAATTTTTAAGACATCTTCTAGACGTCTTTTATAAAAGCGTTTTTAAAATGACGTTTAAAAGGCGTATATTTAAGCGTTAAAAAAACGTCTAGAAGATATCTTTTTTTTAAGACATCTTCTAGACGTCTTTAATAAATGCGATTTTAACATGACGTTTAAAATGCGTCTTTTTAAAGTTTAAAAATACGCTTAAAAGACGCGTAATAAATAGTCTAAAATACGCAAAGACGTCTAGATCAAAGCTAAAAGACGTCTTTTCTGAGACCTGTTTATAAATATGTCATTATGACTTCTTTTTGACGGCTTTGTCATTACGCGTTAAGTAGATGTCGTATATGATCTAGACGTCTACAAGTGCGCCTTTTAGACCTCCTTAAAGACATCTTTAAAACGTCTTTTAAACGTCTTTGTGCTTACTGGGTAAACAACGAGCACTCTCTGAAAATAAAGTTAAAATCTACAATAATCAAATTAAACAACTATAAAGAATTTTTTTTAAATATTAATAAAAAAAATTAAAAAAATGTAGCTTAACTTTTAATACAAATCGATAAAAAATAAATAAATAATATTAATAACAAAGTATATATGTACAACATACATACTGACTAAAGTCTTCTGCGAGTTTTCTATAACTACTAACAAGTAATTCTTCTTATCATTTTTCACATAAATTTCGTTTTTATTATATTTATACACAAATATTAGTTTGAAATGTGGTAAACAAACTTATAGTCAAACTTCTAACACTTCTCCGAAAAATCAGTTAGTTTATTTTTGTATTATTGTATTATTTTATTTTAACTGGAATAATATAGATATATATATTTATCGGATTATTTTTACGTACACGTTACTACATTATTGTAATTTGTGCTAGCCATTGATTCTGTAAACAATTCGAGGGTTTCTCCATCATTAAAAAGTTTCTCCATCATTCGAGGGTTTCTCCATCATCAAATTCGAGGGTTTCTCCACCACCAACTTTGAGGGCTATCAATATTAGAAGCTATCAAAATCAAAATTTTTGATTTTAATCTTATTGGCACTCAGTTACAAGATACATTCAAAATCAAAATTTTGATTTTGAATGTATTATGATTTTGAATGTATTTTGATTTTGATTGTTAAATGCAGTTTTCTCCTGCAAACGTAGTTAAAGAATTTAAATTTTTTTTTCAAAGTGATTATCAAAACCTGTAGAATCACCTCTCCAAGGGATTTTTTGGATCATTTCCAAAGAGGTTATGACTCCTTTTGGAGAACTGTGAGCAAATTATGTTATGATGTTACAATTTTGTTTCTTGAAAAACTTCATTTATTATTTTTAGGAAAGCTAGATTTTAAAAATATTGATGCATTGCTTCAAAGTGTATACACCACAAATACCAAAGGGTCACTTTTCAGACCACACTCTTCAATTAAACGAGAATAATTGCAAAAAAAAAATTTTTTTTTTGCAACTATCTTTAACATTAAGTAGCGATAAATGTGTCAAGAATTAAAAGCACACCTAAATCCAGCAAGTGCATGAGCTGTGAAGTTTCTGCCGACATAATTTCAAGTGCACAGTAAAATCGTAAATTCTCACCATCAATACTCAGTGTAATCCCATTAAAACAGAATTTATTTAAGTCCGATATCAGAGCTTTTAAAACCTCTGCAAATTTTTTTGATTGTTTTGTAAATTTTTCTTTACTAGAAGACACAGGTATATATACTATAGTATATATAGTGTATTTAATTTTTTTTGTTTGCTCTCTGAATTCTGAAATCTGAAAATTTCATCACACTAATCACAGTAGTATGTGATCTGCTGTAAGCTATGAATAGATATTGGCAACGGTTTATCACATTAGCTTGTGATGTATCTGATGTTAATTCTGAAGAGATATTAATTATATATATTATATTAAAAAATATATATAAGAGTATATATAATTATATCAAAAAAAAAAATATCAATAATTGGTGCAATGCTAGATGAATTATTGTTTTAATCATAGTTTTTTATCATTAATTATTTGTTTATCATCACCGTTTTATAAGTTGATTTGCAATGGAGCAATAAAACCTAAGTTTGTTATACAAAAAACCAAAATTTTTGCTTCTGAACTTACAACTAAGAACATTATCTAACACGTCTACAAGATCATGATCAAGATAATGAATAAAACCAGCTCAAATGGTTCTTATGACAATCTGCATAGTTAGAAGCAGGTGTGTACTGGAGTTCCGTTCCGGCCGGAATTTTAACGAAAATTCCGGCCAGAATGAAATAAAAATTGCAGTTTGTGTTTATTCCGGTGCCGGCCGTAATGATAATAATTCAAGTCGGAATGCCGGAATTTGCTTTTATCTTTATTTTTTACGACTTGTAACACAGACTGTGTAAATTGAATCTAAAATTATTGTCCTACAGGGCTACTGGATAAAAATTTATAAAAGCACACCATGTAATTTTATTTGCAATAATCAATTATATACATATGTCTGGAAATTTATAGATTTTTTTTTCTTTTTTAACATCTTCGCTTCCAAAAAAGCTGCGAGCAACCACTATTAGAGTTACTGGAAAAGAAAAGATGAAGTTACTGGAAAAAAAATGAAGATTGTAGAGCAAGATAACGATTTACAGACGAATTAAAAGATTGCAAATTATATGAATTAGGAAAGCAAGATGAAGGAAACGAATTCCGAAGTAATGTTCGAGGAAAAAAACTAGACGAATAATAGTTTTTGGAACATTTTGAAACAGTCGCAGAAAAAGGAGGAGACTTAATTGAATGACGAGTAACACAAGAGACGCTAGCTCTTTAGAGCAGTACCCAATATAGTATTTGTAGAAAAGAGAGAGAAACAACATTACGACGATGTGATAATGGTTGAAGGTTGGCTGCAAGAGTAGGTCTAACTATGTTTATAATGTGTTTTTGCATCTTGTCTAAAAAAGAAAGGGCATCATTAGAAGATTCTCCCCAGATATGGCAACAGTATTCCATGCAAGGTCGGGTTTGAGTAAGAAAGTATCCAGAGTAAGAAAGTGTCGAGTTCAATAAAGAGATGCAACCTTATGCTAATTTTGCAACAGATTTGATATATGGTTTCCAAGTAAGATTGGAAATAAGAGTTAATTCTAGAAGATAAAGGGTAGATGACTCGTTGAGTACATTACCGTTCATAAATATGGGAAGATCTAAATTATTGCGATAACGATTGACTGAAAAAAATTGAGTTTTATCTGAATTAAAGTTCACCAGCCACTGTGACCCCCATGCTGCAGCAGAAATGAGATCTTTTTCAAGCTCAAATGTCCCCTCCAATCAATCAGAGAGTGTTGGCTTCTTATCATGACAAAAATAAATAGTAGTATCATCAGCGAACAATGCCATCTTAGAGATGAGAATATCTGGAAGATTGTTAATGTAAAATAAAAAGAGTATAGGGTCAAGGATCGAACCTTGAGAAACCCTTGAAATTATAGAATATGAAAAAAAGACTGATAAAAAAAGGAGAATTAAAAGAAATTTTACTAACTTTGGACATCAAGTTAAGTTCATAGAAAAAATCAAAGCTAATTTAAAAACAATCGAAGTGAGATATAATCTAACTTTTGAAGATGAAAAGATAGCATCAAGAAACTTTTAAAGCGAATTGAAAGACATGTAAAATATAAATATTCAAAGTTGAAAGACAATACATTTGTGGCCGAATCGGAAACTCAGAAAAAAAAGTTGGGATAAAAAAAAAAATCTAGGTGATATAGAACAAGAGGGAGCTCCACAAGCTGAAAAAAAAAACGGAAATCAAAAATACACCCTATTGTTTTTTTTTTTTTACTTTTCATAATACTTTATCATTTAATTCAGTGATCAACCTGGAAAACGTACTACAACAAAAATCTGGATAAATTTGTGGACATTGTGGAAAAATATGCAAATAAACAGGAAGTAGAGAAGTCAGAATACTTAAAAAAAGTTGTCCAAAAATGTGAAAAAGATAGACAAAGGAAAAAAGAGTAAAATTTCCTACAATATCAGGTAGCAACTTCTACAACTTGGATCTATCTATAAATAAATATTAGGTAAATTATGCAAGAAAATACTATTGCAATAAATTGTTTTTTTAATTGTACAAGTTGCCAACAAGAAATGATCTTGATACCTTTAAACGTACTTTGCTACCTAAGGAATTGAGCAGTGACAAGCAAACTTTATCTTGTGTGAACAGTGTTACCAAAGACACAGTTGATTTTCTGCTTGATATTCGGGTTTTGCGCTAAAAATTATTCTATAAATGTAGAGGGTAAATTAGGACTCGATGGTTATGAAAATCACAACAACCGTCATCAGATTTATGATCATCAAGATGCAGACCTAAAGGGAACAAGTTATATTTGTTCTTTTTGGCGTCTCCTATAAATTAAAGATTTAAAATACTAAGTAATCTGGACTAATCCAATCCCTAACAAAAATAATTTTTCCAGGCCTGTTACTCTAGTGAAAGCAAAAGAAACAAGTGTAAAGAGAGTATTTTAAGAGAGTGTAGAGGAGGATTTTATTTGTAGAGGAGGATTTTAAGATTTTAAAGCAAGTCTGACTCAACTGCCTAAACATGAAACTCAGAAAATTCTTTCAGAAAATGGTTTACAAATATTTGTAAAAATAGAGATAAATATGGTTGATGGCAAAATGGTAGATTTATTGGTGGGTGATTTATACAAAAATTTACGGTGTTAATAAAATATTATATGTATTTATATCTTAGGTATTAATTTTTTTTTTTTGAAAAAAAAGATCAAGATTATCTGTGAGATAACATTTTTTTTACTTTAATTTTTTTAATCTAAACTTTGGCTTTATAAGCTTACGTATTTTACATGTTATAAAGAATTTTATTATATAATACGAACATACAAAAACCTAAGAACATAGAAAATTAGAAACATTTATTTGACATATATTGGGAATATTCATAATAAATAAAAGTGGGTTTGAGCGAGTAAAACAATTTTTTATAGAATTTTATGAGATATAAAAAATTGCTTAAAGTGCTTCTCCAAACAATATTAACATAAGAAAGCTGACTTATAACAAAGCTTAAGTACAACGTGTTTTAATATCAAGAAAAGATTCTGGTTTATACCAAACACGACGATGTTTTTGTTTCTATAAAACCTGTATGGCTTCTCCGCGATAAACTTTTAAAATCTTTTTTTACAAAGTATTCCTAAATTGTTGATTTTGATAACTTTAATTGAATTTTAAAATATTTATTTGATTTAAGGTGGTAGCTTACCTTGAAATATGAAAATTTTAAAAATTTCAAATTGCACTGTTTAGGGATCGTCCATAAATTACGTCACGCATTTTGACCTCCCCCTCCCCCACGTCACAAAATCGTAACACTTAAGAAGCAAGTTTTGTGTGAGTCGTCACAAAACTACCAACCCTCCTCCCTTATAGCGTGTCGTAATTTATGGACGACTCCTTACCCAATATCATATACGTAGAAAATGATGGTGATATTTGTTTTTCAAAAAAATATTTACAACTTATATGGTTTTATCATTAGATATAGGTGGTATAATTTTTTTTTTATAAAAATCGCATAATTTTTGCGATTTAAAAAAAATTAAAAATTAAAATCGGATCTTTAAAAAAATTTTAAAAACGAAGCCTACTCGGTGTAGTTAAGGCGATTTACAAAATAATTGAATACTTTTATTTGGAATTAGCATAGTTTTGTCAGCATATTATACCTAAACAAGATCTTTAAATGTTATAATTTTTTTTGCTTAAAGTTTTTATAATATTTGAAGAAACTTTTCTTTTTTATATATAATTTTCAAAAACTTTTTACAACCCGTAATAATGTATCTAAAGAATACTATTTTGGAGTCTTTAGATCAATTTCGCTCATCGACATTAACATGAATTTAGTTAAAATCTTTTTAAAAAGTTACTTAATTTAATACTGATCCTAGTTCTAATCGGTTCTGACGTATATTAACTATATATAGTTGTCAAAACATAATATTTCTATCAATTTTCACAAAAAATACTGGAATTCCGACCTAGAAAGAGCTTAAAGTGTTTATAATATTTGAATAAATAATTGGCAATAAACGATCAGAACAGATCATATTGTTAAACTATAATGTTCATTTTACCTAAAAAACGTATTAATATAAAATCTTATTTAAATTTGGACGAGCGATTGTGATTTTAAGATGATTTTTTAAAAAAAAAGATTCCACGGTCTGGGTTTTTTCGCTACAAACATTTAAATTTTATGATACCGCAAAATTTATTATTTTAGTTTTTTTCGTCTTTTCATAATTCACAGACAAGACCATTTCACGGAAATATGTCATAATCAACAAAATATTATACAGACGCTTTAATATTTTAAAAGTGCCTTAACTACACTGAGTACTTGAACTTGTTTTAATCATTGGTAAGCTTCTAAAAGTAATCCAGGACATCCACATGTAGTTTTAAAGTATAACCAAAAGTATAACTTGAAATATATTCGAAAAGATTTAATAGAAGCATGCTTTTGCTGCTGGCAGATATATTTTGTATTTATATATTATTATAGTTCTTAATTTACTATAATTTATTTGATTCGTGTTAGAAGTCCTACTTGTGTATTCAGTTAGATGGTTATGATTATTATTCAAATTTAGAAAAAAATAATAAGTATGGAAAATAAAAAACTTGATGCTGGAAAAAACAAAAGGCAGGAGGATCAAGAATTTTCAAAAAACAATGTTTTCATGGCAAAAGTTTTTTAAAGTTCCTGAACCCAACATTGACTCGGAAAATAGTCTTGTAAATAACATACCTTTAACAAGTAATTTAAATGCTTCAACTTCATCAAAGAAATTTACATTATTAAATATTAAAGCAACAACAGTATCAACAAAACGAACTTCATTACCTAATAACAAATCAAATTTTCTACACTGTTACATCATGTTGGATAGCTTTGTTTTAAAAAGATGAAACTACTATGTGCCCTCAATGTCAATCGAGGAGTATTGAACTTTCTACAGATTTATCAAGAAAGGAAGGACTGTCTGTTTTATTAGAATTTACATGTACAGCCTCAGTCTGCTCATGGAGTAAAAGGGTTTACACTAGCCAAGAAATCGATGATGAATCTGGTGGGCAATATCAATCGGATGTAAATATAACATCCATTATTGCTATGAGGGCACGGTCGTTCAGACTTACTAAATAAGTGGAAAGTTATTATACGCAAGCGCAGTAAAGTTTGCATATTTTAAAAGTTTTAAAAATGGCTACGGATAACGAATATAAAAAAAATTCTCATTGACAACGAGCTATTTTTCTAATTTTTAGCAATTAAATATGGATTTAGCCGTTTATTAAAAGGAAATTATAATGAAAGTAACTTCTAGTACACGATAAAATGTTTCAAATTAAATATAAAACCTCTAAAAACGAATAAAATGTAATTACAGCAATAGCTTTTTTAGTGTGTTTTGTTTATCGTTTTCAAATTGTTTTTAAAAAAATTTTGAGCGTAGAAATTTTTAAATTTTAACTTTTTCAGATAGATGAACTGTTGATCTTTCTTAGAATGTTTACTGATATTAGTATTCAATTTTTTTTTCAAGATTAAAAGATATTTTTTTAACATTAACTTTTAGTAAGCTGTTGCTAGGCTACCCTATAATCACAATACATAATTACATTGATGTGAGTATATATATATATATATATATATATATATATATATATATATATATATATATATATATATATATATATATATATATATATATATATATATATATATATATATATGTAAAAGTTGATCATAATAAAAAGATAGCGTATAACCATTTTTTAATATATTTAGATGTAAAAATATATTAACAATAGTATATTTTAACAACTTCATGTTATTAGAGTAATAACATTCTAATGTTATTACTCAAGATTGTGAAAATTTATAATGATGACCTTGAGCTAATTTCATTATAAACTATTAATAAAAGCAGGTTGATTTGATTAAAATAAATAGAGATTTTTTGAGTCAAGTCTTGAATCACTTATTTGATTTGATTCAAAATATTTAGGCTTAGCAGGGGCCTAATATATATATATATATATATATATATATATATATATATATATATATATATATATATATATATATATATATATATATATATATATATACATATATATATATATATATATATATAAATATATATATATATATATATTTATATATATATATATATATATATATATATATATATATATATATATATATATATATATATATATATATATATATATATATATATATATATATATATATATATATATATATATCCACGACATGATATTAAATTAGTTTTTTGAGGTAGGTAAGATTTTTTAGGCCTTAAATTAGAGCACACATTGTTTTTGTCACGATTTTTTTATAAAACATTAAATTAAAATCAACTAAATCGAAAACTAAAATGCTTTTATTTTTATTTTTTTAATACAATTAAAATCTATATGCATTATGAAAATCCAAAAAAAGATCTAAACATATTGATTTAGATACCAAAAAAAATAACAATAATTAAACATTTTATCTTAATTTAAAAAAACAATCGGACTAAAGTTAAGTATATATTTCAAATAATATATTAAAACAATAATTTACCAAAGAAAAACCATAAAAAAAGCATTTCAATATTTTGCAGATCCACCTTTCTTAAATAAGGATTGATGAAGGCAATTATCTAAAACTTCAATGTTTCTATCAGCATTAAGTCAACCTTAAAATAATTAATAGCATTTAAGTCCTGCATAATTCATGTAGGCCCAAAAGTCTACACTGCCATTACCTTGCTTGGTTGGTTTTCATGTACAATTCAAATCAAATTACTCTTGAGGTGATCGCCATAGCAGAACACGAAGCAATAACATATTTTTGCATATCTAACTCAACATTCATTTTGTCTGAGAATATAACATTTTACCACTTGCTGTTGTGTTTCATCAAGCAAATTAATTTTATTAATTAAAAACGTTTATCTCATTAAGTAGCCCACCAGATTATCCAGATCCATAATGTCATCTATTTCAGTATAAGGTTTTCAAATATGTGAATATTCAATATTTAACTTATTTGACGAGGAGATAATACTTGGTTTTAAATAAAAATAGATTTGTAACATGTTTTTTCAGAGAATCTCAACCATGATTTTGGAGTTTCATGCTGCATTACTTCACTCGTTATGAGGTTTTTTCAATATCTAACTTCTTTGTGTTTTCATCAGTACTATTTCAAAATTAGAAATTTAGAGTTAATAAATGCTAATGAAAATCAAATTAAATTATTAAAAAAAATATTACATTAATTTTAAAAATAAAGCAGTAAGCATTAATTTTTAACGAACAAAAAAATTTTTTTTAAATATAGTCGATTTTATAAAGTTACATATAATTAGGGATACAAATGAAATTTTATGGTAACAACTTGTCCATTAAATAAAAAACACGATACTTATTAATTAGAAATAATAAAATATCTAAAAAGCTAACTAGTTTTTAAAGTAATTTTAAGCAAACAGGATATATAAGTAAGAATGCTCTAATTATTGGCCAATGGTGTATGTATCATATATATATATATATATATATATATATATATATATATATATATATATATATATATATATATATATATATATATATATATATATATATATACACATTTATATACATATATATATATATATATATATATATATATATATATATATATATATATATATATATATATATATATATATATATATATATATATGTATATAATATATATATATATAATACAATATACTATGTAATACAATACAGTATATATATATATATATATATATATATATATATATATATATATATATATATATATATATATATGTATATATATATATATATATATATATATATATATATATATATATATATACTGTATTGTATTACATAGTATACTATGCTTGGACATATATTATTATTTTTAATATTTTATTATTTTTCAGAGTTTGATTTGTATGCATTAATTGTGTTTGCATACAATTGTTGTAATCGTGTTGTAATATATTTAACTTGCATTAGGTCCGACAAAATGTTTATCGTTAGCCGGATTTTAGGAGTTGTATATGAAATATTAGTCAAGCGCATATGATATATTGGAGATATATATTTTAAATTGAGGACTGTTTGAAACTAGTTTTTTGTCCAATCAAAACAGGGATCTTATCTCAGATCTCATATAACCGATGATATATTAGGAATAACTATTAGATAAATAATAAAATTAGTTAAAGGATAAAAAATTTTTCTTAATATATCATTGCATATAACTAATTAATTATACGAGCTTGTTGCGCATTCTTAATCTTATATAATGTATGATTGGACTAAATAACGTGTTTTAATTTATTTTTAAGATTAATACAAATATAATACTAAAGTTTTTATTATTAATTTAATAAAATTAATGGACCAATAATACAACATCAGTTTTTGCTACGTCTGCTAACATTTGTCCAACAACATCTGTATTTATAATAATGTATAACTACATCTGTCCAACAACATCTATTAATACACTGAGGTATAATAACATCTGTCCAACAACATTTGGAATTTCGTTGAGGTCAAATAACATCTGTATAAAAAGTATGATTACTTCAGATGTAGTTACATCTTTTCAATAATGTTGAGAAAACTACATCTGTGAATTCTTTAGATTTAGTTACATCTTTTCAGTTCTGTCATTGAAAAGATGTAACTAAAAAAATATAGATGATCTTGGATAAAAGTGTACAGATGATCTTGGACTAATCTACAGGTGTAGTTGGACAGATGTATTAATCTTTTGCCAAATTAGTTCAGTATTAAATTTATTTATTTTAACACTTGGAAGAAATAAATTTTTTAGTATTTACATATAATGTAAATAAATATTTAAAATCAAATTAAATATTTAGTGTTTATATATAACAATAAAGTTTATTTGAATACATTTATTTAACAAGACCTACAGCTTTAGTCAACAAAAATTTTCTGTGCTGGTATAGATTGTGTATATTAATAAACATAATTATTTACCCACAGTAGCTTATACATAGCCTTTGTCATAGGTAGATTAAAAGTTTATTAAAAATCTTTGGCCAAAATAAAAATTATCTCTTTTTTTTTTCTCTCTGTGTCTATATATATATATATATATATATATATATATATATATATATATATATATATATATATATATATATATTTTTTTCTCAGCGTGTGTTTTAGATACTGATTTTCTTTTTAAAAAAATGTTTGTCACTTTTTGCATGCTTTAATTTTATGATAATTTTTATGATTACTAATTAATAACTCCTAAAACCTTAGTACAAAAACTATTTTATTTAATTTAAATTTTCATGATGTTTTCAAAACAAAGTTTTTCTAAACAATGATAAACTTGCTTTATTTATTATTTTTCAGTTATACAAAGAAATGTTAATATTTCTAGTTGTTAATTCTTTTTATTTAAAGAACTCGCTTCATTTGTTTATAGTTAATTAATTGTAAATTAATCAAGCTAACTGAAGACAAAAACATTAGGGTTTTTTGCTAATTAAATATAAATTTTGCACTATTTCTCAATTACCTTTTTTATTATAAACATTCATAAAATATCATTATGGTAAAATAAAAAAATATATATATATACATATATATATATATGTATATATATATATATATATATATATATATATATATATATATATATATATATATATATATATATATATATATATATATATATATATATATATATAAATATATATATATATATATATATATATATATACATATATAAACTATATATATATATATATATATATATATATATATATA
The DNA here is from genome assembly GCF_022113875.1 of Hydra vulgaris. Lineage (NCBI taxonomy): Eukaryota > Metazoa > Cnidaria > Hydrozoa > Anthoathecata > Hydridae > Hydra > Hydra vulgaris. The sequence continues at coordinate 1,821,285 of NC_061160.1, read as the reverse complement.
TATATATATATATATATATATATATATATATATATATATATATATATATATATATATATATATATATATATATATATATATATATACATCTGTCAGATGTTTATCTTTTAAATCATTAACTAAGTGGTCAGACATGAAAACCTTCAAATTAAAAGTCAACTTGACAAAATCAGTTAAAGGTAATTTAATTTTAAAATATTTAAGTTATAAAATCTTTAACATTTAAAGTTATTGCAAATAAGGACAAATAATAAAATAACTTTTGTATTAAAATGTTCTTTGTACATTGTTATAATTCAAATTGTTTTATGTTGATAGTCAAGTCATAATTTTAAATGAAGGATAATTAGCGTACTTTTGATTTATTTAATTTTTTATGACTAAAATCAAAATACTGTTAAATATTCATATATATTGTTTTAAGACAATGCTATGATAATTAGTTAATAGTTAAAAAACTTAGACCTACCAAAAGTCTTTTTACAATGAGCCTAATAAAGCATATGTTGATAAAAAAAAAAAAAAAAATTGGTAATACTAATTTGTTCCAGAGATAAGGACCATGCTAAGTAACAAATCTAGTCTTTTCTTTGACAGACATTAAGGTTGTTATTAATACGAAGATTATATTTGTTTTTTAAGTTTCAAACTTTAAAGATTTATAAATAAGCTAAAAAATATCTTTAACAATTAGACATTAGGAATAAAATAGAATATTGGTAAAATTTTGTGCCATAAATTAATTTAACATATTTTTGAAGTTTTAAATTTTAATAATTACTTTATTAGGCATTCATACAACAGACCAAAAAATTTTAATTGGTGCTGAGAAACGCAGAGAAAAATTGCTGTCATCTGGCCATAGTATGAAAAGTGAAGAAAATTTTGTAATTAATTTTCTGTCTCTTATGAAATAGTGGATTTTAAGTTTTATTATTTCTGGAAAATTTATATTTTTACCCTGCATTGAGTTTTGACTCATGACCTTATTGTCAGGTCAAAAATGACCTTAACTTTTATTTGAATAAAAATAAACAATCAAACTTTTTGGTTTTAACAAACAACGATTTATTGTTCCAAAGAATTGTTACTAAGATAATAAAAAGTTAATATTAATTATAAGTGAATGTGTTCATCCAATTTATATCAACTCCAAATAAAAATAAAACTTACTCAAATAGTAATGCCTATTCTGAAAAAATATTTCAGATAGTATTTGTGATTTCTTTTTTTTTTTTAATCTAAACTGTCATAACCAATAGAACTCTCAGGTTTTTAATGCAAAGTGGAATGGAAATGATAGGAGGTGGTGGGAGTTATTGTTCAAGTTTAAAGAGGGTAAGGGGGCAATCTTATTTAAAAAGTTGATGGAAATTGTTCTTCAAATTGAGGAGCAAGGTTCGTAATAATGGCAATGGGCCTTTGTCTCCAGATGTAATTAAGCAGTGGTTTCTATTTAAAAAATGGTCTATAAACTAATAAAGAGGTAGATAAATTTTCCTCATGTACTAACATAATATCCCTGAAGAAAATGACTGAACTTTTAATTATAATATTAATAATTATAATAAAAATAAATTTTAATTTTATTAAAAATAAAATAAGTTACCTGACTTTAAAAGTTACTTTACTAATTCAAAAATAACATAAGATTCATCCTTTACAACAGAAGTTATGAAATAAAATAAAGTTTTAAAACATGTCACTTACATATAATGCAGATTTAATTAATGATAATATCTTAGATTTAATTTTAACAGAAACACCTGAACGTATAAATAAAATCCAACTCTAGGCAACACTAGAAATGGACACCAAATACTTAGCTGGAAATATTTTTTAAAAAACACTACTAAAAAGGAAATGTCAAACTATGGGAAATCTGGATTTAACTATTAACTTGGTAATTACACAGTCATAAATAAAGCTATCAATGAAAATGATTGGGAAAGTCTTTTTGGAAAAAATAGTATTAATGAGTGCTATGAAATATTCTTAAATATCTATGATAAATTATGCAACAAATATATTCCTAAAAAAAAAACATACTTCAATAAACAACCACAGCCCAAACCTTGGATTGATAGAGAAGCAAAAAAAGCAATAAGAAACAAAACAAGTTTATGGCACAAACTATTATCTAATAGTTTTAAATGTGACCAGCTGAAAGTCCAATATATTTTAATCAACAAAACAATAAAAAATCTTATTAAAACAAAAAGAATAAATTATGAAAAAAAAATAGCTGACTCATTGAAAGAAAATCCAAAACTGTTTTATGCATATGTTAATTCAAACAAAAAAATAAAATTAGGCATTAATATAATAACAGATAAAAATGGTTCTTTACAAACAAATCGTGATGATATTGCTAATATCCTCAATGAAAACTTTCACTCAGTATTTGTTATAGAAGATCCAACAAATTTTCCTAATATTGCATTAAAAACAACCAAGACTTTAGAATTAGATATAGACTCAATAATAACTCAAGACATTGTTAGAATTAAACTAAGTGAACTAAATGTCAATAAAGCATTAGGAGCAGATGGTGTAAGTTCATATGTGTTAAAAAAATGTCAAAATAGTTTTTGCAAACCTCTAGAGTTACTATTCAAAAGATCCTTACAAGAAGAACAAACTCCACTCATATGGAAAATGGCTAATGTAACACCACTACACAAGAATGGAGATAAAAACGATCCTGCAAACTATAGACCAATTTCATTAACGTCAATACCATGCAAAATTCTAGAGTCAATCTTAGGTAACAAAATAATGGATTACATGTTAGCAAACAATTTATTAAATAGTAACCAACATGGTTTTCAAAAGAGCAAAAGCTGTACTACTAATCTACTAGAAACACAAGATATTTTATTTGATGCTATTGAGAATGGCTGGTGTGCTGATGTGTTGTATACAGATTTCTCAAAAGCTTTTGATAAAGTACCTCATAGGCGATTGATGTCAAAGTTAATATCATATGGTATAGTTGGAGTAATTCTAAATTGGATAGAAGCCTATTTACATAATAGAAAGCAACGAGTAATTTTAGGGGATTGTGTATCAAAATGGCTAACAGTTGAGAGTGGAGTTCCACAAGGTTCTGTCCTTGGGCCTCTTCTGTTTCTTATTTTTATAAACGATCTGCCAGACACATTAAAAAATAATATTCAATTGTATGCAGATGATAGCAAAATTATAAATATTTTTAAATCAGATGAAGATATCCGTATAAACAAATTACAACTAGATATTGATAATATTATGAAATGGTCGTCACTATGGTTAATGAAATTTAACTATGAAAAGTGTAAAATTATGCACATTGGTTTTAAAAATCCTTGTATAACTTATTCAATGTTCGACGCTGAAACTCAACAGAATAATATATTAGCAGCATCAAAAGTAGAATGTGATTTAGGAGTAATGATGCAATCTAATTTAAAATGGACCAGTCATATTGATAAAGCTGTTGGTAAATCAAATCAAATCTTATTAAACGAACTTTTAAATATTTCGACTCAAATATGACAAAAAAATTATATACAACTTTTGTAAGACCGCATCTTGAGTTTGCAATCCAAGCATGGTGCCCTTATCTGAAGCAAGACATCTTAAAGTTAGAAAAAGTACAGAGAAGGGCTCTGTACTTTTTCTAACTTTAAGGGCTGGTACAAAACTCGTACCAGCTTTTAAAAAAATGCCATATGAAAAAAGATTACAGTTAATGAAATTAACAACTCTAGAAGAAGGCCGTTTAAGAGGAGATCTTATTTTTCAATATAAAATACAAAACGGTTATGAGAAGATAAATTGGATAAACGACTCGACATCTCAAGTTCAATTAAAACCTTACAATTTTTGTAGTCATAACCAAAAGTTAACAAAGGCATATTGTAAGAGCAATTATAGATATAATTTCTTTTCCTGTAGAGTCGTAAATGCTTGGAATGGTTTACCACCATATATTATCGAATCAATGACAATTGACCAATTCAAAAATAAACTTGATAAATCAGATTACTGCAAAAATTATTTATTAAATACTAAATAATATCTATATACATTAAAAAGTAAACAATGCTATTATAAAACATTTATAGCTGTTATAGCACAACATCTTCTGTTGTTGTGCTCCACAATTGATTTCATCAGTTGTCACAGTGTACATTATTATTATTATTATTATAAGACTTGTTTTTTTAAATATTAAAGTTGCAACATTTGGCTTTATTAATGACAATAAAATATCATCAAAGAAAAATATCAAATCTAAATTACTGTCTAGTTTTTTTAAAGCATTTTTTCAATCAAATCTAACTAATCAATTACTTTCTGTTTTGCTTTACATAACTTTTTTGTTTGACTTTTTTAAAAGCATTAAGTCACTTTTATTTTCTGCAACAATGGCAAACTTACCAGACTTATTACATTTCAACTCATTGCAAACCATCTTTGGCTTTTTTAGTCATAATTTTTGTAGCATTTTTATGGTTTAGCATTTTTGTAGGTGGAATCGTAAACGTAAACGCACCAACATTTGATATTTTTGGCTTCATACAATGACACCATCATTTGGCTTTCTAATTTCTTTTTTTGGAAAACCTTAAAGTGCATTTGGATGTACCTAGTGCAATCATATTCTTATTATTTTCGTTTATTTATTAATTAATTAACAATTAAGATTAATGTAATTGTAAGATACATTTGAGTAACAAGATTCAGTGATTGTATAGATGTGAGACATATTTGCTTATCAAGAATATTATGATATTATTGTTTTCGCTTGAGTCGTGCAGTTTAGAAGAATTAGTATTCAAGCCATAAAGACCATAACTAAAGAAAAGTCTAAAATTTGTATTTATTTTTGTTTTTTCTAAAATCTAAATTAAGTTCAAAGTTCTTTAACAGCGGTTCTTGATGACAAGACCTGTATGGTCTTCTTTGTGTAGCTGCGTTCTTTATCTTTATTTTTTAACGATTTCTTTGCATGTAATTTTTCTTATTGATATATTTGTAAATATTGTAATAAATAAATAAAAAAAAAAGAATCCATTCCAATTATTTAACAGTGTACTATACTTTATGAATTTTGAAAAATTTTTTTTATGTTTGTGAAAATGAAAAAATGCTTTATTTTTTTATTTTTTGAAAATTTAAAATTTTGACTGCGAATGTTATTTAGAAAAATTTTGAAGCAAAAATTTTGAAATGTTGAAATATTGAAAAACATTGTTATTTCAAAAAATAACAATATTTTTTCTTGATATATTTTGAAAAATTTAAGACTTTTCCAGAATTTTTCAGAAAAAAATTAACCCTTTAAACAGAACTCATGGAAAACAATTTATTTTATTGCAGCTTGTTGCTAAAATTTAATTAATTTTGAATTTTAAGAGAAATATTTTTGTTTTGAGATTTATTAGAATTTTTTTAAGGCCAACAATTGCTTAATCTTAATTACACAGACTGTTTTTATTTTTATCAGTTAGTTTAAAATTCTTATTTTTAATGTTGGTTTACATTGAATTTTTTTTTTCTTTTTCTTTTGACATTATAATAAATAAAAAGGAGGGTCTTAATAAGCTCAGTGGGTGGGGGAAATTAATAAAAATTCCTCTTCTGTGTATTAAGCACTTATTTAGTTGATAGCCCGAAATTGTTAAAAATAAGATCAAAGTTGATAATTTACATTTGCATAATTAAACATAAAAATCAGTTCTTAAGTCATTAATAAACAAAATTATTACCTTACCTTGAAGTTAAATTCAATCTATTATTCCTCAACTGTTAGCTAATGATCAATAAAGTAAATTTCAATTCATGAAAATTACAAAATTAAAACCATGTCTCAACAGTATCCAAACTAAAATAAAATTAAATTAGGAAAAATAGAGATAAAAATAATAAAAAATATATAGTAAGATATTTAATAGAATTTTAATTAAGGTATGATAAACACAAGTAGAGAAAAAATATATTATTATTTAAAAAAAAATGAAAAAGATAATAAACTTTAAATTATTAGTAGATCAAGGTTTGCTATTAAAGCAATTAAAAGTAAGAAGCACTACAGTGTTAAAAAAAGAAAACTCTTAACAAGTTTAAAATGGAGTTTTGTAGTGGTACAATAATAAAAATGGTACAATAAAAATAGAATTAACTGTATCTAGCAAAAATTTGTTGCTAGATACAGTTAGAAACAGTAGAGAAAGTCTTCGTTCAAAAATTCATTAAATCAAATTTGCTATATACTTACATAGACTTTAAATTAGACTATCCAACTACTTGAGCTTTTCAAATATTGAATAAAAAAATGAGCTTATTCAAATAGTATATCAAAAGTAATATAACAATTATGCATTAAATCTTTCACCTAAATTTAATATTTGTAAACAGTAAAAATTAACACACATTATTTTATTTATTATCCTGGTCATATTTAAAAAATCCTGAAAATTTTTTCCCTAATAATATCCGGAAAAATATTTTAAAGACATTTCCGTTAAAATTCAGGGAAAAAAATGCTTTTAGTATATTTAAGAATATCTCATGAGCTGGAAAAGAAAATATTTGGCAGGTATTCCTAAAAAAAAAGATAAGTATTTTAATACTTAATTAAATACAGTTTATAAATTAAATTAAACTAGATTTTTAGGTTAAATAATAAAAATAATTAAAGTGAATTCTAAGTGCTGAGTGTTTACATAATTTGAATAATCCTTAGAAAATAAGTTTCGCATTTAAACGTTCCAAAAAAAAAAAAAAAAATTGACATAAAACCTTTTAATAAATAATATTAAACCCTATTACTTTAATATTACTAAATAATTAAAGTAATAGGGTTTAATATTATTTGTTTAATATTACTAAATAATATTAAACCCTATTACGGTAAGTTCTGGTTTTTTATTTTTATTTTTAAATAAATACTGGTGTGATAAACGCTTTTGTACTTAATAAATGACCTCAAACAAAAAAGCTCTTTCAAATAACTTCCACTTGAGTTATAAACATTATGTTTGGTTTTTCCCTTTTGCAAATAATTTTTATGTAGATCAATGCTTTTATATATAACCATTTATAAAACATATAATTGCTGAATAAAAATAACAATAATCTTTAAAAGTATAACTTAAATTTGATTTATTTAAAAAAAAAAATGTATTAGTCAAGGCCAATTCTAGAAAAAAATTTGGGTGGCGGTACTCCCCCATTCCGGCAAATTTTGGCGGAAATTTGACAGTTTTTTTTCGCAAAAATGACAATATTTGCCATAAAAAACGTAAAAATAAAGAAAAGTCCTCAAACTTTAATTTACGCGCCCAAACTGTCACCCCAATACAGTTGACGCTGTCGAAAACAGTCTAGAATAGCTCCTGTTAGTGCTATAGACATAAGATATGTAAAATTAAAAACTACGATAAGTTTTTTTGATAAAAACTTAAAATCAAAATAAAAAATTTCATTTTTTATTCAGATTTAGTAAGAAAATAGAGCAAATAAAATTGATTTAATGGAATAAAAATAAAACAAAGTAGAAATGCACTACTCTTTGTTTAATTACAATTTTTATTTTTTTTATTGATTTTTATTCTTATGATCATGTAATTTCACTGCTCTATCACATTAAATATCAGGAATTATTTTTTCCGGATATTTCGTGAACTCCAAATATTTCTATAAATTGTTTTTCTTCTTCTGGATATTAAATAGTTTTCTGGAAATACAAGCTATAAATATTTTTGTTTGTCATCAATTAATTAAAACAGTAAAAGTATTGTCCATTAATTACTTTGTGCTTTACTTTTTTTTACAAAAAAGAATAAGTTTATATTAAACTATCAACTGGAAGCATAATGGCAAAACAATAAACGCTTTTATGTTATTATCACAATAAATAAATTAAATTGGTAATTTTAATTAAAAAAAACTTATTTTATAATTTAAATTGTTCAGCCCTACGCACATAAATTTTTTTAAAGCTATTTTGCTAAAAAATTATTCATGTAAAGCTGAGCAATTGCTCTATTTATTTGCACAAATAATTAAAAAAAGTACAATAGAGCATAAAATAATTGATGAAAAAGATAAATCCTGATATTTAAAATGACAGAGCAGTGAGCATATACATATACCTTAAAAAAATTTATGTATCAAAATTAAGGACTAAAATATAGAGCGCTCAAACACCTAAAAATACTCAAGATTTCAAAATTATGATTATTTCTCCTTGTTGCTAATCGTACTGAGAACACTCATAGGGGTTAATCAAATTAATTGTTCAACCCATTCAAAAGCCATTTTGTTTTTAATGTTTATCTCACTTAACATCAATGTCGTCTCTTTACAAAAAAAAAAAATTGCTATTGAGTATATTTATTTTAGCATTTAAAAATACAACTTGTGACTCTTTTCAACAATTAAAAATTGTTATACAAAATGTTATAATAATAAAAAAAAGCAACGTGTGACTTTTTTCAATAATTAGCAAAGCTAACTATTGATAAATATTGATGCACATTAAAATCACAACATCTCCCCTAGCTCAAGAAGAGCTCATACATAATCGCTATACTTCCGGTTAGGAAAAAATCTTTTTCCGTAGTGAGTGAACCGAACAGGCTGTAAATCTGTTTCAAAATCTGCTGGATAATTTTGATTAGCGCTGTCCATACTTGTCAGCTTTGCCTTCATTCAGAAAATTTATTTGAAAACTCAAACCTTCATAGACAACATGTTTTAAGTTTGTTTCTGGAAGTTTAAATAGTGTCAGATTGTAATCGTCATCAGCTGTTAAATTTCTTTTTTTGTTTATATGACGAAGCTGCAGATAAGAAAAATGTTGTGGCAATATATGTCTGTTGACTTCAACTTCAGCTGTTAAACCTTTATGCAGTGCAACTATACATCTTTAAAACCATTGTTGTGTACACGGCGCCATATGCTTGGGTTTCATCCACACTTTATCGCCAACTTTCATCCTTAAAACTTAGTCAAAGACTTTTGTGTTGATTTGAATTTATTGATTCCATTTGAACGTACAAAAAAAAAAAGTGCCTGGTTATGATGGAATGTTGTTGATTAAGAATACAGACATGAGAATACCACATTTTGCTCTCGCATTGGTTTTTTTTACCACCTGATAAACTCTTTTCAACAATTCCGTTTCCCAATGGTTTTTCAGCAGCTCGAAAAATAAGTCTTAATTTCCATTTCGACGCCATCGCTAGCTTAATCAGAGATCTAAATGACTTAGAATCATCTAGAAGAATTTCAAAGAGAGGTCTAATCAATGATCAAATTGTTTTCAACGATTGATCTAATTTAGCTACTTCGATATGCATTGCATCAGACTTTAGTTGGAGCCATGTCGCATCTTCTATTTTCTGTCACCTTGAATTATCACAACTCTTTGGGCCATCAAGCTTACATCACACCATACAGTTAGAGATGCATTTGGTTGCAAATATTTTTCTTTTAATTTGACTCTTGACTCTAATGACCATACTCTTCCTTCCATTCTAGTTAAAAAGATTAACTCTGTATTAGATATCCAAATCATTCCGGCTACCATTGCAATACTCATTTCTCAATAAAACTCTTATATGGCTTGTGGTCCAGACAACAATATTATAGTCTTACCTAAGTCTTATCCAGAAATCTTTTTAATTCTCTCTAAACAATTCAATAACAGCTTGATTTCATCTTGTTTCCTTGACTGCTGGAAAACAGCACTTGTGGTTTTAATTTTTAAAAACTCTGGAGAACACTTTGACCCCTCTTATTATTGACAGATCAGTCTCCTGGTTCTTTTATTTCTAAACTTCTTTTATTATGGGCAAGGTTATTAACCAAGTTTTTTGATCAACAATTCCCTACCTCAGTCCTCCAAATTAGGGTCAGCATTTATTTTTCAAAGGTTTTAAGCAAACATCGAACAGTTTTAAGTTTTTTTTTATCTTTCCTAATTTGGAGGGCTGCTATCTTGCGTCTAACACACTCTGAAAACCAACATGGTTTTTGTTCTTGCCGTTATATGGCTGACTTACTAATTTTTTTTTTTTTTTAATTTGCATTTACTCCTAACAAGGCTGCAAGCAACCACTATTAAGTTGGGAGTTACTAGGAAAAAAAAAAACAGAGTTATAGAGCAAGGAAACGGTTGACAAAAGACTTGAAAAGTTGAAGGTTGTATGAGTCAGGAAAACATGAAGATGGGAGAGAGTTCCAAAGAATTGAAGTGCGGGAAAAACTAGATGAATAAAAGTTTTTAGAGCATGCAGGGACAGATACAGTAAACGAATGAGACTTAGCTGAATGACGAGTAAAACGAGAATGAATTTTAGTTGATGGAACTAGAGATGATAACTCCTTTGAGCAGTGACCATGATAGTATCTGTAGAAAAGAGAAAGAGATGCAACTTTACGACGATGGGAAAGAGGTTCAAGCTTAGCAGATAGTCCAGGTCCAAAAACATTTACAATGCGTTTTTGGACCTTGTCAAGAAGAGAAAGTGAATCGTTAGAAGAACCAGCCCAAATATGACAACAGTATTCCATACAGGGACAAATAAGAGATTTGTAGAGGTAGAGAATGGAATCAGAAGTAAGGAAATGGCGAGCACGATAAAGAGAAGCAACCTTAGCAGAAGCTAATTTAGCAACCGATTGTATATATGGCTTCCATGAAAGGTCAGTAGTAAGCGATAATCCGAGAAGACGTAAAGAGGACGACTCAGTAAGAGGATTGCCATTCATTAATATAGGAATGTTGACCATATTACGGTAGTTGTTTGCAGTAAGCAATTGGGTTTTTTTAGAGTTGAAATTCACAAGCCACTGTGAACCCCAATCTATTACTGAAGTGAGATCAGATTCAAGATCAACTGCTTGTTCTAGGCGATCGAAAAGAGAAGACTTTTTGTCAAGACAGGAGTATAAAGTTGAGTCATCAGCAAAAAGAGCTACTTTAGATGAAAGGTTGTCAGGAAGATCGTTTATGTAGATAAGAAACAAAACAGGGCCCAGGATGGAACCTTGGGGAACCCCAGAAGTTACTGGAAATAAAGAAGAGTGTTGGCCTTCAAGGATGACTTTAATAAACCGGTCAGAAAGAAATGATTTGATAATCTCAAAAACTTTCCCAGAAACACCATATGAAGCAAGCTTATGGAGAAGACCAGCATGCCAAACTTTGTCGAAAGCTTTAGATATTTCGAGAGCAATAGCCCTAGCCTCACCGCCTCCCTCTAATGCACGATAAAATCTTTCAGTTACAGCAGTTAGCAAGTCGGCCGTAGAGCGAGAGGATTGAAAACCGTATTGATTGTCTGACAGCAGTTTATTTGACTCAAGATGAGATGTGAGGAATTTGTTGATCAAAGACTCAAAGACCTTGCTAATAACAGAAAGAAGACTGATCGGACGATAATTGGAGGGGTCAGAATTTTCTCCAGAGTTTTTGAATATTGGAACCACAGATGCCATTTTCAAACAAGCAGGAAAACAAGACTCAGTCAAACACTTGTTAAATAGTTTAGAAAGAATTGAAGAAAGTTCTGGAGAACAATTCTGCAAGACTGTGACAGGAATGTTGTCTGGACCACAAGCTGTAGACGAGTTTAATTGAGATATGACTTTAGCAACAGAAGCCGGAGTGATTTGAATGTCTAGCAATGGGTCAACCTGTTTGACTGGAATGGAAGGAAGAGAATGTCCATAAGATTCAAGAGTGGAATTAGAAGAAAAGTTCTTTGCAAACAGTTCTGCCTTATCCCTGGGAGAGGTAACAAGATCAGTCCCATGAATGAGAGATGGAATGTTAGATCTACCCTTGTTAACAATGCTGTTAAAGATTTTCCAAAAGTCTTTAGAGCCTAACTTCTGCGATAAGATGCGAGATTTAGTGAACTGAGAATAGTGGAGTTTAGCATCAGAAAGCACCTTTTTACATCGATTTCTTGCAACAATAAATAGCCGTTTGTTCTCAAGAGAGTTGTTCTTTTGAAAAAGATGAAAAAAATGGTTACGATTGGATATAGCAGCCGCACAAGAAGGAGAAAACCATGGAGTAGAATGAGGCTTGACTTGAAACCGACGAGAAGGAATAAAAGCTTCCATTCCAGCCTGAATCCAGGAGGTTACGTAGGAGGCGCATTTGTCAGCTGAGAGAGAAAAAACATCAGCCCAAGGACCATCACGAAGAAAATCACGAAAGGAATTCCAATCAGCTTTAGGGTAGTAGTAGGTGGTGCGATGATAAGGTGAGCCCAAAAAAGAAGTACGAGAAGAAAGATTTATAGAGATCATTGCATGGTCAGAACCACCTAAGGGAGAAAAGGGAGAAACTGAACATAAGCTAGGGTCAGAGACAAGACATAAGTCAAGGAGTGAAGGTAAATGATTAGGGTTGTCAGGAAAACGAGTCACAAAGTTAACTATATGAGTAAGAGATTGAGAAACGCAGAAGTTAAAGGCTTTAGTGCCAGCAGGATCAGTGGTGTTAGAGTTAAGCCATTCAGTGTGATGGGCATTAAAATCACCAACAACAACAATATTGGCAGAGGGGTAAAGAGAGAGGGCATGGTCAATTTGATCAGAGATAACATCTAAAAGAGTACAATCATGGGAAGAAGGAGAACGATAAAGAACAAAGAGAAAGGTGATAGAGTGAAGAGGTGCTAGGCGAAAGCACATAAAAGAATGGTCAAAGGATTCGAACCTGATTTCACGACAAATAGGGGAATTAATGTGTATGTATACCCCTAAACCTAGCATGTGACTATTGGAGTCTTTACGAATCAAAGGATAGTACCCATCAACACTGACATCTGAAGAAGGAATTGCAGAACTTAAATTTGTTTCACTGAGTGCAAGCAACTCTGGTGAATTTTGCAGGAGGTAAGACTCAACTGATGGAAAGTTGCTTCGTAGACCGCCAATATTTGTAAAAGATATATTAAAATATTTAGGTGGTGGGGATGGTTTTTTAGGTTTTAAATTTTTGGTTACTTTGGTCATGATTTGGGTTTAATGAGAACTTGACTCATTCATAGATAGAGCACAGCCTCCTAATCAATGAGCTATGCAGTTGTCTCAGTCCTGTTAATTAACCCTAAGCCGTGACATAGGGCTCCTTATGTGGCCTTGACAATGCACACCAAAAGCATTAACAGGGACACCATCCATGCGCAACATGGCACTGTTAATACTCTGATATTTTGCAGCTGTTGATGGAATCAGCCTCTCTGAGAGCTACCACAGAGTTCGGGAAACCTTACTACCAGCCCGCCTCAGAACCATTAAACTGAGTTTTAGAGCTGTACCCTCATATGGAGATAACAGGAAGAGTTGCATAGCCATTATCAAGGAGGCATAAGCAAAATTCTATGAGTAGAGTCAAGGAGATCCAGCATTCATCATCCTAGGCAGGAAACAATGTAACACAGGTTACATCTACGCCAGCCTAATAGATGAAGAAGGGGTTCGAGGCTGGTTAGCAGAATTTTTCTGCTTACCCCTAAAGTCTTTGCCTAGGAGGCCTTCTACAAGACAGTAGCAGGATGCAGTTAACATCTGCCCAAGATGAGTATTTTTATCGAGACACCATCTCTAGCCTTTACTCAACCAAGAGCCCCAAGGCAGGGGATGTTTAGCTGGATGCAGTTAACACCTGCCCAAGATGAGTGTTTTTATCGAGACACCATCTTTAGCCTTTACTCAACCAAGAGCCCCAAGGCAGGGGAATTTTTAGTCGGAGTTTATTTCTCCTAGCCTTTGCATAAGAAGAGCACACTCTGCAAGGCAGCAGGGCTTGTGGCAGGTGGTACTGGGTTACGTGATACCAGTAGCAAGATTGATCTCGATTATCCTGACCTGACCTGGAGTTATAAAATGCACAACAATTTCATATATTATTAAATTTGAAATTAAAGACTACTTTAAATTTTAAAGTTATGTGTAAAACAGTAATATTAAATATGCTAATATAATTTTATACAATGTACAAGAAATTTTAATTATGTAAATAATGAAAATTCTAGTGTTTGTTCAGCAGTAATATTAAAGATGCTAATATGATTCTCAAAACTTACCATCGTAATCTTTTTATAATATAATTTTTACCTTTAGCAACGATTCTGTGAAAAATCAATATAAAAAAATTGCAGCGTGGTCTGCTGGTAAATATTTGCGTAAATAGAACATATATAAAAGGCATATATGTTTTATATTAAGCAAGTTAAAATATATCCGGCTAACGAGAAACAATTTTTCGGACCTAGCGCTAGTCAAATTTTTCGTCCAATCAAAATAGGGATCTGATCTCAGGAAATAGCCGCTTTTGTATCTAAAGGCCGTCACCATCTTTAAAATTATAATATTTGAACTTGACACTGCGCTTGCGTATAATAACTTTCCACATCTAAACGACCGTGAGGGAAATAGGAAAGGGGCATGCTGTTTTAACAACCTTTTGTGGTTTTATGAATTTACCTTCACCAATGCATAAAAAAACATTTTATGATATTCAAAGGAATATATTAGTGGCTTCCAAGCAAGTTGCTCTAAACTTTATGAATAAAGCAGCTGTTGAGATTAAGCAAGGTCTTGGTGAGAACAAGACAGGTATTACAGTTTCATGTGATATCACCTGGCAAAAGCGAGGATTCTCTTTTTTAAATGGTGTTGTAATTTTAATTTCAAGCGATACTGGAAAATGCATTGACTACCGCATTAAATCTAAAGTATGCCAATGTTAGAGACACATTAGAAATTGGTGTCTCATCTGCAATCATAAATTTTAACGAGGGAATAAATGTAGTTTTAAATGTATTTGCTATGCTAAATATGTATAATAGAAAATTTACGTAAGAGTTTTGCACAAATAAAGATTTTGTAAGAGTCGCTAATATGAATCTTAAGTTTACTCCAAAAGGCAAGCGGAAACTTTTTTAAATTATTTTTTCTACGTTATTATACAGTTTTTTCTCCATTATTATATATAGCGTTTTACTAATTTACAATTTACCTATTTATTGCTTTATGTATTTTTATTCTTTTCTTGTTTTTAAAGTGGTTTTTAAACTTTGAAGTCTTAAAAAAACGTTTCCTAAGCCAATAATCATTTGAAACAGTTTGTTTTTCAAAAATAATGCTTTGTTAATGCAATTTGTGAGTTTTTGGCTTAAATTAGACTAAAAGAGTTGGGTTTTCTTTTTCTTTTCTGTTTTTCTCAAAATAAGGTTTATTGAAACGGTGCGATAAACAACTTTTCTCAATTAAATGCTATGGACCTAAAATTTGGTACATTGATTCTTTTATATATAATCTATTAGCTGAATTAAAAAAATTTATTTTAACTTTTTTGGTTTTTTAGTTAATTGGGCTCAAAACCTATACTTTGGGTCAAAATTTTGCTGCCATTTTGAATTATTATTTAAACAAAAACTTTTTAATAATAATTTTTTTCCTTAATTCAGCCAATTCAACTTCCTTATTAGATGATTTTTTTTTTTTTTTTTTCAGAACTGTATCTTTAATCGATCTTGAGTTATTTATCGCAGCGTAAATGCCCTTTTTTTGGTCCCGCGGACCAAAAAACAGTGTTTCAAAACCAAATTTGAAAATTTAAATTTGGTTTTTTTATACAGAATTCTAGGATTTAGGTATCAAGGTAGACTACCACCTTCAATAAAAAATTGTTTTATAGATGAGCCTAAGGCTGGTTTTTTCACGATACAAACAGCCAGGTTATTAAGTTTCCCAGTTTAACGTTTATAGTTTCCAACGGAACCTTTTTCCTCGAGGGACTCAACTAACATGCAATCTTCTAAACAGTTACAAAATTACGCGATTTAGCTATGCTTTTCAAACAGCTAATTAAGTGCAAAAAAGTGCAAGACATTACTAAATGGGAATCTGGATAATTAAGAACTGCCCACTTTGACGCAACAAAACCCACATGCTTATACTATTTTACGTAGGGGAAACGATAAAAATACAAAGAAATACACAAATTTAAAACCATTGGCGAATTTATGCTAGTCTGCACTTTAGCAGATTTGTATCTCTATATTAAACTTACTCAAGCAATTGCGTAGGTAGATATCTCTAATGCTAAATAATGGGTCATTATTCAATATACTCATAAATATCTTGATACAATAAAACGTTTAGCAAGTGTCGCAAAGTTCCGCGCCGTTATCTCTAAAGCTGTACGCGACAGATAAAAAACATTTTTTTGACCTGAATCGTTACAAATTTTTAACTACGACACACACACCCAAAAAAAAAAAAAAAAAAAAGACATGATTTCTTAATAAACCTTCTGGAACCCCAAATATTCAAACTTTTTCAAATGTTTTCACTCGAAACTTTTAGTAAAAAAAATAAAATTAAACATTAAACAATAAACGTGATAAAATAATTTAAAATTCTAGTCATATACACAGAAAAAACCCAAAACAATCTAAAGACATAATAAAAAATTTTACTTGGTAAATGGAGAATGGGATTTATAATTTAAATAGTGTGAAAATTGTCTTGTCAAAAACATTGGAATATTTATTATAATATACAGTAGAGGCGAAATACATATTCCTAATGAATTTTATACCAAAATTTTTTATTTCACCAAAATTGAAGAAACTATCTATTTTTCGTTTTCAAATTCTTGTCACTAAAATGAATACTATGTAATTAGCTGTCGATGAGTTTCTTTGCAATAAAAAATCTTCGCAAATAGAAAATTTGCCATATTGCAAGACCAATTAAACACAACATAGAAAATATGCTAAAATACAATACGCGATCGCTTGTAGATTCTAAATAAAAAATATTTGAATAAATTCAATTAATTTTTGGGCTAGAAAATACTAAGTAAAAATGTAATAAAAATGAAGAATTAAACAATATATTCCAGCAAGAAAGAATAATGTACAAAAACAAAAAAGGAATAAAAAATGACTTATTTACCGTTTGTATCTCTCATTTGTTCTTCTCTTGACCTCATGTAAGCAAAATCATTAACAATAGATTCAGAAAGATCCTCTAACTTTTTAAGTTCTAATTCCATTGGTTTTAGTTTTTCAGTCTTTTGTAGCTGAAAGTTAAATAGAAAATTTGAAAACAATATATATACATATACATATATATATATATATATATATATATATATATATATATATATATATATATATATATATATATATATATATATATATATATATATATATATATATATATCTATAGAAGGCAAGCTTTGACTATAATAAAAAAGTTAGTTTTTCTTGGTATTCATTTATTCTTATGTTTTAATCAAAAAAACTTGGCCTAAACATTTTTATCATTGTCTTTAATGAACACAGGTTTGGGATCCCTTTAACATCTCTAATATTTGTCAAATCAGGAGTTAAAATTAATTCAAGTAACTATATAGAGAGTGTTTTAAAAACATTTATTAAAAATGATATCAAAAGACTATATCCAAAAAATGACTTTTATTTCCATCAAGACTCCACACTTAGTCACTCTTTGAAAATGGCTATTAAATTTTTAACTGACCAAAAAATCAAATTTATTCATCCTGAAATGTGGAAACCAAACTCTTATGGACTTTTTTACATGGGGTTATATGTTAAATCAATTAAAAAAATGAAAAGCAAAAAATATTACATGGCTTATTCGGAATATAAAAGATATATGGAGGAACATCCCTCAAGAACTTATAAATAAAAATTAATGTCCTGGTCTAAACGTTGTAAACTTATCTATAATAACAAGGGTCATCAAATTGAACATTTAAGAAAAACAAAATTTAAGAATAAAAATAAATATTGCTTTTTAAATATTGTCCACTTCAATGTCACATGACTGTAGTTCTGCTATTTGTCTACAGTGGTGTTGATAAAAGAAGGGTAGTTAAGAAAAGTTTTCTCAGGGTGAAAAATCTCAAGGCAAGGTAAAAATGGACGCCTTGGATCAAAATAACATCAATTTAAAAAATTGCGGAGGTCAAGGGTATGACAATGGAGCCAACATGTTTGATGACACACACACACACACACACTCACAAATACACTGCTTAAAATTTATGAACTCATTCAAAAATATTGGATATTTAATAATAAAAAATATTCGTTCCAAATATTCAATGTATTCAAAAAAAGTAAATTTTAAAAACTGAAATATGTTACTCTCTTTAAGCAAGGGCTAGAGATCCCTGAGTACAAGAAAGTTTAGAGCCAATCAGCAAAACATATATATCTATAAAATCAACTCATATCCGCATTCATAAGAGTTTGAGGTCAGCAATTTTTTGCCAACCAAATTTTTTTCTGGTTGCAAAGGCTGAAATTATATATATATATATATATATATATATATATATATATATATATATATATATATATATATATATATATATATATATGTATATAGGGTTAGCATTTGGCAATGCTGAGCTGACAGTGTATGAGGTTGGCAATATTTTTGCCAACCTCAAAAACTTAATTTTACTTTCTATTTTAATAAATAGAAAAGGACTTCAGAAGAATCCTCAAGCTCTTTATATGGAAGGACTTCAAGAAGAAAAATAATCACGAAAAATAAAATAATTAAAATAAAAACGATCTTTAAAACTATTTAAATTCTAAGTAAAAAAATTAAATCAAAACAACAAAACAAACTTTTTCTTATACCATAAAATTGCCTAAGTTTGGTCATCATGTAATTTCGGTCATTTAAGAATAAATTACAAAAATTCATGCATATATTAATTGTTGTTAACTTTTATTTTCCAAACAATATTTGTTACCACTTCTTGCTTAGAAATCATAAAAAAATTATGCTTAATTGAAATCTGCTGAAATAGTTCATTTGCAAAACTAGAATTGAAATCTAAAATACACAAAGTATTGAATAAAGCGATTAAATTCAGCACCAATATTATTGAGAGTCACCAAGTTAACTTGGTGAATTTCTATTGAATAATAATAATTAGAATAATATTAATATATCTCTTAACTATTGAATTATTTTTTTAAATATTTAAATATTAAGTACTCTTTTTCTTCAAAATAACATAAATTTTATGTTAAATAAACTTTTTTGATATACTACAAATCCAGTCACTTATAGATTAACAACAACAATGCGTCATTAAACAATAAAAATTATTGGAAAATTATTATTAAAAATGCACCGCACAATTTGTTACCAAATAAAAATTCTAAAATCATGCATAAAACTTTAAATAATATAATAAATTTAAACTGAATTAATGTTTCATATAATATAATAAATCATATCAAATAATATAATAATTTAAATAATATCAAATAATATAATAAATTTAAACTGATTTTGTTTCATACTTTTATTATAAAATAACATTAGAAAACGAGTTTACATAACTTTTGATTATGTAAACTCATAATCATAACATATTTTATGGCAATATGTCAGTTGGTTGTTAAATTTATGATATTTTGATGTGTTATCAGAAAGTTAAATTTGTAATATTGCAATGTTTTGATTCAAATGTATATAACATTCATTATCATGCAATTGAAATAAATTAGTATATTTTTAGGGAATTTAATACTCTATTAAAATTATATTATAGTTTTAAAATATTATCTAAAATGACTTCGTATAAAACCAGTTTGTAAGAAGACTTAAGAAAATGCATTTGCGAATTTAGAAATTCACACCCAGAAAAGCCGAAAATGTTCACAGTAAAACACTTTCTAGATGAAGGAGCATCAAGAGCAACCATATATCGTGCTCTAGAACATGTAGACAATAACTTAGGCTTTCAATGAAAAAAAGAAAGCTGTCCAAAGGTGAAAAAAATGGACTAACAGCACATAGACCAATTGAAAAAGGCATTTGATCATCATCATGGTGTTTTGCAATGTCAAGTAGTTCAAAGATTCGATTGTGACCAATTGCATATATCTAAAATTCTTAAAAACAAGACGAATATTAGATATTACAAGAAGAAAAAGATTTCACATCCAAGCAAAGGCCAACAAGCTTGAATCAAACCTTTGTGTTGGCATATATATCGCAATTTTAGGAATTTTGATTTTATCTTGGATGACGAATCATATTTCACATATGCGAATACAACATTGGCTGGCAACGATGGTTTCTGTTCTAGCGACGTGTCATCTACAACTAGTGACATCAAAATCAAAAAAAAGAAGAAATATGAGAAAAAGGTGCAGTCTCTTTGATTATATCGCCCAATGGGACTTCATAACCAATGTTTTTTGAAAATGGCCAAGCAATCAGCAAACAAGCATACATCGGATGTTTCCGCAAGCCGTTAATACCCTTCATTGATGAATATTATAAAAATGAAGAGTAATTGTTCTGGCCAAATTTAGCTAGCTCGAACTATGCAAATAAAGTGGTTTCTTTTCTCGATGTCAATAATAGGCCTCGGGGGAAGCAATAACTTTAGCTCTCGCCCACAGAAGCAACTTACTGTTTACAGGAGCAATTTACGGCTCTCGCAAAAGTATAATTTTTCTCACAATTATTGTTGTAACTAAAATAAAAAACACAATGTCATTTTAAAAAAATTAAATGCATAATATACTGTAATTATTTTTAAAAAGCACGGTTGTTGCCACGGTTTAAAAAAAAACAAAAACTAAAAAAGGTGCTAATTTAAATGAGCAGCCCGCAAAACTCCTCAAGTTCGTTTTAGGAGAGCTTTTCTCCGTTCTTGTGCCTGCAATAACATCAAATACCCGCCAAAGATTTGGCAAGCAACAAAATGGATCCGGAAGCGGCAAAACGTTATGCCTCAATGACTTCAGTTCGTTTAGGTCGAATTGCTTTTAATGATGTTATTGAAAACCAATAAATATATATTTTTAAATATCATATAATTGTTTATAAATTTATTTTAAATTAAATTTGATAGTTATGTAACTATAGCTGTAATAACAATTTTAAAGTTGTCTCATTTTTTAGTCATCAGGTGTTAGTGACTGTACTTATGGGTTCCAGGTCGTTGAAGCAAAGAATGTTAAATGTTTGGTTTCTTTTAGCATTCAATAACTAATAAAATTTTTTTAATAAAAACGAATTTAATATAAATTTTAATATACACTTAAAGTAGTAAAATTAATAATAAAAAATTGGTAATAAAATATTAAAAAAAATAATAATAATAATAATAATAAAAAAGTGGTAATAAAATATTATTTTCAATTATTATTAAAAAGTTATTTTAAAGTAACATTTTAAAAACAAAGATAAAAACCAGGCTGTTCTGTTGAAAAAAAAAAAAAAGAAAGAAAAAAATTGCTTTATCATTTTTTTGCTTTAATGACCTGCTACCAACTTATGAGAAGGTATTGAAAGCTTGATCAAACTTTTCATTTGAAAGAAAATACTGAATGCATATTTTTATTTTTATCATTTTATTTTAAAAATATAAATCAACAAATAATTGTCTGTACAATTCAGAAAAAAAAATTTAAAAATGTTTATTTATGCCTAAGATACAAATGTTCATAGCGGACCAAACTTTTATGGTAATTATAAGTGACTGAACTTAGGCAATTTTACGGTAATTCAAAGTGACTGAACTTAGGCAGTTCTAAACAAATTGATTTAAAAAACACAACATTAAAATAAACGTTTTACTTAATATAAACACAATGAAATGTTTTTAAATGACTTTATTGATTTTATTAAAAATTTTGTTGAACCCTAAATAAAATAACTAAAATAAAATTTAATAATTAAATTCTAAATTAAATAATTAAGATAAAGAAAATAAAAAAAACGTTTTTATTAAATTATAAATAAATAATAATAAAAAAAAAAACAAAAAAAAACTAACATTTTATTCAAATCTATAAAATAACGAAAAGACAATTTTTAGTTCAAATAAAATGAAAAAAAAAAGAATACTTTATTATTTCTAAATAAAATAATTAAATAAAATCTGTGAAACTAAGTTTCATTTGAATTCTTAATAAATTGGTAAAAATGTTGCGTTTGTTTTTCCTTTTTCTCTCAATTATAAAATACCAAAAAAATTAAATGTTTTTTTGACTAATAAAATTAAACAGCTTTAAAATAAAATGCTTAATTTTTATAAATGATTACGAAATTGATTTTTGTTTTTTTATAACAAAAAAAAAAAAAAAAAAAAAAAAAAAAAAAAAAAAAAGCTATAATTTTTTTTTTTAAATCAAGTATTTTTTTTTCTTTTTCTTTGGAGTTGGATTTGGAATCAAGGCCCAGAATTTTGCCAGTTATATCAAAATGTAGGGTTAATCACTTAGATATTACCTTGTAATATACTTGTAATATACTTTTTGGATTAACAAAAAAGGAATAAATAAAAAATAATATAAAAAATAAGTTCATTTTGAAAAAGAAAAGTATATTTTACTATAAAATATTAAACTTACATCGTCATAGTTTTTAGCTTCTACACCAGTCTTGATGTCAAGAAATATTTCTCTATCTATTCCTTGGCCATGAGTTCCTATTATAAAATTATAAATTAAGTTTAACTTGTACTGCTAATTAAAAAAAAAAGAAAAAAGAAGCCTTTTCCTAAATTACAAAATGTGTGTATTTTCTAGAACATGGTTGAACAGTGTTGTGCATACTTACGTGTTTTCTAAAGAACATAGTCATAAACAACTATCTAAAACTATCTAAAAACTAAATATCTTAGCTACTATAAATTTTTAAGCTTTCAAAATGGTTTGAATTCTTTAGTTTTTACCTTCACTCTGAAAACAAACTTCAAACATATCATAATCATCTGAGGTGAATGCAAATTTTCCTTTTTGTGCATCTTCTTTTTTGTACAACACATGGCCATTTGTATCAATCACCTTAAAACATAACAAATATTATAATTAAAGCTGTTTAAAAGTAAAACAAACATAACATTTTTGATAAATAAAACAAATACAAAATCAAAATTTTGGACAAAACTTAAATTAAAATTTGATATATTGTACAACATTTTTTACCGATTGAATAACTTTAAATTCTCATTTAGACTAGTTCTAAGAAAGCAACTGAAATTTTATAAAAAGTTTATTTTGTTGTTACTTTACTCATAAATCTCATATATTGCGATCAAAACATTTGAATAGAATTAGTTGTGAACAATTAAAAACATGGCACCTTGTGACATGCCCTAAACAAAACCCTTAAAAAAGTTTTACAAAGACATAAGTACAGTTAAAATAGAAATATATTAATTTTTAAATTTTAAAAATTATTAATTTTTTTAGAATACTTATTGTATTGATTGAGTATGTATTTATTGCTTACAATTTTTATATTTTTTATTTTTCAAGTTATTTATTAAAACATATTCATTAAACTACTTATTTGACTTTAACAGTTCAATGAAATTTTTTTCTTTATTATTGCGTTTAATTTTTCTAAGTTATTAACTTAGTTTTAGTTATAATAGTGTTTGTTATTATATTTATATGAAATGAAGCAAAGTGGTAGATTTAAGATCAAATTTTTTTTAATGATCATTTTTTTGATATATTACTTTTTTTTGTTATACCATTAGATAGAATAAAAATTTATATATTTAATTTAGATAGTATATTTATGATTTTTGACACTTTTCTATAGGAAGTGAAATTAAAAATAATAACATAATAACCAATTTAGTCAATGAAGTAATTTTAAAAGTATTGATAACCTGACAAGTATTGATAAGCTCCAATATTAATGAAAAAACCATATGATAGGTAATTTTAAAAGTATTGATAAGCTCAAATATTCATGAAAAAAACCATATGATCAGTAACAGAGAAATAACTTTAAAGTTAAAAAATTTCTGAGAATTGTATTAGTAAATTTCTGAGAATTGTGTTAGTAAATGCACTAAAAGCATTTAAAGCCAAAGGTGTAACACAGTAACAGGTTTAGTATAAGATATGAGAAGCAGACTGCTGCCTCACATCTCTAAAACAGAAAGTTGGCACCCTAAGACTTTATTATTTAGTTTGACCAGTAAAAAGCATCATTTAAGGGACTACCAAGTCCCGAGACATGTTGTGTTCATATTAAAGAGAATGTTAAAAAAAAACGCCTGAGCAAATTTTTTTTGATTAAAACGAATAAATGTATATCAAGAAAAACAAATCTTGTTGTTTTAGTCGAAGCTCGTCTTCTCCGTTTTCTCTGGTATTTTGAGTATGTAAAATAAATGTGATTTTCCAGGCGCATTATACAGACTTGATAATTTATTCAAGCGCGTTTAATTCATAGGAGTTTTAGAGCATGACGTCATTGGAAACATTCTAGAAATTCTTTAAAAATTTTACTATTAAATTTTACTTAAATAGCTAACTTTAGTTAGTTATTTTATTAATTGTTCGATAGTTTTTTACAAATCTAATGAACAATTAATTAAACCAAGCACTAAGAAAAGATATAAAAATTTAGAATATACTAATAAAATATATAATTTGTAATTAACTTTCAAATTTTTGACAATTTAAAAAATATATATTATAAAACATTTATTTTTGTAAACAAATGATAATAGTTTAAAAGTTTTACGGCTTTACAGATGTGGCTCCGAGAATGAGCCATAATATTAAAGTAATAGTTCATTTGATAATATATTCTTAAAAAAATTTATGCTAGATATCTCAAAACGCAACAAATCGTAAATAATACAATTTCTAAAACATTTCAACAGAATACTCTAGAACTTTATTTCGCTTAGTCAGCGTGTTTTTTGAACTAATAGAATTAGTTTGTTCGCAAATTTGGCGGGTTTTTAGTGTTCGCAAATAATCTTTTTATTCTTCCGCAAGATGTTTTAAGAACATTAAAGTTAATTATGTTTCCATGTATGTCTGTAAAATAAAAATTAATATATATTAATTTTTTAATTTTTAAGCCCCTGCCATAATATATATTGGATGTTATAATGGAAATATAAATAATGAAATAAGATCACCTCAATACCAAAAAATACATTTTTGAAAGTCAGAGAAAAAATGTGTTAATGATTTTTTTTTTAATATTTACAAAGTAAATTAATAAAAATGCATTATTATTTAGGTTAAAAATTATTTTATCTAATATTTTGAAAGAAAAACTTATAACAAAAGAAATCAAAATACACGTGGTCTAGACGGTTTTTTAAAAAAAGTTGCGCAAATAAAATACTATTTTGTTTTTAATTTTATTTTGTTTTTAATTTTGTTTTACAAACACATTTTAGAACTTTAAAATATAATAAAAATAAATATGCTTTGGAAATTGTATGTAAAAAATAACAATCGGTGTTTTAAACAAACAAACAAAAAAATCTATGACGTCATGCACAAAAACTCCTATGAATTAAACGCGCTTGAATAAATTATCAAGTCTGTATAATGCGCCTGGAAAATCGCGTTTATTTTACATACTCAAAATACCAGAGAAAACGGAGAAGACAAGCTTCGACTAAAACAACAAGATTTGTTTTTCTTGGTATACATTTATTAATTAGTTTTAATCAAAAAAAATTTGCTCAGACGTTTTTTTTTAACATTCTCTTTAATATGAACACAACATGTCTCGGGAATTGGTAGTCCCTTTAAGTAGAAAAAATCTAAAAAAAATGTGCAGCTCTTTTTTAAAACTAATGAACTCCTAATAAAACTGATAGTAATTTAGTTACAAGAAAACAAAGAATTTTGTAAAAAGCAAGAAAATGGTTACCAGAAGACTTATAAAAATTATATATGTTGAGAAAACATGCATAACATTAAAAATGTAAATTGTATGAGTCCCAATAGCATGAAAATGAAGCATTAATATGCAATGAAAAAAACTAACTGAATAAAGATTTCTTGAGCACAAGGGACAGATAGAATAAAAGCAACTGAAAGACAAGCTAAACAAAAAAGAAACTAAATGAAGAGTTACAAAAGATGTAGTATAAGTATTTGAGTATGATTAGTGAAAATTGGTTTGGTTAATGGCTTATTTAAGCAGCGGCCATTATAATATTTGTTAAAAAGAGAAAGAGAAAATGGTATTGAGAGTAAGGCACAATGAAGAGAGACTTTTGTTAGACTATCGCAGGAATGTTGTCTGGATTAGCTAAATAAATAACTCTAGCAACAGAAGCCAAAGATTTTTATGTCTAACAATAGATTAACCTGTTTTCCAGGGATGACAAGCAGAGTGTGGTCATTAGATTAAAAAAATAAATTATAGGAAAAGTTCTTTGTAAATAGTTCTGCTTTATCTTTGGGAGAGGTAATAAAATCAGAACCATGTATTAGAGATGGAATATTAGACTTGCTTCTGTTAATAACACTGTTAAATATTTTCCAAAAATCTCTAGGACCTAAATTCTGAGATAAGATACAAGCTTTAGTTAAATGATAATTATGGAGCTCAGTTTCAGACAGAACTTAGTTGCATTGATTTCCTGCTATGTAAAAAAAACAAAAACAAAAAAAAAACAAAAAAAAAAAAAAAACGATTGTTTTGAAGAGAGCTGTTCTTGTGAAAAAGAAATTACGATTAGCAATAGCAACCGTAAAGGTGAAAACCATGAGGTAGAGTGACTATGGACTTGAGGTAGAGTGAGTCTTGACTTGAAAATAACAAGAAGGAATAAAAACCTCTATGCTTGCCATTAAGTAAATTTTGAGGTGCAATCATCCGTAGAAAGATGAAAGACTTCAACTTAAGTACTGCTACATAGGAAAATCACAAAAGAAGTTTTAGTCAACTTTGAGGTAGTAGAAAGAAGTGTTTGAATGAGATTATAAGAGTGAGTGTGATCATAGAAAGGTCCAAACCACAGTAGAAAAAGAAGAAAGTAAAACCTAGGGTCAGATACACTACATAAATTCAAGAAGTGAAGGACTTGGTCAACTTATAAAGAAACAATTCACTAAAAAAAAATTGACTGCATGCCTTGAAAAGAAGAATTAAGTTTAATAATATTTCTAAAATTAGTTATTCATGAAAATTTGTTATTTTTAAAAACTAATAGAAAAATAACATAAAAAACTCTAATTTATTGTGCAAAACTTGAAATAATTGCAATTGCAAATTTGTGCAAAACTTGAAATAAATATTATTGTTATCGCCGCAATATAACTGTGAAAATGTCTCTTAAAAAAAACTCCTTGAAAATTGGGATTTTCTCAACAATTTTAAGGATTTTCTCTGCAACTTGCTTGTAAAATTTATTTCTCAAAATTTTCAAATAAAGTTTTGCAGTGCATTCCGACAACAGCAAATATTGTATATAAAAAGGTTAGCAATAGAGTACAACCTAATAAAATAACAAACTTGTTTGGCTTAACACCCACAAACTTCTTTTTTTGGAATCACTTATGTAGAACTTTTTAAAAGTTTAGCAAAAATTGAAGAGAATTCAGGAGAACACTTTTTTAAGACTATGATAGAAATCTTGTCTGAAGCAAACTATAGAAGTGGTTAATTGAGAATTAATTTTAGTATTGGAAGCCAGAGTGATTTCAATGTTTAACAATGGGTTAATCTGTTTATTTGCCAGGGCGAGTATGGCCATTATATTCAAGAGCCAAATTAGAGTTTTAGTAAATGAGAACAACAAAATTTAGTAAACTGAGAATAACAGAGCTTAATCAGACAGGACTTTTTTACATTAGCTGTTTTTAAGAGAGATGTTCTTGTAAATAAAATGAAAAAAATGATTGTTGAAAAATGTGGAGTTAAATGAGGCTTGACTTGAAATTAAAGAGAAGTAATAAAAGATTCCAAACTTTTATTCCAGAAGAGATAAAAGCCTCCAAGATGCATTTTGTGCATACATATTATGGATATAAACATATATGTTTGCTATTTATTTAGATGCTGGCATATAATATCTATTCAATATTATCTAACTTTAGTATTTATATGGTGTGGTATTTGATGAAAGAAAATATGATCAGATGGATGTGACTCGGCAAGACAAGAAAAGGAGGCATAATCTTAGAAAAATTAGAAAAAATGTTGTATCAAACAATGTTTGTTAGAAGAGATTAAAGTAATAGTTAAGATAATCTACTTCTGTAAATAGTAATCTGCCACAATGCTTAGTTGATTTTGAATAGAAATACAAGAAATTTTCTAGCTTCTAAAGGGAAACCGGAAATTAAGGTAAACAGTCTGTTATACATTTGTAGTCACTGAATTAACACCATATTAGAACTAAAACCACACCAGAGATATAAACAGAACACAAACAAATAAGAAACGTCAGGATTTTTTGGACTATCTGTTTTATAAAAAAAAACATGCATTTTGGTTTCAGTTTCTGAAAAGCTGTTAAATAACCTTTTGAGCTAAAAGAAATATTTGTAATGTAAAGATATAGACAATTCCAAAACAGTTGATCAATGTTACCAGAAAAATGTTTTTAAATAATCTGTTATGAATGAAAAATATACTATGTGTAGAGACTGAATTTAGAGAAGAGCTAATTGCAAAGAAAATAATGCCTGGCAGAATATTAAAGAAAAGTTAAAAGGGCTGAAGACGTAACTACCAGTTTTAATGTAAAACCGATGTTTTTGATTTTTATATAGACTAACCAAAATAGATGATTGATTTCATGACTTTATTAACAGAGTTACATAGGTTGCCATGATTTTCAAAATAATCAATGGAATACAGAGATTTATTTAGAAACTTACATTAAATTCATAGTAGCAACATATACATCGAAGAAGTAAGGACATAGTATGATACTTTCGAAAATGTGAAACATTTTGACAGTATCATACTCTAATTTTCTCTAATTTTTCCTTATTATTATTATGTTATATAAACTCAATGAAGAAATATATTAGTAATAATACAAACTAATATAAATAACAGTATTAAAAACTAATTTTTATAATATTACTAAGACCAATAAGTGAAGTGAGAAAACAACTAACATCCTATATTGAATAACAAGTTATTTTACAATTTTTATAGCGTAAATATCAAGAGAACTATCTCAAATTATAAAAAAACACATGTTTCAGGTTTTTATAAATTGTAA
Source organism: Hydra vulgaris (assembly GCF_022113875.1). Classification (NCBI taxonomy): domain Eukaryota; kingdom Metazoa; phylum Cnidaria; class Hydrozoa; order Anthoathecata; family Hydridae; genus Hydra; species Hydra vulgaris. The sequence continues at coordinate 1,792,226 of NC_061160.1, read as the reverse complement.
AAGTTTAACAATCAAGAGCTATAGTTACCGTTAAATGGGTTTTAATAGGAGCTTCAGATAAACGGTATTCACCAGTAACAAGAACGTCCTTATGAACCTCTTCTCTTAAACATTTTTTATTTCTAGCAGATAGAGTAAATGATAAACTTTCGGCTTTAAAAAATAAATTTAAAAAAATTATTAGTGCTATCCTATTCGCCATATTTGTATTCTTTACAGTCAGCTCGATCTGCGGCGTTAACGTGGCGGTTGGACGAATCGTATCCGCTAAAGACGCGTCTTCACTTGGAAAACCATTATTATTATATAATGGTTTGCGTTTTAATACTACCACATTTGCGTGCAACATTTATTTCATATAACTCATTATTTGTATAAAATTTCTCATTAAAAAAAAATTGAAACATTTTCAAAAATAAAAAAAATTTTATGTCATATATAAACAACAACTACAACAAGATATTTATTCTCCTCAAAATTTACAATCATATAACTACAATAGTATATTAATAATAATAATAATAAAAATAATAACAATAATATATAATAATAATAATAATAATAATAATAATAATAATAATAATAATAATAATAACAATAATATAAATCATTAAAGAACAGAGTATCATTACCTTAAGTAAGTTTAATACTTAGGTTACAATACTTTGCTTCTTTAATAGTCTGAGTTTTTCAGAGATATTGTTATTATTATTTTGTTGTTCTACATCACAAATAAAAGAAGCAAGTATTTGAATAACTAAATGAGTCAATTAAATAAATTTCTTATTATTATGCTTGTATCAGCACAAAAATTAACTGAGTTTACAATAAAAAATAAAAACAAACAAATAAACATTTAGGTAATATTGAAAAATTGTAATTGCTACAAATTGGTACAATATGCAGCCAATAATTGGGCGTTGTGAGTGGTGCTATACAAAGCTTTTCAAAATTCTAAAACTTTTTATTTGCAGTTCAAAAAAGTGTTTAAAAGATAACTCTATGACTTAAATTTTAAAATAAATGTTTTAAATTAACTAAACCTGAAAAATTCCATCATCAAAACAATTGTAAATATTTAAAAAAATCCAAAACCGGCTATTTAATACTCAAAAAAAAAAACGATATCTTCAACATAATATAAATATTATATTTATATACTATAGGTAAAAATATATTTTGCATATTATTTATATTACTAATAGCTGAAGAAAAAATCCAAATATTTAATCAACCTGTTTAAAAAATCTTTGAATAGAGCCCTCAAAAAAGCAGCTCTTAATAGGACGTGGTCACTTATAGTTTAGTTGGCCCTATCTTTCCGTTTTCTTTTTATATTTGAATGGAAACCATTTATACTTTTATCATCTTTTGTTTGATCAAGACGGTTCCCATATCGATTGCACAAAGCACAGTTTTAAAAATTTATTTACCTAATTCCGCAGTAAAAATGAATGTATATGAATTTGTTAAGAGTTTTTCTTTAAAAAAAACGGCTTTTATAAAAAATATCAAACAGATTAAGCTAACTTATTTGAATAACATGGCCTCTTGGGCCCATCTTTCAACGTCAAAATTTGCTTTTTAAATAAATTCTTATGAGAGAGTTAAAATGTTATTATCATAGCCTAAAAGTGAGTTTCCACTCATCCTTTTTTTCACGGGAACGGGATAGGAACGGGATAAATAATCACGTGAGGATGCGTAGTTTTTCTTCAGACATATTAAAAGTTATTCTACGCATGCCCAAGTGATTATTTTTCGCGTCCCTTTCTCGTTCCCGTGAAAAAACGGATGACCTTAAGTTTCCGAAAACACCTGACGAAATGTTACGCAACTGTTTTATATGCTAAAGAATCTTTTATTATGTTAAAATACTAAAGTGAATAATAATGTAATTAGTTAAAATACTAAATAGTTCTGAAGTATAGTTAATTAAAAATTAACCAGATTAATTATTAATTAACAAAAAAAATGCAAGTATTTATAAATACAATTTATAATTATTTTATAAATACAAATTTTGGTTGTCAGTAAAATGCAAACTACTTTTTAGCGAAGCAAGACATTTTAATAAGCACAACACAAGTCGTACAACAGTCGTACTACAGTCGTACAACAGTCGTACTACAGTCGTACAACAGTCGTGATATTCATAAAATACTTATCAATTTTTTAAATTAATTTTAAGACTTACCACATTAGATTTATCATGACATCTAGATAATATTATCTCAGAAATAAAAAGAACTATTTTTTATATTTTGCAATATTTTATTAATAATATTAAATTTTTAACATCTTTTCAGCAACAGCACTTTGTTTGGCGGATAGCCCATCCGTAGACTAACAGCAGCAATATAATTTGGCAAAAGAGAAAAATATAGTTGATAGTTAAATCCTACAATTTTTATCTCTGCTGTAGCTAACTCTGAATAGTCCATACCTTACGGTATGAATGAAGAGATTACCAACAAAACTGTTGCATAACCTCGATCTAAAATCAATGATTATAAAGGAAAAAAATAATTCTAGGTTTAATAGAATTATGGAAAAAATAAAAGTACTACCTATCCTTGAGTTCTTAATGACAATGAAAAAAGTAACAAAAGATGCTCCTAGTGGAGAGCAAAATTGATAAAACTAGTTTTCTCGAACTAAAACACCATACAAGAAGGCTGCAAAACAGCTATCACCAGCATAGATACTAAATTTCATTTTATGAGAAAGACTATTTTAAGAAATTTGAGTTGCCCTTATCCAATGAAAGCAAGCTGGATAACAGCATTTTGTAGAAGATAGTAATGTTTAAGTAAGATATAAGATAGTAAGGTATTAATTATCATAAGACAATGGGCCAAGAATGAGTTCAGAAATGTAATTTAAGTTTTTTTGACTTGAATACATTTTTCAAAAAAATTCTTTGTTATGCTCATATTTTACATTTGACAAATAATAAATTTCAAACACCCTTTGATTAATAAAAATCATATGACTTACTGTACCTTCTCTTACTTTCCAACCACTTAACATAATTAAAGTGAGTAGAAGAGCAAAATTTATATTCCAACATTATTTGTATAACACATGTTTTTATAAAATTTTATTAGGTCTACACAGCAGTTACAACGCCTTGCGCCTTAATTGACACTTTTTTAATGTTGCTTGATTGAGTGCGCGCTATTTTTGTGTGCACCAAATTTGATACAATATAATTGGGATCTCAATTAGATCAAAACATCTTATTGACATATTTAACTATAAAATACAGTCCCTGCTCAAATTATTAGATGGTATTTTTAAATTAAAGTAAAACCTTAGCTATCACTATAAGTCAAAACTGATATTTTTGTGATAAGGGTTGCCTACCACCTTGAAAAAAGATAAGAGGCAGAAAACGGTCAATAATACAGATTTCTATTATTTAGAGATATTTTGACACATATCAATACCAGGCGGTTTTAATAAGTTATTAAAGCTATAAGAACAATGTTATTGTATTATTTTATTTTAAGTTCTTTTGTGAAGTTAAATGATCTATATAGTTTTAAAACATTTTTTATTTACAAATATTTAAAAGACATTAACTTGAAAAAAAAAAAAAAAAAAAAAATAAGATTGAAAATTTAATGATAAATTTCAGATGGGGAAGTCAAAGGATTTGTCAGAGCAACAGAAAAGTGCTGAATTTTTTTTTTTTTTTTTTAAATTGAGGCCCCCAAAGACATTGTGCCATCTGCTTTGAAGTTTTATTTTTACATAAAGTTGGATTAGATTTTCAAATGCTGCAAAATATGCGTTTTAATGAAACAATTTTATTTTGTTCATTCTCAAGTAGTTTAGATAGTTAAGGTAAAAAAATAATATTTCTCTGCTAAGAAACTTATATAACGACATTGTTAAGATCAAAAATGATAAATTAGTAAATAATCAAGACAAAATTTTTGTCAAAAACAGTTTGTACAACTATAACTCAACAAATCTTTTTTTATGCTCTTAATAAAAATCGAATATGTTCTCCAAATTATATTTTGTAAGCGCCATTTTTTTTTTTTTTTGCTACTTACTGTTGTTGGTACTTTTTCGAACTTCCTGATTTGATCTTTACTTTACTGAACGGTCAACATTATATCTTGGTTGTGAGAAAAGAACTTTTCCAAATTTTTCTTTCTCACCATCTTCCAGTTCTTTATCTGCAAGACATAATGGAATCAAGGTTTGATCCAAATACCCCATATGTCTTTCCATTGATTTCAATATTTCTTCGATTCTTTCTCAACATCATTAGCTCCTGGGTCATAAGATTCTACCCAAATTTTATACTGGACCATCTGCCAGTATGCTTTTATTTCTTGAAAAGGTGGAGAGGAAACTAAATAGAAACGCACAAACCGCTCAGTATAAAATATATAAATAAATTCTGCTATTTTATTGATTTTTTTTTGTAAACAAGCTGTCAATTGGTACAACAACGATTACTTAAATCTTGAATTTTAAGATAATATATTAGACTTTGCCATAAAGCATGCATGGGAAACTGATCCGGGAGCATAAACATTAAAGCTTACATCTGGGCATAAGTAGATGTGAGTAAGTTCTACTAGTTCTTTGTAACCACCTTTTGGAAATACTAAATTGGCATTGTATATTTGAAAAATTGAACAGTTTTTTCAACCTGTTTTTCTAGATACGTTCTTTTAACTGCAACTTTGTCAAATTTTTGAACTTTGATTTATCCATAGTTTCTTTGTTGTGTTTCAATTGGCTTAAGTTGAGCATTTTTTCAGTGTAATATATTTTGCTCCAAAAAGATTACAAAAAGATATATATTTTTTTAAGAATAATGATAAATTAAATTTTCCTTTCAAAGAACTTAAATAAGTAGATCATTAAAAAAAAAAATCTCTATAATTGCGTTTTCTTCAGCACAACCAATCGTTTCATCTTAGGAAACCAGTTTCCTAAAATGAGCTTTTTTAAACTCAAAAAAACTCAAAATAACAAAAAAATAATCACAAAATAAATTAAATTAAATTCTATCTTCAGACTATATTTAAGTAAAAAGTAATTATCTCAACTATAAAAAAAAAATAATAATAAATCTTTCAAATCTCTAAAAAAGTTAATGATACTTTTTTTTGAAAAAACTTTCGCTCTTGAAATACCAAAATAAATAACTTTAAAAAACGCGCTTTTCGTAATAAAAAGCCGCATCTCATCTTGAGCGTCTAAAAACGTATCATCTTAAGCAACTTCATCTTGTACTATCATAATCTAAATAGCATTACAACAGCTTATGTATTGTCTCAAGTAATCCATTGAATTAGCAGTAGATAAGCATAAAATATTGAGAATGTAATACATTTTAAAAGTATTTTAAATTATTTAATTGATTAAAATGCTTTAATTGATTAAAATGCTTTAATTGATTAAAATGCTTTAATAGATTAAAATGCTTTAATTGATTAAAATGCTTTAATTGATTAAAATGCTTTAATAGATTAAAATGCTTTAATAGATTAAAATGCTTTAATTGATTAAAATGCTTTAATTGATTAAAATGCTTTAATTGATTAAAATGCTTTAATTGATTAAAATGCTTTAATTGATTAAAATGCTTTAATTGATTAAAATGCTTTAATAGATTAAAATGCTTTAATAGATTAAAATGCTTTAATTGATTAAAATGCTTTAATAGATTAAAATGCTTAAATTGATTAAAATGCTTTAATAGATTAAAATGCTTTAATAGATTAAAATGCTTTAATTGATTAAAATGCTTTAATTGATTAAAATGCTTTAATTGATTAAAATGCTTTAATTGATTAAAATGCTTTAATTGATTAAAATGCTTTAATTGATTAAAATGCTTTAATTGATTAAAATGCTTTAATTGATTAAAATGCTTTAATTGATTAAAATGCTTTAATAGATTAAAATGCTTTAATTGATTAAAATGCTTTAATTGATTAAAATGCTTTAATTGATTAAAATGCTTTAATTGATTAAAATGCTTTAATAGATTAAAATGCTTTAATTAGATTAATTAGAATTTAATTAGATTAAAATGCTTTAATTGATTAAAATGCTTTAATTGATTAAAATGCTTTAATAGATTAAAATGCTTTAATAGATTAAAATGCTTTAATAGATTAAAATGCTTTAATTGATTAAAATGCTTTAATTGATTAAAATGCTTTAATTGATTAAAATGCTTTAATTGATTAAAATGCTTTAATAGATTAAAATGCTTTAATAGATTAAAATGCTTTAATTGATTAAAATGCTTTAATTGATTAAAATGCTTTAATTGATTAAAATGCTTTAATTGATTAAAATGCTTTAATTGATTAAAATGCTTCGATAAAAGTCATGAGAATAATAAAAATGCTAAAGTAAACTACATAAAAAATTGTCACAATGTATATTTATTTTTTTCCGTTTTTACCGGTTTCTTAATATATATTTTTCCTTTTTTACCGGTTTCTTAATATATATTTATTTTTTTCCGTTCCGTTTTTTTCCGTTTTTACCGTTCATAATTGTCACAATGTACATTACCGTTTTAAAAATTGGTTGTTGGATATGTTTATTATTTCTTAATATATATTTATTTTTTTCCGTTTTTACCGGTTTCTTAATATATATTTTTCCGTTTTTACCGGTTTCTTAATATATATTTATTTTTTTCCGTTTTTACCGTTCATAATTGTCACAATGTACACTACCGTTTAAAAATTGGTTGTTAGATATGTTTATTATTTCTTAATATATATTTATTTTTTTCTTTTATTGAATATAAATTATGAAAAGAAACAGGACATGTATTAATTTTGCAATTAAGCATAAAACAAAGAACGTTAAATATATTTGCTTCGTAAATATTAAGAATATTCATGTTAAATAATAAAGGCCTGGCATGAGTAAAACGATTTTTAAGAACTAATAAGACGTGCTACATGCTTCTGTTGACAAAGCAAAGGCTTTAAATTAATTTTGTTGGTACTACCCCTGGCAATATTAGCATAATTAATATGGCAGTGAATTAATGAGTAATATTGTTGAATTAAAGTATGTTTATATAAAATGCTTCTTGTTTTATATAGAATCCCAATACTTTTTGCAATTTTATTATTTAGATTCCAATGTGGTTTTTCCATAAACGATTTTCATCCACAATAACACCAATAAATTCAGTAATAAGTTACTCTTTTTATATTAATTTTATCAATCAAAAGTGGCGGAATTTCACTTAGCAGTATATGCTTTTTAAATGCTGAATAAAAAAGAATCCACTCAGTTTTTTCAATATTAAGTAAAAGCTTATTTGATTTAAAGTCAGATATTTTCTTTAGTTCTACATTCATGTTATTAAATAAGTTATTGATGTTATTTTGGGATATGAAAAGATTAGTATCGTCTGCATACATTATTGTTATTAAATTAGAAGTTTTATAGAGGTCATTTATATAAATTAGTCCCCAGAGTTCCATACTTGGACAGTGGTCCAAGTATGGAACTCTGGGGGATTCTACATGATATATCTTAAGCACTAGTCGTTGAGTGTGTATCAATATGAATGAATTGTTTACGATTATTTAAGTAACATTTTAATAAATTAAGACTTTATTAGTGATACCATAATGTTCTAATTTATTTGTAAGAATGCCGTGATCAATAGTATCAAAGGTTTTAGATAGGTCTATAAAAATACCTAAAGTAAATTGTGATTTTTTGAAGGAGTCAGTAATAATTCTTGTGAGTAAAAGAACTGCGTGTTCTGTAAAAAAAAAAGTTATTTTTTTTTCAAACCGTACTGATTGTTGTAAAGTATATTATTTTCAAAGAGATGATTAAAAATTCGATCAATTAAAATTCTTTCAAGAATTTTGGAAAAAACTGACAAAACTAAAATTGGACGATAATTTCCAACATTTGTTAGTTCACCACCTTTATATATAGGGGTCACTTTTGCAACCTTTATTTGCGTCGGAAAAATTCCTTGACTTATTGAACAATTAAGAACTTTATATAGGTTTTTATTGATCCAAGGTGATTTAAGGCTTCTATTTGATTTAATTATTTTGATTTTCGGGAAATTTGCGTCATAGATATCGTAAAATGTTTTGTTTGTTTTGTGTTAAAGACTACGTTTGCTTCTAATGTAGAGTCGATATTTTTCCAGTTAAGTAGGGATAGTTGATCGTTAAATGATTCGATATTTGATTCATTGAAAAAGCGTTTGATGAAAACTTGTTTTTGTTGTTGTATTATTTCGGTAACAAGATTTAGAGAAAAGAAAATAGGGAAATGGTCAGAAACGTCATTTTTTATTATATCTATTTTAGGCGAATTGTTAAAGATATCGGTTGTTATTATGTTATCAATTACGGAAGCTGGTGTTTCTGTTACTCTTGTTGGGCTGTTTATTAATGGAATTACGCTGTTCTAGAACAGAAGTTATATCACTTGTGCCATTCTAGAACAGAAGTTATATAACTTGTGAAATCTAGAATAGAAGTTATTTCACTTGTGCATCCAAACTATACAATGAAAGAAGTTTAAAATCAAATTTTGAATTTTTTTTACAAGATGCTTCTCCTCTTGATATTTTAAATTTTGAAAAATTTACAAATTGCTTTTAAACCATTGTTTTTATCAATCTCAAAAGATTGGACTTTTAGTTGATCAGCTTTTTGTGGATTTCATATTAAATTTTATTTTTAAGTTTAATTCCTAGAATATAGTTAAAGCCAAGTTTATATATATATTTGTATATTCACTATAATTATAAATTTAAAAAATACCAAAAGTTTTTCTTTGGTCAATATATAAATGATCGTTCAAAAACATCAAAATAAAACATCAGACTATAAAATATTGGCTTTTAAATATAAATTTATAATTTTATTATATAATACTTTCTTCTTTTAAGATTAATTTATTATTAAATTAGAGTTTTTATTAATTTAATTAGTATTTTTTATTGAGTTAGTAAAATATTAGAGAAATTATTTTGAATAAATAGGACACACGTTAACACACAAATAGGACACACGTTAACACACAAATAGGACACACGTTAACACACAAATAGAACACAAGATTAAAGAAAATCGAAACACAACAAGAAATTTGAAACCTTTTACTTAAAAAAACAACAAGAGTTTGTGTTCAGAACAAACTTGTATGTGATTATGTGATTTCGCTTGTGATAATCGATTAAGGAGTTTAATTAAAAACAAAATCAACAAAAGTTAAAAAAACAATTTTGTACAGCCATTACAAAAACAAACTTTTAATACACCCGTTAAAAAATATTTTCTTTTTATATTTACAAAAAATAAGAGTGCAAATTTATCTTATTAAAAAGATTACGTAATAAAATAAATACCAGACAAAGAAAAAATTTATATTTACATCAACTTTAATTTATTTATATCCACGAATTTGTTGAAAAATTAAAAAAAAATTTTATAGAATGATCTAAACAATTGTTCTTTTAAATTGAATTCGGCAAAAAAACTACTTTATTAGGAAATTTTTTTAAAATAAGAGTGTGTGTATGGGGACGATGATATGTTGCTCTTTAGCGTCACTAATGTATATCAATATAGATTTTAAAATTTTAAAGTGCAACACGGAGCAAGTGTAGTGTGCAAGCGCAAGGCAACGCGGAACGAGCACTAACATCAACAAAACAAATACTAAATTACAGTTTTATGTTTGAAGCATCTATAACAGTATAGTCAAAATCTGACGCATCAAAAAAAGTGCAGTAAATTTTTTTTGCCTGAGTAGCAACAAACATGGAGACTTTTACATTAGTCGTGAGTCCATTTTCTGCATTTAATATTGAGCAAGCCATTCCAGGTTTACGATGAGACCAAGGCCATTTTTCATCAGACGGAAATTTCCAGTTTACTTTTAACCTAGTTTTTTCTTGAACTCCAGCCATCTGAAACTTGTTTTTATGAACTAAATATTGCATCGTGAGATTGTGCGAGTAGTAAAGCAAAATGACACGGCAATTTGTCGGTTGTTTGGATGAAATAAGTTGATTAAAAGCACATGGATGACAAAGTTTCGGCGGAATGCATCTTATCAGCTTAAAGTCAATCAAGCTCCATAAACAAACACCGTGTTCTGAAGAGCATGCAATAACATCTCTGTGAACACAAATAAACGGCTGAAAACTATTCACTTCGCAATTGGGAATAACTAAATCATTAAGAAAAGAAAGAGCCCCCGACTTCATGCATTGCCATACCTAAAAATCAGTTTTCAAAATATTTTTCTGGAAAAACCATTTAACAACTTAAAAATGTTATATGAACCTATATTACCTGATACTATTTTATTTAATCTTACAAGATCTTATATAAATCGGGATCCTATAATATTTTGAATAAAAAAATTGCCAGTTAAACCCTAGTCAAAAAGTATTATGGAAATTTCGGAAAAGAAGCAAAAAATTGGTAAAAATAAACGTTTTATTAACAATTTAAGGTCAACACTGAAACAGTTTCGTTTTAAAATCCTATTTAAAAACTTTTTTCTAATTAAAATTAAGAATAATTTAGATTAAAATAAATTATAAACATGTAAAAGACTTAGGACAATAACAATTTTTAAATGTAAATCTGGTCTGTTTTTATAGCAAGAAAACTCCTATCTAATAATTATAACTCTGAATACAATTTTTAAATAAACTATGTTTCCATTGTGTTTCCCATAAGTTATATATTTCTCATGTGTTAAATAAAACCTATAAAAAATTGATTTAATATTAAATGAGTAAACTTATATGAAAAGTTATAACATCTAAAGACCTTATAATATAGTAAACAATGCAAAAACTATATTTAAAAAACTAAAAGAGAAGGTAAATGTTATACTCTAGAACAAATATTTATACCAAATAACAAAAAAAAAAAAAAAAAAAAAAAGCTTAAAACCAGCATGCATAGCAGGCCAAGAAGCAGACAATTAGCTTAAATTACTTTTTTTTAAAAACTTTTCTCTCTGAAAAGTTACTTATAAATTACTTATTTCAAAAATTGTTCTACGTAAAAAATTTTTTAAAAACTAAAATATTTTACGTAGAAAAATTAAAAAAAAAAAGTTGTAAAGACGCAGCCCAAAGCAAAAAAATAAAATAAAAAAATACATAAAACAACTGTACCATTTTTTGTGTGCAAAGCTTCTATGCAAAAAAAATATTTACCAAGCAAGAAAAGTGAAAGTAAAAAAAAAGTTAATAGTTATGAAACTATTAGTTAGATCTAGAATGCGACAAGACTTCTATAAGATTGCAATGAGACTTCTATTAGATTGCGACTTCAAGATTTGCAGAGTTAGAGACAAGAGAGACAAAAGAAGTTAAAGAGCTTTAGTGATTTGTAAGTAACTTGTCTTGAATTATTTTATGTTTAATATGTATTATAAGGTTATATATCCAAGTTGCTAAGTTAACTACCCAAGTAATAGATTGAGAAAGAATTTTACCCTTCAGAGCCAGCAGGAGCAGCGGTACAACAACAACAATAACAAAGATATTAGCCGAGATATAATGAGAAAGGGCTTGGTCATTTTGATCAGAAATAACATCAAAAAGAATGCAGTTTGGAAGAAAGTGAACAATAAAAAACAAAAAGAAAGGTAATTGGAAAGTATTTGCGTAGAAAGGTTTTTGAGTAGAAAGTTTTTTTGAGTAGAAAGGTGTTTGAGTAGAAAGGTGTTTGATAGAAAGGTGTAGAAAGGTATTCGAATAGAGAGGTGTTAAAGTAAAAAGTAAAGAAATACAAAAGAGCATAAAAAAATAGTCAGAGGATTAAAACCAATAAGAAACTTAATATGCAGAATATGTATATAAATTAATATGTAGGTAACGTATGTGACTGTTGGAGCCTTTGAAAATTAAAGCCGTCAACACTAAAATTTTAAAAGTGAAACATTTAAAAATAAAACAAATTTATAGATAAAAATAAATTTAAAGATAAAACAAATTTAAAGATGTAACAAATTTCATACAAAATCTCACAAAGAGCTAGTAGATCTAGTGAAATTTTTTAAAAGCTTTAAAAAGATTCAACAGATGAAAAGTTTCTTTTCATCCGTTTTCATCTGACCACAAATATTTGTAAAAAATATACTTAAACAATTTGGGGTTAATAGTGTTTTTTTTTGTTTAATTTGTTTAGGTATATTGATTTATGTTTTTGATAGAGAACTTTACTCTATAATAAATAGTGTATGGCACCCTAAGAAAGAAGCAGGTATTTCATTTATGTTAATCAATCTCAAGTTATAGAAAAGGACTCCTTATGTGTCCTCAACAATACACTCTAAAAGCATTAAAAGAGACCCTTCCATGCATTAAAATTACTCTGACATTTTACAGCTTTTGATAGAATCAGCTACTACCAAGCAGGGACAAGAAAAAATCATCATCCTAGAAATAATGTAATACAGGTTTTTTTATCTATGCCAGCCTAAAAAATAATGAAAAATAAAAAAAAAAAAACGTGTGAATTTGGTCAACAGAAGTTTTCTGCATACCCTTCAATACTATGTCTTCTACAAGACAGTTGCCAGATTAAAATAATATCTGCCCAGAGTGAATATTTTATCAAGTCATCAATTCTAGCCATTGGGGCAGCTTGTACTTGATTACATGTCACTTGTAGCATAGTAATTATTTATTATGATGGTCCTAAGACCTGAAGATTGCTAAACATATTTCTGGAACAAATAACTACATTAGGTTACTTGAATTTTATAAGAAACCATTGATATGATTAAATGTGCAATTGCCATCAAAAAAATAAATAACTACATTAATATATTTAGAATACACCTGCATATATATATTTTCTACTATATACCAACAATAAGCCAGCAACAGGCTAAATGTAATTAACTAATTATGTATAAAATGTTATGTGCAACATTACTTGTTGTACAGATATTTTTCAAAGTAGTGATAAAAAAATTAGAAAAATTAGGTAATAATAAGCTAAATTAAATTTGCTGATAAATTTTATTTATTAAATGTCTTAAACTTTCTTGGGCTACTGTGCACTCTTTCTAAAACTATTTTGAATTTTAATTAAAAAATTAATAATAATAATAGAAAACCTTCAGCTGTCTATTGGAGCGCGTAATCAGGATGTAATTATCATAACATTTACAGAGATTGCTCAATGAAGGGTTTACAACTTTTACTTCTTGTATGTGACCATTTTCAAAACAAAGCGTTTTGACCAACATGGTAAAAGTTTGCATGTTCCATGTAATAACATGTCTGCCATCAGAAGAAAATAACATGTTATCTGCGATATCAATGCTGTACACTAATTTTTAGCAATAAATTCATATATATTAATATATTATAATAATAAATTAAAACAAATACATCTTAATTTTAAAAAAATCTATATGCAAAACATTAGTTTATACAAGACTTTATAGAGAGATTATATTGATATATAAAATTTGGTTTAGATAGTAAACTTCAGGTTAACTATAAAATTCACAACAATTACCTCAAAACTAGATATAACTAATAACAAATAAGTTATCTAAAAAGTTTACCTGGTTTTATGGAACCTTCTAAAGATGCAACCATATGACCATTTTTCCAATACCAAATCTTAATTGTACGGTCATAACCAGCAGTTATCAAAAAATCGCCATGTATTTTTAAATCAACACACTGATGAGCTTCAAATATGCATATTTTTTTATGGGGAAAATTACTGTATTTTACAACAATATGGCGGTCTTCACGAGCTAATAAAATAATTAAATTTTTACTATAAAACAAAAACAAAAACAAAATGAAATAAATAATTGACTAATAATGTAAATTAATAAACAAATAATGACTAATAATGTAAATTATCAAATAAATAATCACTAATAATGTAAATTAATAAATGACTAATAATGTATATTAATAAATAAATAATGACTAATAATAAAAATTAATAAACAAATGACTAATAATGTAATTTAATAAATAAATAATGACTAATAATGTAAATTAATAATTAAAAGACTATAATAATGTAGAGCTTTGAGATATTCTTGTGATGACAAAGGTTTAATTTTTTTAAGTTTTAAAAAACTGTTAAAACTTTCAAAACTCTGTGATGGTTTCTCTAAGGAATAGACTCTACGATGGTTTCTCTAGGGAATAGACTGTATGGATTCTTTATTATTTTTATAGTTTAAAATCAAGAAATTTAGGTTTTTTCTCAACAACATCATATTAGAATGTTTTTGTAGAGGAAAAATTTTTTTATGCCAATTAATAGCTTAAATTCTGAGAAAACCATGGAATAGTTCTTTTGAAGCAAGATCATTTCAATAATACTTTGTGAGAAAGTAGTTAAAAATTGCCAAGTGTTCACTAACATTCTCACAAGTCCTTTAATAAAACTTTTTTTTTGGTAAAAAAATTATGACACTTTGAAATTAATTTGTTTGACACATCACATAAAGGTGATAAGAATATTAAACAAAGGTTTTGGTCAAATTTCAAGACCTTAGAAAATTTCAAAAACTTGGACATATAACCTTATAATAAACATAAGACTTAAAATAACTCTAAAGCAAAATACTGTTGAAGCAAGTGAATTCCTGACAATTAAGTTTATGGTTGACTATACTAAGAAGAACCAATTACATTTGCAGGAAATAATTGTCAACTCAATTTAGTAAATAACTATTAATATATCAACTCAATTTAGCAAATAACTATTATTAAAACATATTTTACATTACTTTCAGACAATAATAGGTGTAATGCAACCTTAGTGCTCAAAATATTTTCATTAATACACAAAATGTCTTGATCCATCCAAGATACATTTATTTACTGGTTGTAGAGGACAGTAAAAAAATTGTTAAAGCTTTTACAACCAATGCCAACTAAAAAATGAATTTGACTTTAATGCTATATAGAAATTTTGACACATATCACAAAAAGTCACGATATGATGAAATTAGCAATACTGTAAAATGGTAGAGAGCGCAAAAAAGTTTCAAACAACCCTATTGAAACCAAGTACTTACATCAGAAGCCATGTAAATGGATAAACTTTGTATTGGAAATCAAAGCTTAATAAGTGCATTTTTTGAATTCTACTTGGAAAAAAGTCTTTTTTTGCCAATTTTTTCATTTTAATAGGAAAATTTTGTAAAATTTTTAAGAAAACCAAGTCATATAAAAAAACCAGCTCATTGTTTTGGTTGAAACTTTGCACACAAAATCTTTTTAAAATAAGAGCAAAGCTATTAAACAAGAAAAAAATACCTAGCTATTAAACAAGAAAAAAATACCTAGCTATTAAACAAGAAAAAAATACCTAGCTATTAAACAAGAAAAAAATACCTAGCTATTAAACAAGAAAAAAATACCTAGCTATTAAACAAGAAAAAAATACCTAGCTATTAAACAAGAAAAAAATACCTAGCTATTAAACAAGAAAAAAATACCTAGCTATTAAACAAGAAAAAAATACCTAGCTATTAAACAAGAAAAAAATACCTAGCTATTAAACAAGAAAAAAATACCTAGCTATTAAACAAGAAAAAAATACCTAGCTATTAAACAAGAAAAAAATACCTAGCTATTAAACAAGAAAAAAATACCTAGCTATTAAACAAGAAAAAAATACCTAGCTATTAAACAAGAAAAAAATACCTAGCTATTAAACAAGAAAAAATACCTAGCTATTAAACAAGAAAAAAATACCTAGCTATTAAACAAGAAAAAAATACCTAGCTATTAAACAAGAAAAAAATACCTAGCTATTAAACAAGAAAAAAATACCTAGCTATTAAACAAGAAAAAAATACCTAGCTATTAAACAAGAAAAAAATACCTAGCTATTAAACAAGAAAAAAATACCTAGCTATTAAACAAGAAAAAAATACCTAGCTATTAAACAAGAAAAAAATACCTAGCTATTAAACAAGAAAAAAATACCTAGCTATTAAACAAGAAAAAAATACCTAGCTATTAAACAAGAAAAAAAGGCATGACATAATGGACTGGTAATTTAATGTAGATTTACTCTAAGGTTTGTGGTGATATGCGAAGAATTTTTCTTAGGTTAGTGGTGATATCCAAAGATTTACTCTTTGGTTAATGGTGATATCCAAAGAATTCTTCTTAGGTTAGTGGTGATATCTAAAGAATTATTCCTAGGTTTAGTGGTGATATCTCTTAGGTTAGTGGTGATATCTAAAGAATTATTCCTAGGTTTAGTGGTGATACCTCTTAGGTTAGTGGTGATATACAAAGAATTACTCTTAGATTTGTAGTGATATCCAACAGGAAAGTATTACAACAAAAATTGGTAAAATATTTTCTAGTTATCAAGCCTTCCTGGGAAAGGCATGTGGTCGCATGCCTTGTACGTCCACGCCAAAAGTAATTTTTTAGACACACTGACCATGGCGATTCGCATCTTTTAACTTAAAAAGCATTTTAATATTTCACAGCAAAAAGCTAAACTTATTTACTTATAAAAAAAAAAAAAATCTTAAATAAGGAAACAAAATTGTAACGAAATATCAAGTTTAATTAAATAAATTTTTTTATTAATAAAATTTATTAATAAAAAAAAATTAAATAAAAAAAAATTTTGTATACAACTTTTGTATTCTTTTTTTGTTGTTGAAAAATTAGATTATCTTTTATAACAAAAAATAGATTATTTTTTATAACGATTTAACAACAATTGAAAGCTTTGATATGCAATTTATTCATGATTTTTATCAGTCCATATAATTAAGAAACTAATTTGATATGTACGCTAGAACTATAAGAAATTTTGTTAACTTTTTTTTTTTACGTTTATTTGTTTATTTCGTTTATTTGTTTTTACGTTGTTTTGCTTTTAAAAAACTTTTTGCTATATTTGACATTTTTTCTCAATAATTATGTAATAGGGAAATAAGAAAATAGATTGTTACTTATTTGTAAAAAATATTATTTGATTATTAAATTTTGTTATTGACAGAATAAGTTAAATAAAAGAATAACATAGTTTCTTTAATAAATGTATTTACAGCATTTGATGTATGTATGAAGTTGTTTCTATTATGTTGCCCAATTTCCAATGTTAATACGAGTTACTAGAGATAATGAACATAACGATGGCTCTGTTTAAAAAAATATATTTAAAAACTTTAAATAGGCTCCTAAAAAGTTCATTAAGAAAGTTCAGTAAATTAACAATGCACTAGCCCACAGTTTTGCAGCATTGTTTAATTTTTTTTTCTTCATAAAAAACTTGTTAAAAAAATTTTTTTTTCACAAATAAATAATTAGTTTTCTCGCTTTCGTGTGCATTGTGCATTGTTTCATCTGTGCATTGATAAAAACAGTAAAGTCTTGCAAAGACATTTGAAAAACAAATTTAAAATTTATCTGCATTTCTAGCACAATTTATAAAGTATTTCCTTAATATAAAATCTTTTTATATATAACTATAGGTAACTGTCAAAAATCTTTTTATATATAATTATATATAAATATATACACAGGATTATAAATAATATATATATTATAAATATATACACAGGATTAAAAACATCACACATCAATTATTAATATTTAAATTTTGCAAACTTTTCTAACAATAAATATTTATATTAATTTTATATTATTAAATATTTTAAATAACTAAAAATGTTATTACAAGTCTTATACTTAATGGTTTTAATAAAAATTAAAGTTTAAACTAATATATAAAGAATATAAAAAAAATTAAATACTAAAACAATATATAAAATATATAAAATATAAAAAATTATATAAAATTCAAATTAAAATATAAGAAAACAAATTTTTTTTAAATTTAACTTTGAACTGTGAATTTACAGTTAATGTTTCAAACTGGTGTAGGAAAATCATGGAAAATTGAGGGGAGGGGGTGGGGGTGGAGGAAGGGAATTAGCAGTTTGAGGTAGGAATTTGAAGGTGAGAGGAGACAAGGAGGCCTTCCCTTAGCCAGGAAAGGGTCTGGGGGAGCAATGCAAACTTCTAAACGGAGAGTTTAGAATCTTACTGCCAACAGATTTCACACATTTTGAGAGGTAAGAATGATCATTCCTGACATATAAAATTGACAAAAAATAAAACATTTATTTCCTCTTTTTAAACAATTTCAATTTATCTATGATACTAAATTATACGGATCATTCAGCACTACATTTTTAAATTTATACATTTTTTACATTCATACATTTTTATTATTATTATATTCATTTAAACAGTATTATTTGAACAAATGTACTGTTGTGGTCCAAATATTTGAACTGCAACAAAAAACCAGTGATTGCTCCAAATCAATACAAAACAGTTTCACAATAATATAATACATTAAAAAACTTAGAGTTGATGTCAACATCACCAAAAATATCTTTATAGATATGGCTAACAATCTCTCTATAGATATGGCTAACAATCTCTCTATAGATATGGCTAACAATATTATTGTTTAGTTGTGCTTTAGTTATTACAGAAAGAATGATCTCCCTATTTCTGTACTCTCAGGTACTTTTTTTAAATTGTTTTAGAAAAGAAAAAGCTAAAAATAGTGTCAACCCCTTTCCCTTTTAGTAAGGTTTATCCCTGCTTCCTATGCTGATATATTTACTAAGAAATTTATTTTAAAATGTTTATTTTGTTTATTTGGAAACTTGAAATACTTGAGTACAAAATTTAAGGTTTATTCAACAGTCTACAAAACCAAGAAAAACATCAAAAGTGGAATCTAAAACATGGTAAAGATGGTTCAAAGCAAAGATAAAACATTTACATCTTCAAAACTGGTAAAAACATGATATAAAAGTATGTTAAAAGCATGATATTTAAGATTATATTAAAAAGAAATATGCAAAAATCAAACACTTTAGCTTGCATAACCTAGATGTTTGCACATAGAACAATCCTGCCATAAAGTTAACAAATAATTAGTAATTTCTAATAAATAAAAAAATAAAGTTTACAAATAATTAGTAATTTCATATGTAAGCAAATAAATCCTAAAAGTTAATGATTTATATAAGATATTAATAATAACTTGAAAGCAAAAAACTATTAAAATAAATAAATACCGTAAACAACTATTTGAGAATCCATTGCCATAGATACATTACTGCCACGAGAATCATGATCAATTATCAGTTGAAAGCAAGCATGATTCTTTAAATTTACTAAGAGCTTGCGCCCCATTATATATGTGTAGGCCATACTGTTTAAGGAATTCAAAAAGTTTTGATTTGGTCTCAATGACAAAATAAAAAGACGCTCACCAATCACTTGCATGTTTGCAGAATCAGGTTTAGAATTTATATTAGATTGCTTTGGTGGCATAAAAAATGCATGTGGATCAATTGAGTACATTTTAACAAAATTCAACCAAACTTCATCACATTTGTGAACTTTATTTGCCCATAAAAAACATACTTGTCTGCACTTTAATAGA
>NC_061160.1:1760218-1767718 GCF_022113875.1 Hydra vulgaris | reverse complement strand
TCTCTGTGACTAGCTCTCGGCGGAATTGTAATAGGAGGAAAATGCCAGTTAATTATGTCAATGTTTTTCTCAATTTTAAATTTCTGAATGAGGTCACCTCGTTTACGGCGGTCAATTAGAGATGTGAGGCCAAGTTTTTCACATCTAGACTGATAGTTTAAATTTTTCAATATGTGCGGTATCTTTGTGGCTCTGTGTTGTATTTTCTCAATAACTTGCTTGTCTTTCACCAAATGAGGGTTCCAAGCTGGGATAGCAAATTCAAGTAGAGGACAGACATAAGTGGAGTATAGTTGTTTCCACAGAGAAGCATCACGACATTGGAAGGTATATTTTAAAATACCAAGCATTTGGTTTGCTTTACATGATGCGATGATGGATTGGCTTTCCACTTTAAGATCATTAGTAATTTGGATTCCCAAGTCACGTTCAGAGGTGGTTTTTTCCAAATTTGTTTGCGCCACTATCGAATTAGAGCCAGTTTCTTCCATTGAGTACTCGAAAGGAATTGAATTTTTTTGACTAAAGTGCATGACTTTGCATTTTTTTATGTTTAACTCCATAAGCCAAGACTTGCTCCAAAGAACAATTTCATCAATGTCTGATTGCAGTTGAAGCTGAGCTGCAAGTGTATTGACAACGCTGAGGATTTTAGTGTCATCAGCATAGATTTTACAAATGTTTTTTTTTGCTTATAACATCTGGTAGGTCATTGATGTAAATGACAAATAAAACTGGACCCAAGACTGAACCATGCGGAACACCACTAGTCACTGGTAACCAATTCGACTGAGTGTTACCAAGGATAACTCGTTGAGATCTGTTGGTTAGGAAAGCTTTAATCCAATTAAGAAGATTTCCTTTGATTCCATACACTTTTAGTTTATAGAGCAACGGTTGATGTGGTACTTTGTCAAATGCTTTGGCAAAATTTAGGAATACGACATCAACTGGTAGTTTTCTGGCCATGTTCGCGGTCAAAAAGTCCATTATTTCAAGCAGATTTGTGACGCATGCCTTTTTCTCTACAAAGCCATGTTGACAATTTGAAAGAAGGCTGTTCAATTTTAGATGCATCATGATCGCTTTTTTGACAAGTTTCTCCATTATTTTACATGGGATTGAGGTAAGGGAGACTGGTCTGTAGTTTGCTGGATCGATTCGAGAGCCTTTTTTGAACAAAGGCGTTACATTTGCTTTAGACCACGAGCTTGGAATTTCATCATTGTCAAATGACTTTTGAAAGATAAGGGTAAGTGGAGTAGTCATGGAAGTAGAACACGAGCGTAAGACATAAGGACTGACGCTGTCTACACCAAGCGATTTGGATGGATCAAGAGATGAGAGCTCCAGGAGAGTAGCCTGAGAGTCAAATGTTATGCTGTTGACGATTGAGTTGGTTCGACGACTAAAAAAAGGAAGATTGTCATCAGATAGCTCTTTGCTGAAAACTGATTGAAATTGATTGTTAAGTGAGTTGGCTATTGTAACTTTGTCAGAGCTAATAATCTCACTGAAACTGGTAACCCGCATTGATGAGATCTGATTTATTACAGAATGCTTACTATTTATGTATGAAAAAAGTCTTTTTGGGTTGCGCTTATCATTGGCCAGAGCAAGTTCGAAGGATTTCAGAGAAGAACAACTTAATTTTTTGACAAACTTTCTTGTTTGTTTATATTCATGGACCAGGGATACAATTTTCCATTTTGAGCTGACATTGCGGGCCCATAGTGACTTTTTAAGACGAATCAGAGATAAAAGTTCTTTTGTCATCCATGGTTTTTTTTTGCGATATGGTTTGTTTGGCATACATGGGATAAATCGAAGACAGCATTCATTGTATTTGTTGAGCCAAAACTGGTAACATTGTTCCACGTTTAAGTTTTTAAAGACAGATGACCAGTCAATTTTGTTGAATTCTATATTGACTTTTTTGTAGTTGCCAAGCTTGAAATGAATTTAGAGCTGTTGAAATGTGATGATTTTTCACTAGAAACCAGTTTGTATTGCCAAGTGATGTAGCAATGATACTGTTCAGACAAGCCGAGTGGAGGACTCGGTTGATTTCATTAGCACGATCAGAAGAGTCGCAAATGATGAGATCGAGAGTTTTTGTCATTGGACGATGAGCAATAAACAATGAACTGAGACCATATTGGGTAGAGGAGATAACAGAATTGGAAGTCCAAGTAATCTCAGGGAAATTGAAGTCACCAGCAATAATGATGCAATTGTTTTTTTTGGTTAATATTGCTGTTTTGGCATGAAAGATAGCATTGGAAATTTCAGAGAAAATGGAGGCCTGTAAATACAGCCTAAAAGCAGAGTTTCGTTTGGAAGCTTTAGTTCAATCCACAGTTGTTCTGAAAAGTAGCAAATGAAATCTTTGTATAGTTGGGAGTCTTCAAGTTGGTTTGAGACGAGCTTGTTGTTTATATAGATGGTTACACCTCCTCCATTTCGGTTGAGACGATCTGATCGATAGAGGTTATAGTTTAAAAGAGTGGGAGTTGATTTTTCAGTAAACCATGTTTCAGTGATAAAAATAATATCGAAGAAATTGGTTTCTGCAAGTAAGGAGAGTTCAATCAGTTTTGATGGATTAAGAGAGGTGGCATTAGTGTAGAAGCAGGAGAGATAAGGTAAACGAGTTGAAGAGTTTGCAGCATTGAGGGAGATTGAACTAGTATAATGCTGAGAGCGACTGAATGGCCTCAGCCGCTGATTTCCATTTAAGGAATGGGTTCCTCTCTCTTTCATTGATATTGACTGTTCGGGATGTATCAATGCATTTGATTTTTTCACTGTGGATGACAAATCGAAAGTGCTTGTCAAGTAAGTCTTTTGCCAATAGTTCTGCGTTTTCAGTAGCTCGCTTCTTGTTTAGGCTGTTGAAGGTTTCTTGTTCAAGAGGTGTACGGTCTGGGCGGATTTAATTCATCTACTGAGGCAAGTCGCTTAGCATTAAATAAAAGATCGTTGTGGTGCTCATTTGTATCCAATTCAGGCTTGGTCGGGAAGCGGGAGCGATCGCTCTCGATTGCTGACCACGTAAATAATATTTAGTTGCGAAAAGCTGGCCAGATATTTTAGTCGTTTTGAGAACATTTTAACTAAAGATTATTTGGACCGATGAGAGACAATTACAAAAAATTTAATATAAAATTAAGCGATGTTTTTTATCTAAAGTAACATCTTACGATTGTTTAAAAAGGGAACAAATATTCTTTATTAAACAAAGTTTGCAAGTTTTAGTTTTATTTAAGCTAAATTATTTTATAAATAAAAAAGCTAATTTTTATTAATACCTATTTTATGTTTCGCGTAGTTTGAAAAGTTTAACATATTTGAAGCAATTCTTCTTAGTAAGATAAACAATTGAAATAATTAAATCATTGAATTACTATAGACATTAAATTAACAAGATAGAAATCAACTAAAAAGGTTAAAAATATGACGAGGAAGCAAAACTGCTTCACAGTATCGCTGATGATGTTTAGTGAGTGGGCTTTTTAATTAGTAATTTAATTAGTTATTAAAGCAGAAAAAAGTGTAACGAGTTTTTAAGAATGGCAAATGAAGCGAAAATAATTAGAGTTAGTAAACCAATATCTAGAAACTTTTTTTTATATCTAATTATTTGCTATATATATTTGTGTTCTGTCGTGACCTCAGGCGCGGTGCTTGTTCATTCGCGAGTTACTTTGTATGCGTTGTTTGTGTTTAGTAACCAGAAAACTTCTTATATGTGTTACATGATTAGTTTAATTAACTTTAACGATTATAACTTTATTGAAAACGCAATTATTTTTGTAAGTCTTTGTTTAAATCATAAAAATTGCTTTAAAAGATACATTACGATAAAAAACAGATCAACAAAATTACATTTACATAAAGAATACATACTTTTTAAATAAAAAATAAGAATGTACAAATAAAATCTATAATTTATAAAAAACTTTTAAAATTTTGACAATTTAATTAATATATATTTAAAACATTTATTTTTGTAAACAATTTAAATATATTCTTTAAACAATTTATGCTAGAAATCTGAAAACGTAACAAAACGTGAATAAAATAATTTCTAAAACATTTCAACAAAATGCTCCAAAATTTTATTTCGCTTAGTCAGCGTATTTTTTGAACCAAAAGAATTAGTTTGTTCGTTAATTTGGGGGGTTTTTAGTGTTCACAAATATTCTTTTTATTCTTTCGCATCAAGATGTTTTGATAACATTTAAGTTTTTATGTTTCCATGTATGTCCGTAAAACAAAAATTTTTTGTTTCGTAAATAAACTTAAATGTTCTCAAAACGACTGAAAAACCTGGCCAGTTTTTCGCAACTAAATATAATTTCCGTGGTCAGTATTCGAGAGCGATCGCTCCCGCTTCCCGACCAAGCCTGCCAATTCAATAAGAATTAATTCTTTTTGGTTGTACTTAAACTGGTTGGTATTGGACTTGTAGTATTGATCTTTTTTGTTAAAGAAGTTTTTGCTGGAAAATGTCCAACAACTTTAAAAGCAACATTATAGTTAATTTTTTGGAGCACATTCTAAACTGAAACTAGTCTTTGATTATTGTCAGGGGCTTTTGGAAGGCCTGCAATAATGGCACGTTTAGACTTGGTTTCTACAAATTTGGCATTTTCATTGACTGCTTGGATGATGGCTTTGTGGCCAAATTAGGAGAATTTGACTTGGGAAGTTGAGCAAGATTTGCTTTCAGAGTACTATTTTCGTATTCAAGAGCAGATACACGGGCAGAAAGGTTATTGACTGTGGCTATTAACTTTGATATGATGACATCATGTTTATGAGAAGCAGCTGAATGGTTACCTTGTCCTAAACCGGGCCAGTTGGCTGCTAGAGCAGTAAGTTGGTCAATCGAATATGGTGTACTCATTTTGCACGAAAGGTTTTCTATTTCTTCAATATGAAATGAAAAGAGGGCTACCACTCTGAATAACAGTGGATTACCTCTTGGTCGAGAATTTTTTAACTTATTATTTGCCTTATTAACACAAATACTTATTACACAGGGACTGAAAAATTTCAGTATGCGTTTTTTTCCAGTATTTTCTGTTTTTTTCTGTTTTTTTCACATATATAAATAAATATATATATATAAAATACAGAAAGAGAAACAGCCTGTCAAAGACAAAATAATTAGAGAAGCATTTTTACTAATTAACTTTTGGTCTGCTCTTTAAGAACATCAAGCACTCTATTTGTAGAATACACAAAAATAATTTACATTAAAATATCAGCCCTTGGAATTAGGGTCGGCATAACGAATGCTGATCTAAAAGTACTTGAGGTTGGCTAAAAATTGCTTACCTTTTTTTGATGTTATATGGTAAAACCTTTCTGTTGAAATAATCTTGCCTTCCTGATGCTGACCTCTAACAGTTTAAGGTCGGCAGTTTATTGCAGACTTCATTATATATGTTTTATATATATATATATATATATATATATATATATATATATATATATTGCAGACTTCATTATAAATGTTAAATATATATATATATATATATATACATATACAAATATGTATATATATATATATATATATATATATATATATATATATATATTTATATATATATATATTGTTGTTATATGATTTAGTATTAAAAATACTTAACTCTTGATCGTTGTAGAGTGCTCAATATTTAAGAAATATTTAGTTTTTCAAAAACAGAGCGTTTTATACTTAAATATAGAAAAAACAACTTTTAATGGAACTTAAAGTTTTATGCCTATCGTCAATCATCAGCCAAGAAATACAAAATCAAAAATATAAAAAACTGTTTAAAAATTACAAACTACAGTAGAATGAGTTCTGACGTCTTAGTACAAGAAGACGTAATGGAAAACTAATCTCTGCTATCAAATAATGAAAGGAGAAATTTATTTTTGTGTCTACATTTCGAAACTACTTCGCCTATTTTATTTAGCAGATTATCTCCTTTGTAAAATAATATTTCAAATTTCTCATTTAAACAAAGCTTACAAATTTTTGACGCAGGATTGTATGATTTACAGCGTTTAATTATATTCCATTTGATTAAAGATGTAAAATTGTTATCTTTTAAATCCCATACTTCCTTAGATAACTCAGTGTTGTTCTTGTACTTTTTTATATTGAAGGATTTAAGATGGTTTGCATAACGTAGCTTAAAAGAGGTTTCGCTTATCCCAATGTATACCTTATCTTTGTATTGAGGTTTATTTGAGCTTATGGTGGCTTGGCAAACGATGCTGTTAGACAAGCAATTGTTGTTCAGTGTACAACAATTATATATATATATATATATATATATATATATATATATATATATATATATATATATATATATATATATATATAGGGTGTCTCAAAAAACAACTTTTTTAAAAACAATCTGCTCTCACCCCCTAAATGTGTTTTATCTAATACAAAAACACTAAGTTTAAATTATTTTTCAATAAAAAATAATTTAAAGGGTCCCTTAAGACCCTTGAAAATTTAATGGGTCCCTAATATTTTCAAAAAAAAAGTTTTAAAAACTTATGCCAACCTGGTACTCAAATGAAGCGAAATTATATAAAAATTTCAAAAATAATGTTCACTAGCAGTAAGCAACCTGTAATACGCGTTGTTAGTAAATAAAATTAAAAAAAAAAAACGCGTATAGAAAAGCCTAGAAACTACTTTAAAATAGAAAAGCCTAGAAAATGATGTAACTCAACTAATAATAATAATATTAAATTAGCATATTCATATTATCAGATTTCGGAAAAAATAATACGTAACGATATTTCCCTTAAAATATACAATATTTGCCAAAACAAAAAACAATTTTCTGTTAAAAAATTGCCGATTTCGTTAAAAAAAAAAGATCCTCAATTTTCAATTTGGGCGGCGCCTAAATACAGTCGGCGCTGCTGAAAACGGTCTAGAATAGCCCCTGTATATATATATATATATATATATATATATATATATATATATATTCACTTACTAAAGCATATTTTTATAAGCATTTGCTCACTTACCTTAACCCATACCGCTTTTTCAGAAAAAGAAGGAAAAAAACGAAGAATGATGAATGAAACAATTGCTACCCCATCCTAAACCCTCAGTCAATGTAGCAGCACTCCACTGTGAGTCAGGCTATTTGTCAGTCGATGTATGTACTGAAGCCCCCATTGACATCAGATTGCTTACCTTAGTATATAATACTATTTGTATATATATATATATATATATATATATATATATATATATATATATATATATATATATATATATATATATATAAGAAAAATTACTACATCTGTCCAACAACATTCGCAAAGTAGTAAAATAACATCCGAACATTTTTGTCTAAGATCACTTTTTTACTTTACTGAATTAACATCTGTCCAACAACATCTGAAATTTCATGTCTAATAACATCTTTAGAAAGATGTCTCTACATCTGGGAGTTTTTCTCAATCTGT
>NC_061160.1:1744806-1754218 GCF_022113875.1 Hydra vulgaris | reverse complement strand
CACAATAAAAAGAAGCAACTTTAGCAGGCTTGTACAGAAATAGTGTGTGACCAAGTGCTATTGCTGACCACACAAATGATTTTATTTTTGACAACTTAACCACAACTGTTCAGATGTTTTAAAAATGATTTTAGAAATGTGCTGAATAAGGAAAGGCTAAGATAAACTTAAACTAGGAAGAAAATTCAGAAAAAAAAAACAAAGAAAAAACATATAAATCTTTATAAAAAAGAAAATATATTATTACTTAAATGAAACTCAAAAAACTCAAAAATTACTTTTTATTACGTTTTTAATTGCATTTGAAATAAATTATTTTAAAACTTATTTTTTGAAACATTTTATTAATGTTACACAAAACGCTTTTAGAAAAAACAGTTTTTATTCCTAATGATTGCTTAATGAATAAACTAATTATATAAAAATTGTTAAAGACTGTTTTATACTATTTTTAAAATGTATAAATATCTATTTTTTCCACGTCACATATTTTGTCCAAGTCACAAAATGAATATTGTTTAAAAAAATAATTTATTGTTTTTAAAAAAGTAAATTTTAATCATTTCATACTCTGATTATGTCAAGTTAAAAAAAAAAGGTTCCTTGTAAAGGTTCAGTTCTTTGTGAAAAAAAAAAAAAATTAAAAAAAAAAAATATTAAGGCAATTAAATCATTCCATTGAAATGGTAAGATTAAATTTATTCATAATTTAAAGTAACTTAAAAAAATAATCTTTAAAAAATTTCTTAAAAAGAATCCCCCTATCATCGAACATTTTGAATCCCAGAATCCCCCTATATCATCCTATATCTTACAACTCTTTTCTATTTTCTTCATGATGGCCCATGTAGAAATTTTTCGTCTTCCTGTTGACAAATGTGCTTCTTACATAACTTTGTCAATTCAGGCTGGCATGGCCTCACTCTTCTCTGTGGTTTTCCTCACATTGTGCTGCTGCAATTGCCAATCAAAACCATTACTTCCATATCTATCAGCAATTCTCCAGAAAACAGACATCTGTTTATTACTGCTAGGAACCATTGTAAAAAGGTTTTGATTAATGCCAAAGCTACTATCAGGTCATGAAATCTCGTATATCACCACAAAAATTAGGCTCTCGTGACTACTGGAGAATCTTTAATAGTATCAATAATAAGAGTAAATCTGTAATTCCACCTCTTTTGTATGGTTCAGACTTTGTCACCTCACCTAAAGACAAAGCTGAATTGTTTGCTAAGAACTTTTCACCAATATCATCTCTTGATTCCATTAGTTGCGTTCTACCTGATATAGCCATCAAACAGGTTGATTCATTGCTTGACATTCGTATTACTCCAGCTTCTGTATCTAAAGTGATTTCCTGCTTAGACTCTTCTACAGCTTGTGGCCCAGACAACATACCTGTTATAGCCTTGCAGAAGTGTTTGCTGGAGCTGTCGTCTATCCTTTCAAAACTATTCAACAAGTGCTAATCAGAGTCTTGCTTCCAGTCTGCTGGAAAGCAGCATCTGTTATCCCTATTTTTAAAAACTCTAGAGAGCGATCAGATTCATCTAATTACTGTCCCATTAGTCTTCATCCTATTATAAGCAGGGGTATGGAGTCGTAAAAAACAAGTAACGACTCCGACTCCAGTTGTTGAAATTTTTTGAGCACAACTCTAACTCCGACTTCGACTCCAATTCCAAAGCAAAATTTTTAAAAAATTCTTTGAATTCTAAAAAAAAAAACCGCAATAACTTAAAAATTTCTTTTTTGACAAACTTATGAAATGTTTTTTGAGGTTTAGAATAAAAATAAGGTTAATTTAATGTTTTGTACATGCAAATGTAATACCGAGAAAGTTTACTATTGGTGTTGCGATTTTGTTTAGCGACTCCGCTAAAAATGTCGCAACTCCGCAACTCTGGCTCCGACACAGTCCTGATCATAAGCAAGGTTTTTGAATCTTTAATTAACTAAGAATTAATCTCTTATCTTGAATCTAATAACTTACTTTCTGATCATCAATAAGGATTTCAATCTTCTTGTTCTACGGCTGATTTGCTAACAGTTATAACCGATAGGTTTTATCATACATTAGATGAAGGTGGAGATGTTAAGAGCATCGCTCTTGACATTTCTAAAGCGTTTGATAAAGTTTAACATGCTAGTCTTCTCCATAAGCTTTCTTCTAACGATGTATCTGGAAACATCTTTAAGATTATTGAATCCTTCCTTTCCAATCGTAGTATCAAGGTTGTCCTTGATAAACAGCACTCTTCTTCTTATTCTGTAACCTCAGGGGTTCCTCAAGGTTCAATCCTTGGCCCTATATCCTAGATGTATATATATATATATATATATATATATATATATATATATATATATATATATATATATATATATATATATATATATATATATATTATCCTAGATGTATATATATATATATATATATATATATATATATATATATATATATATATATATATATATATATATATATATATATATATATATATATATATATATATATATCATCAGTGAACAATGTCACTCTAGATGTGAGAATATCTTCCAGATATTCTCACATCTAAGGTGACATTGTTCGCTGATGATATTACCATTTATTCTTGTCATGATAAGAAGCCAACTCTCTCTGATTGCTTTGAAGGAGCATTTGAGCTTGAAAAGGATCTCACTTCTGCTACAGCATGGAGCTCACAGTGGCTGGTGAACTTTAATTCAGACAAAACCCAATTTATTTCAGCCTATCGTCATCGCAATAACTTAGACCTTCCTATATTTATAAATGGTAATGTACTCAATGAGCCATCTACATCTTCTAGAATTAACTCTTACTTCCGATCTTTCTTGGAAACCAAATATCAAATCCGTTGCTAAATTAGCATCTGCTAAAGTTGCATCTTTTAATCGAGCTCGACACTTTTTTACTCTGGATTCTATTGTCCGGCCTTGTATGAAATATTGTTGCCATATCTGGGGCGGATCTTCTAATGATGCCCTTTCTCTTTTAGACAAGGTGCAAAAACGTATTGTAAACATAGTTGGACCTGCTCTTGCACCCAATCTTCAACCTTTGTCACACCATCATAATATTGCTTTTCTTTTTCTTTTCTATAAATACTATAGTGGGCACTGCTCTAAAGAGCTAGTGTCTCTTGTGCCATCTACTAAAATTTATTCTCGTGTTACTCTTCATTTAATTAAGTTTCATCCTTTTTCTGTTACTGTTCCTAAGTGTTCCAAAAACTCTTATTCGTCTAGTTTTTTTCTCAAACATCATTTCTTTGGAATTCGCTTCCTTCATCTTGCTTTCCTGATTCATATGATTTACAATTTTTTTAAGTCGTCTGTCAATCGTTATCTTGCTCTACAATCTTGTTCTTTTTTCCTCCAGTAACTTTCAACACTAATTAGTGGTTGCTTGCAGCCTTGTTGGAAGTGAAGATAATTAAAAAAAAAGAAAAGTTCCAAACTAGTTTTGAAAATAGTTTAAATTTATCATAAAAAAAGATAAAAAAAGAAAAAAATATAAAAAAAATGAAAAAAAAAAAGAAAAAAAAACATGAAAAAAAAATTTAAAATATAACATTTTTTGTTATTTTATAAAAAGTGCAATTATTTTAAACAATCATTATAAGAAGAATCATCACAAGAAAATGTAAACCATTACATCACAAGAAGATGAAAACCATTGAGTAGAACGGTTTTTACTAAGGTTTGACTCAGAACCAATGAGAAGAAATAAAAACTTCCATAAATGCCTGGACCTAGGAGGTTACATAGGAGGCACATTTGTAAGCGGAGAGAGAAAGGAGATCAGCCAAAAGACTGTCACAAAGAAAATCACAACAGACTTTAGGAAAAGTAGTAAGTAGTGAGATGATAGGGTGAGTCCAAAAAGGAAGTAAGAAATAAACAATAGAGATAATTGCATGGTCAGAACCACCTAAAGGAGAACAAGGAGAAACCAAACACAATTTAAAATTAATGACAAGATAAAAATCAAAGAATGAAGTGATTAGGGTTGTTTGGGAAACACTTAACAAAGTTAACTATCTGCATTTGAGAGATTGAGAAATACAGAGGTTATGGGCTTTATTTCCAGCAGGTAACTGGTATTAGCAGGTAACTGCTATTCAGTATGATGAGAATTATGGCACCAAAACAAAAATACCAGCAAAGGGGTAAAAAGTAAGGATTTTTTTTTGTGAAAATTTGATTTAAAATTTAACCTAAAAAAGTACAGTCTTGAAAAGAAAGTATGATAAAGTACAAAATGGTGGTAGTGAAGAGGCGTTGAGCAAAGCATATAAAAGAATAATCAGAGCATTCAAACCTGATTTCTTAACAAATCAGTAAATTAATGAGTAAGCTTACACCCTAGTTGAATATATGACTATTGGAGTCATTATGAATTAAAGGATAGTACCCATCAATACTGAGATACGAAAGAACAGCCAAATTTTAAATACTGATATCTGAAGGAAAAAAATAATGACATGTCAAAGAGCAGTTAAAAGTTTCACAAAGAGCAAGCAAGTCTTGTGAATTTTGCAATGAGCTCACACTATTTCAGAGATTTAAGCTAAATACAAACATACATATAGAAACTTACAGGTGTATGTACACCATGCCAGAGGTTTAGACAGAACACAAACATACAAATAGCAACTTCCAGATGAATGAACACTGCATCAGAGGTTAAGACAAAACACAAACATCCATGTATAGTAAATTAAAGGTGAGCTAACACAGTGACTAAGACACCTTTAACTTTATGGAAAGCAAATAAACAAAAAAATTACAGTAGGCATGACAAACATTAGATATTATTGTTGACAGGAAGTACACTTCTTAGAAAGTGAATCCTACAAGGGAGCAAAACACGGAACAGGCTGCCCTGGATCACATATTACCAGAGGCAGGTTGCTCATGATGAATATATATATATATATATATATATATATATATATATATATATATATATATATATATATATATATATATATATATATATATATATATATATATATATTATTAAGCAATTTTTTAAAGGACTAAATAGATAGGTCATGCAAAACCAAAAGCTTTGTTAGAATCTGTTTAGAAGAGCAGCTTGCATGGCTCGCCGTGTTCATTTTAGTAGAGCTTTTCTGACCTCATTTTTTCTGACTCTCCCTCTCTTTCTCCCTCTCTTTCTTTCTCTCTCTCTCTCTCTCTCTCTCTCTCTCTCTCTATATATATATATATATATATATATATATATATATATATATATATATATATATATATATATATATATATTATATATATATATATATATATATATATATATATATATATATATATATATATATATATATATATATATATATATATATATATTATTTTAAAACATCAAGAAATACAGTTTCTCTCAATACTAATAATTGATGATGCTGGTATCCATAACCCAGCGAAAATTTCTTACAAAATAAAATTATTAGTATTGAGAGAAACTGTATTTCTTGATGTTTTAAAATAATATATAATATACTCTCATACAAGATGTCATCTTTAATATATATATATATATATATATATATATATATATATATATATATATATATATATATATATATATATATATATATATATATATATATATATATATATATATATGTATCTTATCAAATTTGATAACTGATTTTCTACTTATTTATTACTGCCTTGTTCTTTTAGGCACATTGACCTCTCTTTTTCGCAGAGTACATTTAATATTTAAAAAGTATTTAATAGAAAAAAAGTGAATACAAACCATAGATTTATAATAGTAATAATTATAATTTAAACTTGATAGTTTTTGGCTGCACAATAAACAGCCGAACATGAATTATTAGCAATGTTAAAGTATTTAATCATTAAACAAAAATTATTTTCTCTATGCAAGAAATAATTAAAACATTGGAACTTGTTAAATATGAAACAATTTACATATTAAAATGTTAATGTCTACAGTATCAAAAGCTTTGACAAAGCTTTTTATCGAACTCTACAAAGCCTTTGTGGAGGTCGATACAAGCACCAACCTTAAATATTTTTAAATCAAGAGTACTTCTAATATTTTAATAATAATCGACCTCCACAAAGCCTTTGTGGAGGTCGATACAAACACCAACCTTAAAAATTTTTAAATCAAGAGTACTTCTAATATTTTCAGGAAAACTAATCTAAGATAGATGCATTTGAGCAATTATTTTGATATCCAAATTTTTATTCATAAAAATTATATATATATATATATATATATATATGTATATATATATATATATATATATATATATATATATATATATATATATATATATATATATATATATATATATATATATATATATATATATATATATATATATATATATATATATATATATATATATATATATATATATATATATATATATATATATAACAATTATAACATTAGTGGATAAATTTAATAAGTTTATAAACTTAAACGTTAAGCACCTGCGTCATTTCTCTGAAAATACGAAATTTAAATTTTAAGTTTTAAATAACCCCTTTCAAGTCCGTATTTTACATTTTTTTTCCAGGCTAACTAAAATTTGGAGCGACTTAGTCAAAAAAAATATGCTATGAAGCATAAGGAATAATTGGATTAAATAAGAAATGATTGAACATTATGCAACTTAAAATCATCAATTAAACAACTTGAAGTCGGAAACAAGCATATCTAAAAAAATTTTAATTTCGGCTTTTCGATACTTGTTTTTAAAGATAAAGATTAAAAAAAAAAAGTTATTAAGGCCAACAAATAACTTATAACCATATATGAAGACCACACGGGCAAAACCACAGATGTACTTTTTGAAAATTTCAATTTTTATATATTTTTATAATATTTTAGTACTAAGTTATTTTAATTTAAAAAGTCATTACAAAAAAAACAATGTTTTAAGGTTCTATGGTCAATTTAAAAATATGCAACTTTGAAACTTCAACTGTTGTCCAATATTTACCGTGTAAAAAATACAGTTTTTCAAATTATTTACAACTAAACCAATGATAAAATAAATACCGTATATAAAATAATAGTGTAAATAAATAAAATAATATAAAAGCGTAATTAATATAAGCGTATAAATAGTAATAAAAGCGTAAGTAAACTCTAGAATATTCCATGATATCATGTGGCTTACCGTTTTGATAATTTTTGATTCATAACTATTGTAAGTATACCCGACAAGAAATTTTAATGTGGGCCATGTATGGCATTTGGATGCTAACCATATAAACTTTTAAAGTCGGATGAATTATAAAACATTAAGTTCGCAAAAAAACATTAAAAAGAAACAACAATATACCAGGTATACCGGTATGAAGTGAGCGTCAAGATACAAATGTCTCGATAGGGAACATTTGTTGTGAACGAGCCTTTATTTTTTTTTGTTTGTTTGCTATGACATCTGTGAAACATATTTAGTATACATCAAGTCATTGAACAGACAACATCATATTTTTTCATCGTGTTAAAAATGTCGAATTTTGTACCGGAAAGTGATGATTTGCGGAAAGCATTAATTTTTTGAAAAACCGAAAAAACACTTTGTGAAATTTTGCTTTGAAGACACGAAAGAAAATCGGTTTTGCATGGGATTGTTACTGGCGATGAAAAATGGATTTATTTTAAGAATCCTAAACGGAAAAAATCATGGGTTAATCCGGGACAACCATCAACATCGACTGCAAAACCAGATCGATTCGGCAAGAAGACAATGCTGTGTGTTTGGTGGGACCAGAAAGGTGTGGTGTTCCACGAGCTCCTAAAACCTGGTGAAACCGTCAATACTGATCGCTACCGACAACAAATGATCAATTTGA
The DNA here is from genome assembly GCF_022113875.1 of Hydra vulgaris. Taxonomy (NCBI): domain Eukaryota; kingdom Metazoa; phylum Cnidaria; class Hydrozoa; order Anthoathecata; family Hydridae; genus Hydra; species Hydra vulgaris. The sequence continues at coordinate 1,746,328 of NC_061160.1, read as the reverse complement.
ACCATGCATTGATCGAGAAACGACCAGAATGGGCCAGAAGACACGGCAAGGTAATTTTGCTCCATGACTATGCACCTGCACACAAAGCAAAACCGGTTCAGGATACAATCAAAACACTTGGCTGGGAGCTGCTACCCCACCCGTTGTATTTACCAGACTTGGCTCCTTCCGACTACGATTTGTTTTCATCGATGGGACACGCATTGGCTGAGCAGCACTTTGATTCCTACGAGGAGGTCGAAAATTGGGTGTCTGGTTGGTTTGCTTTAAAAAACGAACAATTTTATTGGCGTGGTATCCACAAATTGCCAGAAAGGTGGTCAAAATGTGTAGAAAACAATGGCCAATACTTTGAATAAAATGTTTTATACTTTCCCATTAATAATTAGTGTTTTTTTTTCACAAAAAACGCTCATTTCATACCGGTATACCTGGTATATACCTGACAAGAAATTTTAATGTGGACCATGCATGGCATTTGCATGCTAACCATATGCTTACCACTCTCCTTTATGGGATGGCGTTGATGCGTCCCATATCACATTGGTCGAAAACATCACTTTTCTTGGCCAAAACTATTAAAACTTAAAATAACGGAATTTTTAACTGGAATTTGAATTTGCAGTATATTTTAAGTGTTTTTGTATAAAATAATTAATTTTCTTTAAAAAAATTATTAACATTTAGAAATAAAATTAAAAAAAAAAATTTTAACATAAAATTTTTTTTCTTTTCTTTCTGAGTTTTTATTTTTTTAGTTCTAAATTAGAAAATATACGATACTTACGAGTAAATATGTTGTTTCTAGAAATTGAAAATATGATTTACACGCGTATTTACAAAAATATTAAAATTTTATTAAACTCTTTAATTTAAATACAATACATTATCCAAAAATGTATTTTCCTCTTTAAGTTGTATTGGTTAATCGTCGCCATCCATATTTTCTAAATTCTCAGTCGCACATGTTTAACCGATATCCTCACAATACAATAATTCCTTTACTTCTGGTGGCAGTGTTAAACGGTTCCTTTGGTGCACACGTGTATTTAAGCGAAGAGATGAAATTAATGGATCCGAAGTGTCAAGAGCTCTATGAAATACATCGAAAAGATTATCAATGCTGCTACTCTTACGTGCATGGTGCAGTCTGTCGCTTTTATATATTTTGTTTCGTGACTCAGCTGCATCCTCTCCGAAGTAACCAACAGGAAGTGCTGTATTCTGCATTATTTGCTTTGAGTGAACTATAACTTTATGTACTGTGGGAGTCATTGGCAACCAGGGATACTTGCTTTGATATAATTGACCAGTTTGAAAGCAATACTCTTCAAATTTATCCAAATTTAGGGAAAGTTGACAAGATAAACATATTAATGTTATTCTTATTCGAAATATTAATTCGGTGTCTACTCCTAAAACTTTCTAAAATTTATCATATTCCATAAATACTCTACGCGACGTGTTGCCGTCATTTGTGGAACCACAACCACCTGCTTTCGGAAAATCAACACGAAGGCTT